>NW_019167860.1:21645627-21975834 GCF_002303985.1 Durio zibethinus
AAGTAGCAGCTTAGAGAAATACAACCAAAAGACCAGCATGTTTTTTTTTTTTTTTTTTTTGCACACTCCATCATGACTCTCATTGTGTTGGGTGCTTTTTATTTTATTTCTTTTCCAGTTCAAACCCTTCATTATTCTAGGCATTGATATGATAATGGGGTCTCCACAATGTTAATGTTTTTTTTCTTTTTTTCGCATTTTAGAGTTAGCAAAGTCATTTAAATTTGATCATTTATATATTCGTATCGTAAAAAAATATTAAAATTTATATATTTATATTATATTTTATGTAAAAATTATATATCATAATTCGTATTAATATAAAAATATAAAATTTATTTTTTATTTTATTAAATTTTATTAATTATTATTAAAATTTTAAACCATGTGATTTTTATATTTTATTTTTATATCATATTTGAAATTGTTAAGTTTGAATCCACTTTACCATAGCCCAAAGTCGGCCCCTCGCCTCTCTTCTACAATCAGTTAAGTTCCAGGTTGGGATATACATTCTACAAGGTAAATCTTCCATGATTGGATCAATCGAGGAGAGAAGAGAAAAACAAGCATCCAATTAAAAAGATTGCTGCCTTGGGATACTTGCCAGTACATCCTCAACAAGATAATTAATGATTGAAATTTGCGTTTTACTTTCAAATCTGTACTCAAAAGCTTGTTTGACTGGAGATTCATTAAAATTATCAGCACCCTAAAGCTAAACGCTTTCAGATAACTAGAGAAGAAATGGAGCAAAAGAGTCTGCTTTACATCTGGTTTCCAAGCATGCTGGCTCTTCCCTGTTTAGTGTTTATAGTGTTTAATCCCATCATGTTGCTGTGAGTTAGTCGGTAATTGTTATGGAAGTTCGTGGCTGATTCGTCGTTGGAATTTCCATCTTTTGAACCTTGGCATTTGAGACTGTTTAGAATTTACATGGAGATCTGTTTTTGGTTATTTGCCTTTCATGGGTAATGACAGGGTTTTAGATTATAATTAGACCCAGTAGAACAGGGTTTGTGCATTGTAAAATATTTATACATATATATATACATATTTTTTATAAAAATTTTAAATCCATTTATTTTATTTTCGTATTATTTTCATATAATATCTTAAATTACTAAATTTAAAAAAGGGTAATTCAAATTTTCTTTTTAAAAAAAAAAGTATAAACCAATTTTTAAATCAAATATTCGGATATTCTATATTTTTTATTTAACCACCTCAGAATACTTTAAATTCAAAATTAATATTTGTAGTATATTTAATCTAATTAAATGTTTATTTTATTTCTATATTACCAACAAAATTTTCAATTACATTTTTTCTAACAGTTAAAAATTCAGCCATGCATGATTCTAATTTCGAGGTTTTTGTCCAAAATCCCAATAATAATAATAATGATAATAACAATAATTATAAAAAGGAGGGAGTAACATTAATCCTCAAATTTCTGGTAGATCCGAAAATAAATCACCAACAAAGAGTCTTGGATCCTTAATCAGCTCATCCAAATCCGGGATTGGTCCTGGAATAACAATTTCTGAACAGCATGTTGAAAATATGGTTGACAATGGCGACGCCGCTGGGGTTGTTGGGGACGAAATCATTCCCCTATCATTATCAGATCTTTCACTACTAGAACAACAACTATTCCTTTGCTTCTCTACTGATTTGACGGGCACGTATGCTTTTCTACAAACCGGCTTTCTTGGGGTCCTAGGCTTCTTTTTTATAGTTCGTCGAAAACAATCGACCAAAGATTTGGAACTTTGGTCGTTGTAAAAACTATTGGGTGGTCTTCCACGACTACGGCGGCGGCATTCGTCGTTGGAGGAATTCTTTGGCGATCTCCCTCGACCACGGTGGCTTGTCATGATAGTGAATGGATTTGTTTCTTAATTGAAACAAAATTTATCTTATTTAATTTATTATTATTATTTTTATTTTGGAAGAAAGGATAGTGAATTAGATCCTTCAACGGAGAATACATGAGTTAATCAATAAACCAATTGTATTTATACTATCAACTGTTCATCAAATCATAATCTAACATGGATAAGGATTTCCTTCACTTCTTTCCTTTGACTTGTTTGGCAAGGATATTATCGGTACTCTCCTTTGACTTGTTTACCAAGGATCTTATGAAGTCATCCAATTACCAAATTATAACACAAAACATAAAAAGATACGACAAAACATATTATTTACAATTAAAGGTGTCTATAATTGGGCCGGATTGAATTTAGATTAAATTTATGTTTAATATTAATAATTTATATGTTTATTTGAATTCAATTCAATTTAATATTTTGAATTTTTTAAGTTCAATCAAAATAAAAAAATAAACCATAAGTTTATCTATTAAATTTAATTTATATAATAAAAATTTTAAAAAATCTTTAAAATAAATACAAAAAAATCTTTAAAATAAATACAAAAAATAAAAATTTACATATATATACTTACATAATTATAATATTTTAATTATATATAATTTATTTATATTGAGTTAAATCAAATTCAAATTTTAATTTTTTTTATCCAAAATTCGATCCGAAATTTAAATAAATTTAAAAATTACATTTAAACATGTTTAATGAGCTTTAATTTCTTATCTAAACTCTCTTAAAATTTAAATGAACATTTGAACTTTAATTAAATAATCTGATACTTGAACAAATTTACGTACAACTATTTATAATTATTGTAATATAATTGCTTAAAACTTACACATTTAAATGGTAATCTTTTACATAAATATTTGTTGTAATTGACAAATTACATGATTATAGTTAAAATAATTGCAAATAAAATGCTTCCTAACAAATACATCAATAGAACAATCCATATTTTATCATTTGCATTACCGTAAGAAACAAAAATGCACTACAATTTTTTACTAATTGGAAACTACACTACAATTAGCGAATGAAGCGAGAACGGTTCTAGGGATCTTCAACTTGCAGATGGAGGTGAGGGAGGGGGTGGCATTGACATTTGCGGCAAAGGATTCTTCCACCCATTTGCTGCTGTGGTGTTGGTGCTGGGGGCCAAACATGTGGTGCTCTCATTCCCATCGGTGGGGAATAACTTGAAAGAGCAGACGTTGCCATTGGAGGTGGTGGCGGTGGCATGTTTGGCAGAGGTGGTCTGAACCGCATAGGCGGAGGCATGATTGAGGTGGAATTGGTTGTCCAATATGATGCTGTGGTTGACCCTGCCAAGCTGCTTGTCCGGCATGCAGCACTGTTGGGAAGGGTACACTGAGGTAGTGGAGGACAAACTACTGGCATCGGGCCAGGAGGAACGGTACCATTTGGAAAAGGTCGTGGAGGCACTAGTGCACCCATAGCACCGTCAGCCTGGGGACCAGATGGAGTGTTAGAGGTCCGCCCGCAAATAAAGTATGGGGCCTGCTCTTCGGGGAATTTGGGTTGCTTGCAGCCAAAACCCTCTCTGTATCACAAGAAAAATGTTTCAAAACTACATGCCAATCTATATGAAAAAGAAAACCGATATAAAAATAGTAATAAAATAGAACAAAGGGGTAAGGTGAGGATGGGGGTGAAAAAAGTAAAAACGCACCTGCTGGGGTGACTTGGCGCTCCCCTTTCGTGTCTTATATGCATAAGAAACCGTTATTTGACAGTTACAGAGGAATTGGCCATTCATTGCCTGTAACATCAAAGAGAAAAAGTAAACATATTTTGCAGGATAGAAGAAACCAAATCAATGGTATTTACTGTCACATCACATTCCATGGAAGCAGTGGCGACAACAATAACAAATGCCATTACAATTAGCAAATAACTTTGTGAATAATTTCAAGTTCTTCCCGACTGTTAAAACCTAACACCAAGAAACAAACTAACACTGAGATGTTAAAAGTGGAAAAATATTACAAATCCCAATTTGACTTAACATGAAGCTTTTTACAAATGAAGCCAGATTGTCAATAATTATGTTAATCTGAAATTTGCAATAACTCCAGAACAATAAAATCAAGGTTTCATCCAAATGTTCTCATGATGGAATCTTACAAATAGTTCAAACATATGTAAGTGGCAGTGCAGACATTCCTCAATAGCTGCGTCAGATGCCTTAAATGAATCATAGCTGATGAATCCAAAACCACGTGAATTTCCCGACTCAGGATCTCTCATTGTCTGATGTCAGAAAGTGGTGAACATCAGAACTCACTAGAAAAGTGGAGAATAAATAAAATGTTGAAAAATAATTAACTATCTTATTCACTTTTTGAACCCACTATCGATGCCTTTCAAGAGATGAGCAGAATGAGACTACGACTCACTATTAGTTTTCGTATCATTCAGTTCTCCTGAAACCAAAATAAGGCAGATAAGCATTCCAATCCTCCAATAGACCATGTCATTGCATGACCATGCGAATATATTCAAAACCAACACTAACTTATGAAATCTGGTTGCCTACTCAGTCAATCTCACTGGTTTCAACTTCATCTCAACATCAATCACGAATAAAAATTATGATGGCAAGGGCTTTGGCTCAACCCTTCATCTACAAGATTCACCACTGTTTTAACACTGGTGCAATGGTTGATTAATTACATATGACATCAAGAAGCAGCAGAGCATTGAAAGCTAAACAAGCAAACGAAGACATGTAGACATGCACTTTCATATATGGAAAAAGCAGAACTCATTAATCTATGGCATACCATCATATAAAATGAAGCAAAAGAAATTCGAAAGTCAGTACCTTGAGCCCAAATGCACTAAAAGTATCTGACAAAAGTTTCTCATCCACATTCTGCAAGTATAACCAGATAATCACAAAGTTAAAACAGGAAATCTAGCAATTGATGACATCTCTACACTTCTAATTAAGGAAAAAGGCAGAAGAGAAAGGAAATTAGCGAGAACCTGAGGACCGAGATTGCCGACATAAGCAATGGCGTCTTGGTTCCTCTCAGCGGAATGTTGATCAAGCAAGTTCGCTCCAACTACTGAAGCGATTCGCGTAGTCATTAGCTTGGCTTTACTGTTCTTCCCTTTTCTTCTTCGATTCTTTGCTAAAACACTGATTACGCTCCTTCGCGTTTTCTGGAGATTTCTGGCGTAGAAGATGAATTACAAACAAGGTTCAAGTGACGAGTGGAGTTCGGCGGTGGCCTACGTTGGCCCAAATTTAAGATTCTGAATATTTTGCCAAGTTGGCCCATTTATTTTATAACGGACTTCTCCAATCCACAAAGTTGGCCTGGCTAATACGAATACTAGAAGGACGGTAGAGTAACAGGCTGTCTGGTTATGAACATTGAGGCTTAGTTACTAGCCAGTGGGTTTTTCTGTTTTCTTTTACATGGGTCATTGGCCCATGTGCAGTTTTTATCATGGGTAAAACAACTGACAGTCCTAAAACTGCACTAGCAGTGCATTATTAGTAAAAAATATAATAATCTCCTGCTGAAAGTTGAGTTTTCCCCTGCCCTCATAGCAAAAAGAAACGAAAAAAGTGATCTATTCAAATCATAAATAGTAAGACCAACATATTAAATGATTTTGCTTAGTTGTTGCTTTACTTTCCGGTGGGGCCAGCCAAATCGTAAAACATTCGTCCTCGAGCATTACTAACTTCGGAATTTACCCAAGCTTCAATTATTTTTCTTCTCAAAATCTTAAAGATGGATCCAACACTAGCGGTGTTGTTTCATGAACCTGGCAAAGTCAGCAAACCAAATGCACCTCACAAACCTGGCTTTTAAGTGCAAAATAAACAAACATTAGATTGATATATTAAAATCATCTATGTCCATCTGATGTTCTGCTCGCTTTCATTAATAAAATTCCTCATAAACCATCTATATCTTAACTCTAGGCGTAAACATGGAATCAGCACAAGTATAATGCATAGCAGAGATGACATTAGGCATCGTACTCCCCCTGTGCAAACTTGTTCTCTGGATAGAAGACGGCAATAACTTGATTTTCACCAAATTTCCGTCCATTCATTGCAGCTTGGGCTTTTCAAGAACCTTCAACGTCTGAGTACTCCATAAATACCTGCTAATATCAAAGAATTACAGTCTGTAATTGGGGGGAATTCATATATGCAACTAGCAGAAACATCCAGCAATGCATGTTAACCAAAACAATAGAATCATCATGAATATAAACATTGTAGAAAAAATGACCTTCCCGACACCTGGTGATGATTCACCATTTGGTTTTGGGCGGGGGATGACAACATTCACCGATGCACCTGCACATTACGTGTGAAAATTTCGAATCCACAGAAAACTTTATTCAAAGAATTAGTTAAGAGAAAACAGTATGAAGAAAATACTGATAAAGGGTTATGGAGTCTTGTGTCTATGTATGTTAAACTTGATTCTTTATTGCAGAAAGTGGAACTAGAAAGGGCTGTAAAACAGAGATATAAACACAAAAAAAAAAAATGTAATAAAATATACAAGGGACTTAGCATGTTATAAAGGAGGGCCAAATACAAAATTGATGCACCAAAAAGTTTAAAGAGTTTTGCCATGTTTTCCACCCTCTTGTCTCATGTCCTCAACGATGTAGTCATACTACTCGTCATCTCTAAGATCATCTTCACTAACTGCTTGAGTCAAGCACACAACCTTTGTGGGCACACCCTGCGGTTGCAAAATAAGCCTCTGAAAAAGAAAAGGATTCAGCAAATTAGCCTATAATCTTCAGTTCAAAATTGCAACAGATGCGAAACAGATAGATTTAGGAAAAATAAATAAATAAATCTCACCTGCAAAGCAATCTGCTGCTGTGCATGCAGGAGGATACTCTCTTGCTCAGGTTTAGGTTGGGTAGTACCTTGGTTTGCTCGCCTAACAGTGAGAGTTTTATCACCCATTTTAATTCCATTTAGAGCAGCACAAGCAATATCTGTAACTGACAGATCTTGATAAACACAGAATGCATAGCCTTTCGAATTTCCAATTTCTCTATCTTTTACTAAATCAAAACCTCGAAGGGGGCCAAAAGTCTCTAACAACTCCCCGATCTGTACTTCTGTGAAGTAATATGGAAGTCCTCCCACGAAAATACGGTCAGGAGCCTCAAGCCCACCCGCAGAACCTGGAGACAGACCCACAGCAGCTAGATTAAGATTGGGACTGGGCTGGCTCGGACCAAGAGTTGCAGCAAGCGATGGGTTATAGTCACTGGGTCTCCTCACATTCACAGGTGCTCCCTGGAAATTCAAACAGGTCAATGCAACTTCTTGTATCTAAATTATTTCGGTAAGAAGATCCAGAAGAAAATAAAAATACCTCAAAGATAATCCCATCTAATGCCATTGCATTACTGGCTTCCTCAACAGATCTCATCCCTACAAAAGCAAGCTTCTTTTCATGGTTTATGTAGACATTAACAACAGCATCCCCTGAATATGACAGAAAAGGATGAGCAACTAGAGACATAAGGCAGGTAGTTCGGTCACGCAATACAACAAAAAATATTTTGTAAGTATACCTGGACCAGCAGTGTTTCCACCAATTGCAGCCATAACCTGGCTGAAGAAGGTCGCGACTGACTGTAATATAATATTTAGGTTCAGTTCCAGCACTAAATGCAAAACATAACAATAATTAAACTAACAATAGCGTAGAGTAAAACCTGTTCGTTTGCTGTAGGAGAAAGCCCTCCAACATAGACGCGACGAGCATGCCTAGTAGCCTAAAATCACAAGATAAATCATATAAATGCCTGTAATGCAAGAAAGTTATTTCTAAAGAAAAGGTCTAAACTACAATGTATGCATAATCCTTCGAACCTGCTGAGTCAATGCCTGAACTGGCATAAGAGGGAGGGAACCAAACTGCTGCAGCAAGCCAAACTTAAACAAAATTACAGAACATATGGCAGGCCCACAACTATCATATACACATGAGAGAAATACATACCTGACCAGTTGCTAGAGGAAACATGTTTGGAAATACTCCAGGTAGGACAGGATTATTCCCAGGAATCTGGACTGCAAAGGAAATTCAGGTTTCATATAGGGATATAATTATAAACATCGGTCTTATTCCTATAGTGGTTGATTAAAAAAAGGACTTTTTATGCCTCATTTCCCATAGCATATCTGAACCTCTTAAAGGTTAAAAAGATAAAGAACACACCATACGCAAGTTCAGGACGAAATACTTGCAAGACTACCCAAAAAAGCAATAGTTAACTATGGAAAGACGAACAATACCATTAAACTGGTGCATTGATTCCTCCTTGTACACAAAAGCTACAGAAGTCGGAACACGCCATTGCCTTCTTACAACAAAGACAAAAACACAGAAACAAACAAACAAACACCAAACACAAGTTCCAGAATTATTTTACCAAGTAAAGAATTTAAAAATAATATTACAGCCCTTCTAGAAGACCGCATCGTAAAAGGCTATATATACAAAATGGAAGAAAAAATACAGCTTACCAAAACCAGACCAGTATTATGTTATGAACTTTTCACACCAGATCAACCAAAAAGAAACGTAGCAGTTAACAAAATATAACAATCTTAAATCTTGCTAGGCATATGTACCAGCAGCGGCGGCGGCAGCAGCAGCAGCAGACCCAGCAGTTAACATTGCTGATGCAGAAGGTGCCATGTCAAAACCACTAATCCTTTTGCTGCAAATATATAAAGTTAGTATATCAGGGACAAGAAATAAAACTGACATCAGAATACGCATAATAGATACAACTAATAGGTTTATAATATTAACTAATAATGAGTGAATGTTGAAGGAAAGGATTCTTGTTTGTGAGAACCTAGAGTATCAGTTCATTATATATGATACAGCTCTTTTCCCTTTTCAATTAGAAATAACGATTTCCCCATGTTACGTAAACAGGGGTAAACTTAGAAATGACCATACTTTACTTCCAAGACTTGAACAATAAAATTATTTGGAAAAAAGTATGCTAAGATTACAACACAGCTTGAATTTCTAAAACTAGGGAAACTGTGTTCTTTACAAATCATCAACTTCTTCTATAACCTATCTCTTTGATGGTGAGCGAGAGCCGATCTTTGATTTTACGAGCTAATCGAGTTTTTATATTTAAATATATTTTTATTATTTTAATTAATATAAAATATCTCGAATTCAAGCTCAAACCTTAGTATAAAGGATTAAGTTTTTATTGAATATAAAATTAAATTTATTTTTACATATTAATTAAGCTTGATTGAACGAATTCGAATAGCTCAATTTCTATCTTAAGTCGAGCTCAAATTAAAAAAATAAAATTCGATCGAGTTGAGCGAGTTTCGAATCTCAAATTTTGAATCAAGCTCGACCTCAAATTTAATATTGTATCAACTCAAATTTGATCGATCACACTCCAAACTCCAATTTAAAGAAAATGGAACTGGATAGATATTTTCGTAGATTACGACGTAGTTTATTCTGTTTTTTTTTTTTTTAAGTTCTCTTTAATTAATTAATTAATTTATTTTCAATTTATAGCCACTCTTAACATAAAAATCTATACTCCATATCATATCATATACTTCATGAGTACATTTAAAAAAATTAATATATTAATAAAAATAAATTTTTTTCCCAAAGTAATATGTTTAAGAAGGCAATCCTGATCCTTGTTAGATTAGGATTTGATGATCACTTGACAGTATAAATACAATTGGTTTATTGATTAATTCATGTATTCTCTCTGTTGAAAGATCTAATTCATATATCCTTTCTTCCAAAATTAAAATATAATTTTTGTTTTAATTAAGAAACAAATCCATTGGTTTATGGTAACTATCATGAAAAGCCACCGTGGTCGAGGGGGATCGCCAAGGAATTCTTCTAACGACGAAAGCCGCCGCCGTAATCCTGGAAGACCATCTAATAGTTTTTACAACGACCAAAGTTTCAAATCTTTGATTGTTTTCGACAAACTATAAAAAAGAAGCCTAGGACCCCAAGAAAGCCCGTTTGTAAAAAAGAATACGTGACCTTCAAATCAGTAGAGGAGCAAAGGGATAGTTGTTGTTATAGTAATGAAAGAGCTGATAATGATAGGAGATTGATTTCGTCCCCAATAACCCGGTTGGCGTCACCATTGTCAACGATATTTTCAACCTGCTGTTCAGAAATTGTTATTCCAGGACCAATCCCAGATTAGGATGAACTGATTAAGGATCCAAGACTCTTTGTTGGTGATTTATTTTCCGATATACCAGAGTTTTGAGGATTAATATTTCTCCCTCCATTTATTATTATTATTATTGGGATTGGACAAAAACGTTTAGAATCATGGTTGAATTTTTAAGTGTATGATATTTGTATCCTGTTTTGCTCTGGAATTGAAGGAACTCCTAATTAACGAAAATAAACGAAGATGGTGGTTGAGAAAAGATTGGACTTTCCTCTCAAGTTAAGGGCACAAGGGCCCAGTATTGGTGTGGCTGTCAGCAGGCTAATGAATGCCACAGGTTCCATTCCATGAGCTTTATCTCAATCTACAATGCAATTACTATTGGAAGTGCCTTCTTTTCGCTTGCTGGAGTAGCTCTAGTGGCCTGGTGGTTTTTCTTTCCATTGGAAAGTCCTTGGAAGAGATAGAGAAAGTCTTCAGCAGGAACACAAGGCCTAAAAACCAAGGCTTAGAAATTCAGCCAACAAGTAATAATGTTTGGTATAGGATTTAGTATTGTTGACAGTGATATTTAAACAATAACTGGCAATTTTCTTCATAAACTTCTGTAAGCTGGTAACAGGAAAGAAACCATGAACCAGGTACAAAGGAATAACACATAAAAGTAATGCTGGAAAAACAGGAGAAGAGAAACTATATATTTCTTCTGGATATTTCCCATTTCCACTATACTAATTGTAATCGATGCAACTTTCCTTGGATCGAGCTGCTCTTTTGGAAATTTCTTCCAAATTCTTGATTTTGAAGATTGATAGAGCGTTCTAAGAAGGTCTCAAACTATGCATTCTGAACTTTCCTCCACAAAAATAGTCCATGCAAACGATGTAAGCTCGTCAAACAATCTGAATCAGCTCAAGATAATAATCTTGCCCACACGATTCCTACAAGCAAGGAGACCCTTTAGGCAAATTTCTTGCTTTCATTTTCCCCATGTTTTTCCTTTTTTCACTCTCAGGAAAAACATCCAGGTGAAGAAAGGGTACTGATTTCTTCATTGTCTATCTTCATTATTTGTTCTCTTTTCCAGTCTCTGAAATTGTTAATGAGGAAACTTTGTCCTAACTTTGTCCTAATACTGACAGAGAAGATGGCATTGAGACGGTTCTCGAGGTCCCAGAACCGGAAGAAATGTTCACCAGCATGGGAAGCAATCTTCAAGTGCGTTTGGCAAACATGTTAACTTGGATGAAGGCTCAATCTCCTGATAAGTGGTCTCAACCTGTAGTTGCACGTCGGATTAACGAGTTACGCTTCCTTCTTTACCTAGTTGGATCTCCTCTCATCCCTCTCCAGGTGCAATTGGGCCACTCTGTTTTCAAGTCTGTCGAAGATTGCACAATCGTAAGTATATTATTACACTATTTGTTGCATTCGTTTTTTTAGCATTACCCTTATTGAATTGCCTTGAATTGAATGACAAAGATTACACATTCCTATCGAATTGAGTTTTAAAGAACAGTGTTTCTGCATAAATTATGAACGCAGAAACGTGAGTTAAACAACACACACGAAAAATTGTTTCTGAATAACATTTCAACAAGAGATGAATTTGATCTATAAATTTAAAAGTGTATTATTGACTTAATTACAGCAAGCTTCAACAGCAAAATACATTGTGCAGCAATACATAGCAGCTACAGGCGGACAACCGGCATTGACCGCAGTGCATAGCATATGTGTAACTGGTCAGGTGAAAATTACTGCATCAGAGTTTCACCAAGGTGATGCAAGGATTAATGTGAAGAGCAGGGAGGAAATGGGTGGATATGTGCTCTGGCAAAAAGATCCAGATTTATGGTGCTTGGAGCTTATATTATCAGGATGCAAGGTGGTTTCAGGAAGCAATGGCAAACTTTCCTGGAGGCATTCCTCTAATCAACAGACCCCCGCTTCAAAAAGTCCTCCTAGACCCTTGTTCCGTTTTCTTCAGGTATCTTCAGATAAATACATACAAGCACTTCTTCTCCCCTTTTTCATTCTTCATGAAATACTAATGTCTGACACATATCCGATAGACATAAATACGAAGATCCGATCCTTCAAATATACAAAAAAACTTGGAAAAAGTAGAACATATCGTATCCGACAATCACCCCGAGTCCTTTCATTAGCAACAACATTTGGCTGATTTTTATTTTTTTTTTCATTCTTGGAGTAGGGGTTGGATCCAAGGTCTACAGCCAATTTGTTCATAGATGCAAAATGCATAGGAGAGAATATTATAAGCAACGAAGACTGCTTTATCCTCGAGCTTGAGACAAGTCCAGCTATCCGTGAGGCACAAAGCGGACCAAATTATGAGATCATTCACCACACAATCCGGGGCTACTTCAGCCAGAGGTCACGACTCTTGATTCAATTTGAGGATTCCAGGTTACTGATGATGAAGACCAAGGATGACAATGACGTGTTCTGGGAGACCAGGACAGAGTCAGTGATTGATGGCTATAAGTATATTGATGGTATTAACATTGCACACTGTGGTAAAACAAGCATCACATTGTTTAGATATGGAGAGCAATCTGCTAACCACGAGAGGCAGATGGAAGAGAATTGGAAAATATTGAAGAAGAAGATTTCAATGTATGGGGTTGTCAAAGGATCATTTTCTGCCTCCATCTGATCTGCCAAAAAATTAAGATTTATAGTTTAGAGCATAAAATCACGTGGAAATATGCATTTTTTCTTTTCATTTTTGTGAAGATGGTAAGGGGGAAACCAGAGTGTGTATATACCGGAGAATTTCAAAGGATCGTTTTGATAAAATATGGGCCGTTGCTTCTCGCCAGCGTCACTTGCATGATTAATTGATTATCCCTCACTTAGGCTTGGGATTGACGATCTTTCTATCATTCGGACAAGAAATTAATATGGGCCGTTAATTCGGGCGTGGAAATGGCATTCCTTTGCGTAGAGTATTTTTCTGCTGGGCTGGACGACATCACGTGGGTCTACAGCGCGGAAGCTTTACCTTTGAGACTACGAGCCCATGGGGCAAGTCAAGAAGAGGCTGTTAATCCAGCACACGTGGCCTGATTTTATTGGCTTTTTTTTTTATCATCGTGCGGTCTATCACCGATGGAGGTTGGTGCGTTCCTATTCTTCGCGGATAGACCCAAAACGAAATAAAAACGACATAAAAAATTCGATATCATTTTTGTATAATCGTATTTTGTATCAATATAATTAAAATATAATATTATTTTTATTATATTTATGTTTATATATCATTTTAGTATAATCATATTTCATGTTTTAATTTTATCAATATGATTAAAATATAACATTATTCGTATCATATTTATATCATATAATAATGATGCGTTTAAAATATAATATTATTTATAATATATAAAAAATTTAAATTATTTAATTTATTTAATAAATAAATTAATAAGTAATTTATAATATTATTTTGATATTTAAATATATTATAAATATTTAATTTTAAATAATTTTTTATTTAAATGATTTATTTATTTAAATAAATAAATTATATCTAATTATATTATTCATATATAATCATATTAATTATATCTATCATATTATTTAAATATAAATAAATTTTAAATATATTAGTTATATTATATCATGTATAATATATATAATAAATATGCTATGTTAATATTTAGATTATTTATTTCATTTAAATATTTATATTATATTTATATTAAAATTATTTGTGTTATATTTAAAAATGTATCTAATACAAATATGACATACTGATACAATGTCATATTTATTCATGGGAATGCCATCTGGGGGTGGTTGTTCTTTTTCAAGCTACTGCCGGAAACACATGGCAAATCCCTGGAGGAGAAGGGGATCGGGTGTGTTGGTGATGATGTTTTGGATTTTAGTTAAGGTTAATCATTACATCTTTTCATACGCTTCACAAAAAGATCTTGATTAACCTTAACTAGAATCCAAAACAACCTAATTATTAACTTGAATTAAAATCTAAAATAATTTAAAATCGAAATAATTCAAATTCGAAATGCTTGAATTCAAACCGAAAATTTCTAAACATTTGAGTTAATAAGATTATTATTAATGATAGTACTTGAATTTTAAAAGAATTTAACTTACAATTATTTTTATTATAGTTTTATAATATAATTATAAACATATATTTTTATAATATTTTAATAAATTTTACATAATTTTAAATTTTAATTGATTAATTATAATATAATTATTATAGGAACATGCTTAATTGAATTTCATGTGATTTAAATTTTTAACTTGGCACAATCTTTTACACAAGATTTATATTTGTGTAATTGTGAATGACTTTTACGATGTCATAAGTCATAACCATGCACTCTACAATGAGCACTAATTTAGCAATAGATATTATATTAGGCTTGCATGTAATATCAAATAAGATTCTTTAATGAAAATAATTAATAATTTTAAAAGAAAATTATTTTACGTGATTTATTAAATTAGTATACATAACAATTTTTAATTAACATGTATAGTTGAAAATACTTATTATAATTATTCACACATGTAAAACCCACCTATTAATAAGTAATCTTATGAAAATAAATGGAAGGTATATTGAAAAATATTTATTTTTGGTATTTAAGGCATATTGAAAATTATTACTACTAGTTCATAAAAAAAAAAAAGAAATATATAAAAGAAATGGAATCTCAATGGAGGTTAAACGACACCGTTGAAAAGTCGGTAGCTAGCCCTGTCATAAACTATACGGGAAATTGACAAGTGCCCTCGCAACACCGTTAAATCTGCCATCACATTCACATCGACGGTCAATATCGCCCTAAATCAGATAATGCTCAACTACAAAGAAATTAATCTAGTGTGGTGGCCCGCAGATAATAACATACTCCTTTCCCTCGAAACCGCAACCCATTTGGTCACTTTGTTTCCTTTCCAAATCTAAGTCCAGAAATAACACAACAAAAAATAAAATAAAATAAAAAATAAATTCACAACGGAAATTTTTTAAATAGAAAAAGCCTGAAGGAAAAAATTGTTTTCTTTCTTCTTTTATTCGGAATGAAGGATGATGACACTCTGCCGACGACAACGGCAACGGCAACGGCGACGACAGTGAATGTGAAAAAGGAAAGCTCAGATTCGAGTCTATTTGGTAGAGGCCGGTACAAGTTCTGGGCATTAGCGGCGATTTTGTTGCTGGCATTCTGGTCGATGTTCACTGGTACCGTTACTCTCCGGTGGTTCGCCGGTAATCTCAACCGTCTTTCCGATGATCTCGATAGCCCCATTCATGACGATCTGGATGTCCTCGTATGTTCCCCTCAAATTTTCTCCTTTCTATCTTTGCATTTAAAAAATATTTTTTCTCAATTTTTTTTTTAGGAAATGGAGGAGAGAGAGAAGGTGGTGAAACACATGTGGGACGTGTACACTAACAGCCGTCGAGTCAGATTACCGAGGTTTTGGCAAGAGGCGTTTGAGGCTGCCTACGAGGAGTTGACCAGTGATGTGCCTGGGGTTAGGGAGGCTGCAATCACTGAGATCGCTAAGATGTCCGTTCGTTCCGTAGAGCTTGATCCTCCTCCTATCCAATCAACGGTGAGGATTTAGGGTTTTTTTTAATCATTGTGAATTATGCTGACTTGCTGCATGATATCATTTTTTAAAAATCTCTGAGCTTTGTGTGTGGTGATCTAGAATAATTGTCGCTATTCATGCATTTCAGCTTTTGATTAAACACATGCTTTGCTTAAACGTGTGATTGCCCAATTTACGTGTAAGTGACCAAAAAAACAACTAGGGTTTCTGTTAATTACGTTTGATCCTTAGCTTAACCAGATTTTCCTTCATTAGAATTCATTTTAAACCTACAATTTCTTTGCTATTTTTGGCAAGGTTTTGTTCTGCTAGAAATTTGATTTCGATTGTATATGACCAGAAAAGCAACTGGATTGCCCTGCGATTACATTTGGTTAGTAGCTTAATGGATTTTCCCTTCATTAGACTTGATTTTATTGCCTACTTTCGGTGACGTTTAGTTTTATATTCACTTTCCATTTCATTCAATTATAATTTCTGCCCTTTGATCCCTCTCAAGTGTATGGTCTTTCTTTTAGATTTTTAAGAACCTCATCTTTCTTTTGGGGACTTAGCATTAAGTGAGTGGGATCTAGGTTTTGGATACATTTGGCAGTCTAGCAGACACTTACTAGTTTTGGGACTACTTATTTGTGTTTTTCTTTGTTTTGTTCCAAGAAAGGATTTCAGAAATTTTGTTGCTGATCCTTTATAGTCATCTGTTTTCCTGCTTTGCCATTTCTAGTTAAGTTGCTCTTCTTATTAGCTCTATCGATTCTGTTAGAGGATTCAAAAATTTCAAGTTTATTCTTTTTTATAATCCACCCTAGACCTTGATGAATGCAAAGTTCCTTTTGGTCTCTATAGGTGGGAGAAATTAGTTATGACAAAGCTGTAGTTGATCTTAATCTGGACGATTTTTCCCTTATAGAGTTTGGAAATCCAATTAAATGACATTTGCCAAGGTGTTGTGAGGAGGTTGGAAAGTTTATTTCACAAAATTTTATAAGGGGATGGAGATGAAAGTTTTGGTGGTTCATGTTTCTCTATTATTGAATTCTTTGGTACAAAAGGCCAAAGGGAACAAGATTAAGTTAAAATTGAATGAGACCAGAGGCTGGTGAAGTTTCACGCTGAAAGGCAAATAGATCTGATTAATTCAATTAACTAATATGTAGGTTTATTCCATTCAACCTGTTCGAGAATTGGAGCATATCTGAATTTGACATGAATTTGCAGCTGTAGACTTACTTTGGTTTGCTTTTATTACTATGCATTCTTCCCCACTTTAGTATTGGAGTTTTCTGTATTCGAATAACTTGAGGTTGTAGACTTTCTCAGTTTGCTAGGATCCAGTTGTTGAATAACTTTAAGCATGTTATATGTTCTTGTATTATGAGCATGGCTTTCAGCATTTTTTCTCTCATGGTAATTTGCATTTTTCTGTCTTTCTAATGGCTGTCATCATTGGAATCCTGTGATAATGTACTTACTTTTGCTCGGAGTTATCATGTAATCAAATTAGTTGAAGTGCCCTCTATTCTATATGTATCAGTTTGGGCTCTCACTCGTTATCTTAATGGCTGCATATGTAAACCAATCGAGTTACATCAAAGTCATTTCATTCTCTCGGTTATTCTTCCAATCCTTTGCACTTTAATTTGATGAACCATAGGGATTTTCTAGATCTCAGAACCCGTTTATCTAAAAGATTGTAGAGTCAGGGTGTGTTCATGGTTAGATGGTAGCAGCTGCTCATGGTTAGACTCTATGGCATTCAATGTCTTAATGAATGGTCTCATGGTAGTAAAATCTATCATTTATAACGATTCAGAGGGTAAAATATCATATCCATTCCAATTTTTAAGATGGATTTGATTGTGTAGAGCA
Source organism: Durio zibethinus (assembly GCF_002303985.1). The sequence goes on from NW_019167860.1 coordinate 21,663,261, forward strand.
AGTAAAATCGCACTTAGGAACAATTGAAGGAAATGAAGTTATTTTATGCTGTTTGCCGCTGTTTCCTTTTGTTGTCTTAGTAGTTAGTAGAATGAGACTGCGCATGGCCTTTGCGTTTTTACCATTTATATGTTGGCACTGGCAGAGTGTAAGAGAACTGAGCAAGGGTCCGAACGAGCACAGAAAGGTGGATCCAAGGTAACCTCAAATGGAAATGCTCAATGATGTGCATAATGTCAGTGGTAGTGACCGGCAAAACCATATAGTTCTTCACATTTTTCGTCACAGGGACAGACTCGAACAACTACAGATCCAATGACTATGATTTTGGGAAATGCCTTGAATGAAATAAGCTCAGTAGTTTACGCTCATCTTCTACCATTGAAAGGGCCTTTTTTCATATATGAGGGAGAATCAGAATCTCCTTTTAAAAAAAAAAATCATATATGTAACATTTAGTGGGATGAAATTGTTTGAATTTCAATTTTTTAATATCATAAATCAAATTTACGATGTACAAATTTACATATAGTCTCAAGTCAATTTTTTTATCATACAATTAAATGTGAACAGACTGTAATTTAAAGAAAAATTTCGGAGAAAGCATTAGTCTCTCTTAAAACCCAAAAAAAAAAAAAAAAGAAGCTAAAAGGATCAATAAAAGTGGTTTTAAATTATGAAGTACAATAATAAAACAATTTTGAGCAAATCCGCAGCTGGGGTTTTTTATTTTCCATCACCAACTTGACTGGTCAAGTTGTTAGCCCAACCTTTTACCAATCTTTAGGCATTGGGTTATTCGTATTTTGATTTTGATCTAATCAATTGATTAAATCAGATTTAGTTCGGTTATAAAGTTATTGAATTAATTTTTGATTAATTATTAAAAATAATTTTAATTTTTTTTATTTTTATTAATTCAATTCAATAATAAACTAAAATGAATTAATTGCAATTTTAATTAAAATTAAAATTAATTAAAAATATAAAAAATAAATTATTTTATTTTATAAATTATTAATTTTTTTAATTTAATATTTTGATATTTGAATACTTTAATTGAATGATTTTATTTATTTTATATTTAATATGAAAAATTAAAATTTTAAATTAAAATTTAATTTAAATATATTTTATTATTTGATTAATCTATAAAATAACTAAATTAAAATTATTAATTTTAAATTTTAATTTAATAAATTAAAATAAAATAAAATATTTTAATTTTAAATAATTAATTTAAAATTAATCGATCGAACACAACTACTAAATCAAACTTTCAAATTTGAATCAAAGTTTTTTTTTTTAATTCCAACAGCCTAGACCTCACTTAACTATTTTTATTTTTCTTTCAAGAGAATTTAAACAAAAGATTTAATTTTTTATATTTAAAGATATAAATAATTAAATCTTAGATCACTTAAATGGAAAATTTATCTCGTTACGAGCAAATTTTTAAAATAAAATATAAATATGTAAAATCTAAGTTTAAAAAATAAATCAGAGGGGATTGTTTTTAATATAAGGTTTGAACATGTGAAATTTGACTTTAAAAAAAAAGTGGTAAGGGTCTTATTATATATATAAAAAGTAAGTAATTTAAAAGTAATTTTTCATTAAAAAACGTCAAGAAATACAAATGCTTGTCCTCTTTGTAGTTCAGTGATCAGTCCATATTCCCATTTTTTCTCGCGTTAGTAGATCGCCGATGAAGTGTCCATATTGTTTGGCGGCGCAAGGTCGGTGCGCTACCACGACCACTGGCCGGTCCATAACAGAGTGCTCCTCGTGCGGTCGAGTCGTCGAAGAGCGCCAATTCCAAAACCACCACCTCTTCCACGTGCGTGCTCAAGATACACCTCTCTGCCTCGTCACCTCCGACATCCCCGCTCCGGCTTCCGCCTACCAAGTCAACGAAGAGGACCCGTTTGAGCCCACGGGCTTTATAACGGCCTTTTCCACATGGTCCCTCGAGCCCAACCCGCTCTTCCTCCGCTCCTCTCTCTCCTTCTCCGGCCACCTTGCGGAGCTTGAGCGGACTCTAGAGCTTTCTTCGTCTTCAACTCCGTCGTCAACGTCGTCGTCGACGGTTGTGATGGATAATTTGAGGGCATATATGCAGATTATCGACGTGGCGTCGATTTTAGGGTTGGATTGCGACATATCGGATCACGCGTTTCAATTTTTTAGGGATTGTTGTTCGGCTACCTGTTTGAGGAACCGGAGCGTTGAGGCGCTTGCTACTGCTGCTCTTGTTCAGGCCATTAGGGAAGCTCAAGAGCCCCGAACCCTGCAGGTAATCAATCACATGTCTATTGATTAAGTGAGGTTTTACATTTGAGTTGTTTATGCTAAAATATTTTTGTGGTGAGGTAAATTTAGTTGAATTATATAACTCAGAATCAAGTTTGTTATTACATCTGGGAATTGTGCTTATTTGCAATTTCAAGACCCCTTGGTACATTGGATTTTTGATGCCTTAAACTGCCCTACACTTGGCTCAAATGGTTGAAATGGTTGATCCATTGTGCCAACTTGTGAGCAGATTGGCTTTAGGAAGAATCTATTATGTATGTACATATGTATGTATGTATGTTTGTATGTATATGGATATGCTACACTAAATTTTGTTAAATTTCGGTTGTTTCTCCTGCAAATGATGAGGTATTGCATAGCTATATGTTCCAAGTGTTTGCATATTTTGTTGATTATGATCTATTCTCCTGTAAAATTACGATCTAACATGATTCATTCTTTTAGCTTTTCATATTGTCGAGGGATATAAGGTAGTTTGTTGTTGTTATAGTTGTTGTATGATCTATTCTCGTAGAGTGGGAATTGAGAAAGAAGCTAATTGCTGCTATATGGGAAGTTCTCAAGTACTATTTCTGGAGTTTGAGATAGCATCTTGTATTCTTTCCCTTTAGTATATGCTGGACTCATATGTTATCGTTAGTCCATAGATACCTTTCTTATAAGGTATTGCACCTGTAACTCTTGTGACCTTGTTTTAAGCCACTGTTAAGGTTCCATAGGGATCATTCTTCAGTGTAATGTGAAATTTCAGTTGGCTGAGCGGTGGTGGGCCTGGTGACACGGAGAATTGGACTGGTGTGAAAATGAAGAGAGTAAGTAGGGAGGTGGGATTGAAAGGAGAACCAGGCAACCATTAAGGTAAATCAAGGGAATGATAATACTGTTTATGGTTAATATTTATGAGGATTTGAGATTGTGGAGGAGAATATAAGAAAACCTAGAGTGCTAAAGTCTAGAATTCTAGAGGTAAATGCTTCGTATTTTGTTTTCAATGTTGTTTCACTACTTTGTGCCCTTGAAAGGGAAAAATGAAGAGTAGGTGCTTGATTATTAACATGGGTATTGCTTTTGCTGGGGTTGTAGACCATAAACCAATGACAGGAAATCTCTATTGCATATCTTGTTTGCATGTAATTTCTCCCCCTTCTTTATTCTAAAGCATCTCTAAGGACTGTTCTAAAATGACAGGAAATCTCTATTGCTGCCAATGTACCACAGAAAGAGATTGGCAAGTACATCAAGATACTGGGAGAAGCTTTACAATTAAGTCAGCCCATCAATAGTAATTCTATATCAGTCCATATGCCAAGATTTTGCACTCTCCTCCAGCTCAACAAATCTGCACAGGTACCTTTCTGTTTAAGAGACACTGCTTGGACCTAGTTATTTTAGTTGATGAAGTTGAATTGTAGCTATCAGAAATTATATCCCATTCCATACGCATATGTTTTGATAATTAAGATGGAAGATGTTGCAGATAAATGTTAAAAGAATGTAAAAATTGCTTAAAATTAAACAAGATGTATGAGAAATTATCTTGGGATGGATGATTATATCGAGTTGTGGTGCCAAGCTATTCTTTTAGAAATGATCTTGATTCAGTTGTTTCTCTAAACTCCTGCTTTTAAGTTCTGAATTTCATTGAAGATGGTTGTAATAGAGTTCTTAATATATTCAGGAGCTGGCAACTCATATTGGAGAAGTTGTGATCAACAAATGCTTCTGCACTCGTAGGAATCCAATCAGCATCTCCGCAGCTGCTATATATCTGGCATGCCAATTAGAAGACAAACGCAAAACTCAGGCTGAGATATGTAAGGTGACAGGTCTCACAGAGGTCACTCTCCGAAAAGTCTACAAAGAGTTATTAGAGAATTGGGATGATCTACTTCCATCTAATTATACCCCGGCTGTCCCTCCAGAGAAAGCATTTCCCACAACTGCAATTGCCACGGGCCGATCTTCGGTGCCTCGAGTTGATCCAATTGACATGACTTCTTCATTGGACAGAGATAAGCAACAAGATTCCAAGTCCAATAAGGCTGATGAAACGGCAGAACCAGGCCTTCAACTTCAAGCTAGAGGCAAAGATGATGCAGAAAGCAACTGCAATTCTTCTGGAATTCATACTACTATGTTGAACTGGCCACCACAGTTCAGGCAACCCTGGCTTCAGTTTGCGTCACCTGGTGTTAGGACAGCAGGAGATAAAAACCAAACCATCATTCGAGGAGACGTTAACGAGCCACAACCAACCTGTCCAAAGTTAGAGCAGAAAGAAGATACATCGAAGATCGATTCCAAGGGTGCTAGTAGTTCTCTAAGGCCAAGCCAGTTCTCAAACACTCCAGCTTCAAATTTGAGTACAATCACTTGGCCATTTCGTTCACCAGCCTCATCAGGGCCTTCTCCAAACATGCCAATTGTGCATCCACCAAAGTTACCACCAGGTTATGCAGAACTTAAAGGTCCCGGCAGTCAAAATGGAAGTAAAAACACCAATCCGAATGGAGACTCCTAGTGAAACAGGTCCTGCCCTCTGCCATAAATTGTTATGGAACATCATTTAATGTAGTGTAAGGTTGCATTTGTTCTGCATGATCATGCTTGTGCTAGAATTCATGATTTTTCTGCGAGGCAAATGAAGGAATGGAATTCAAATTTATGTCTTTCTTTTTCTGAACAAACCCTGTTTTTTGTTTTTTTTTTTTTCTCAAAGAATTTATTTTCCATTTTTTACAATAAATTTATGTCTCTTTTTCTTTGAACTTTTTTGGGTTTGAAAAAACCAGGGCTGGTCCGTGATTCGTCAGGCGTGACTGTCTGTATTTTTCGAACCATCAAATCCCTCCTAATGCTTAGCGAATCCAGCTGTCTATAACCAGCGTGGCACGTCCGCAATTTCTTTGAACTTGGTAGGCATTCTTTTAATCTTCCCGATATTTACGCGCAAATTGGCGTGTCAAACATGGCGAGGTCCTCTGCCCGAACTCATTCTCTCTCATCTACCCAGATCCTTCTTGAAAACAAACACACTTACCTCCAATCTTCACCGTTCATTTATCCACGTCATCGATCCGTCTCTTCCTCTATCCAACGGTTCACGTCCCTCCAATAATTCACAAAACCACCTCCCCCGCTCCCTTGAACAAAACCGCACCCTTAACCCTAGCCACGGACCACGAGCCGCTCACCTTTTCTCTTGGAGGTTCATCCCGAGTCGCCCTAACCAATAAGAAACAAAGAAAATAAAAAGAAAAAAAGAAAAAAAAAAGGTGAGAAAAAGAGAGAAAAAAATAGAGAAAATTGAAATTAAGGTTCTGTTTATTTTTATTTATGTTTTATTTATATCTTTGTGTTTTTTGCCTCAAACGTTTCGATCTTGAAAGAACAGATTCCGTATATGTGAAAAAAAAAAAAGGGTTTTAAGCCATTGAAACAGATTAAAAACCGAACTTATTCTCGATCATCAAAATCTTGGGTTAGGGTTTCCTTTATGTTTTTCCCAATTTTTTTAGCTTCCTTCCTTTGATATTCTTTTTACACTTTTTGTTACTGGTAATGACACTCCTTTAATCTCTTCCTTTTCGAACCATCCCGTTGAATCTATTTATTTCTTTAGATATATAGGTAAAGAAGCTTTAATTTAATATTTGTTTATATAAAAAGGGGTATATGAGATAAAAACGGGGCTGTATTTGATGGACGAGATCTGGGAGAGGGCGGTGGAGACAGCGTTAGACGGGCAACCGGACCACACGGCCGCTCGAACCTTGACACTAGATGGTGCCGTGAAGTGCGTCCAAGGTCGCCTCCCGCCGCCGAGCCTCTTGGAAAAATTTGAGAATCTTCAACACCTGTCCATCGCCAATATCGGCGTTTCATCTCTGGAACAGTTTCCTCGTCTTCCAAATCTCCAGAAACTCATCCTTTCAGACAACAGAATCGCCGGTGGCTTGGAGTTCCTCTTCGAAGCCGGCCTCGAGTCTCTCCGAGACCTCGACTTGTCCAATAATCGGATTCAATATATCGAGGATCTTGCCCCGCTTGCCCAGCTTAAGCTTGTTTCACTCGATCTTTATGAGTGTCCGGTTACCAGAGTTAAGGATTATCGATCCAGGGTTTTCGGGTTGATTAAATCGTTGAAATATTTGGATAAAATGGATGACGAAGAGAACGAAAGGCCGGAGTCAGATGACGAAGAAGAAGATGAAGAGGAGGATGATGACGATGATCCTGGGAGTGGGGAAATCGATGGTGAGGATCGGCCGTATAGAATGGATAATGGGCATAGCGAAGGAGGGGAAGGGATTGTTGATGTTGATGAGGATGAAGAGAGCGATGCAGATGAAGAAGAGACTGAGACAGGTAGAAGAGTAAATGGGCACAGCCATGAGGCCAACGGGTTTCGGATTGAGGAAGTTGGGGGAGACGAAGATGAAGAAGATGAGGATGATGATGATGAGTATAATGATTCAGGTGAGGAAGTTGATGATGAGGAAGAAGATGATGTTGTGGAAGTGCATGAGATTGGAGATAGTGATGATGAGGAAGATGGGGTAGAGGATGATGACGATGATGTTGATGATGAAGATGACGAGGAGGAGGTAGATAATGACGAAGGGGATTTTGCTGAGCTGGAGAGTACTGGGCGTTTAACGAGCACTGAAGGGGAGATTGATGGGCATGAACATGGAGAAAATGATGGGGATGATGATGATAATGGTGAGACTGGTGAGGAAGAGCAAGGTGTTGAAGATTATGGGGACTTCGAAGATGAAGAGGAGGTGAGATTTATTATTGCTTAGCATTACTACTACCTCATGCTTCTAAGGTTTTAACCTAATTGTGTCCTAACTTGATTGAATTGTTTGATTGAAATGGCCTTTTCAGATTTTTCAGGTGAAGAAGATAACATGGCTGTGCTGCTATGTTTTGAATGCTGTTTTTTTTTGCTATTACTTGTGAAATCTCCGCAAAGTTCTTACATTTTTTTTCTTGGTTGTCTAGATCTATACATAAATCAATTTTTCTATATACACTTGTTGCTGCGTGCTTTTGTTGTTTTAAAGCATCAAAGAGGAGAAGAAGTTCCGAGCTTCTGTCATACTGCTGGGCAAGAATTTGGGCTTTATATAGACCTTTAGTCAGAGTCAAGCGTTTTATAACTTTGACTAGTTTTGTTGTTAATAATCATATATGTGGATTTTTTTTTCCCCATAAAAGAGCTAATATATGGACAGCTTTTACAGTTTTTCCACATGCTTCCTTGGTGATTTTAGTATTTCTCATTTTTGCTAATGTATCGGGTAGTTTCTTGTTCTAATTTTCAACACTTGTTCTCACTCATTCTATTAAGCTTTTGCATGGTGAGGACAATATAGAAATTACTGCAAAGCATACTGCTTTTGAATTTTTAATGTAAAATGAGCCTTGTGAAATGTTTTTCTTGAAATATTTAGCTTATCAGTTCTTCCCCGAAATATTGATATTGGTTACTGTATGTACTCATTACCAGAAAAGGTCAATTGGGGTTTTGTCTTTAAAATGTGTTTTATTCTCTTGTTGAGGATGTTCTTCATCATGCTAATATACTTAGTTAACTTCTTCTGCATCGCTGCAATGAGCCTGTTCTTACTAGACCCTGTTATAAGAAAATTTTATGCTTTCTCCTCTAAAATATTATTCATTGAGAAGAGTCAATGCTTTCTTTATGTTATTTTTGTCTTCTGGTTCTCTGAGAATATTGTTTTAGTTCACTATTTATATACAAAACCATGGCAACTTGGGTTGTCAAAAACTTTATGTTCTATAGATTGCAGGCAGCTAAAGTGCAGGTTTAAAACTGATAAGCCACTTTCTAATGGCATGACTTATTTTTTATAAAGTTTCTGTATTATCTTGATATTAATGTTATCCTGTGGGATTGTGGGTTGTTTTGGAAATTTTTAGTTAATAATTTCATCTGTTTCTCTTAGCCTTTTGGATTTTTTCTTGCTGGAGTAGCTTTTGCTTGTGGATTATTTATAGAAACTTCTTATTATTTCACATCTAAAAAATTATTGGTATGCAATTATTTCTGGCTGTGTTGTTGCAGTAAGTAGTTTAGTTCATCAATTATTTGATATTTCTGTAATTATTAGCATCTGAGTTAGTACAAGTTATCGGGGCTAAGATGTTTCCTGTTCAGAAGAATATCACTGCTGTTAATTTTAATGTCTCTGGCTTTTTTTTTTTTTTTTAACTTTTGGGTTGATTTGGGGTTGAGAGATAAAAGAGGGTGAATGAAGATGAGAGTTTTAAGTATCTGCTATTTTCTTTATTTTGAATATAGTTCACTTTTTACTTTTTCAATTTCGTTGTATTTTCTCAATTGTGGTACATTTCATTTAGCTCATTGCTTATGATGAAATAATTGAATTGTTGTTGTTGACTGGAATGGCAGGATGAAGACTATGGTGAAGGTTACCTGGTTCAACCAGTGAGCCAGGCTGAAGAACCTGATGCTGGAGGTAGTGATATGGAGCCAGGGAATGAAGATGATGATGCAGAAGAGCAGGAAGAAGTTGAAGATGATGAGGAAGTTCAGCTGCAGCCATCTTCACAGCTTAAGAGAAAGAGAAGTGATGATGGTGAGGATGATGAGGAGGAAGATGATGTTGTTGAGTTTGGAAAGGCATCAAAGAAGCATCGCTAGTTCTATACGATTTCCCAAGTTAGATGCTTTTGTTAATCCTTAAGAAAGCTTGGAAACGGGAACTTGATGTTAGATAGATTGATTGATAGTCTTCTGGTAGTGATGTTGGCTGTGTTTTTGGACAACAAATGTTTAGGTGAAAGGAATTGTGTATCTTGGTCTTGGCTGGCACTTGCTTAGTTCAAAATGTCGTTAGCGTTTTTCTCCCGCCTGCCTTTCTTTCATATAGCCGTTCTATATGTTGATTCAAATGGCAGTTATGAAGGGTTTGCCGCCCATGTTCAGCTCTCTGGGTGAGGAAAAGAGAACATGATAAAATCTTTGTTTTTTCGTGTTCGGCCAAGCGGGTTATTTAAAGGGGGAGGGATTGTATGTTATAATACGATTCTAGATGGTACTGTGATCCTCCTCGGCTCCATATTGAATCAGGCGGGTTGCAGGCAATTGACCAGCTCAGTACTTTATTACACGCATGGCAAGCTGTGATTGGTCGAATGGTTTTTAATATATGAGCTGCGGCATGTGGGCCATGTAGCAATCAAGCTAGAGTTTGATGTGGCAAAAGGATCAAGTACATTTTTCCTACGGTCTCACAGTCACATGTTACATGGAACCGTTGCGTCATGATTGACAGATTCTTTCTAGACTATGATCTATCGGTTTGATTACCATTTGATCTCTCCTTTTGTCACTGTAAAGTTTCGTAGCTGTGCTGTTGTAGTAAATGTTTTATACTTTTTATGGAAAAAAAATTGGAAAAGGAGGTAGCTTCAAGCTTCTTGTTGACGTATTCATATTGCAGTGGATGGTATAGTAGTAATTTAGCCAATTGTAATCTGGTGGATACAATGATTTTGAAATGAAATCTAGCTTCGGGCCAGTTTGAGGAGCATTAGTCAGAAGAGCCCAATACTAGTAAGCTACGGGCGTAACCTTCCATCAGGCATTTCCACCACGTGTCTTGTATTAATGAATAGAATTTAAAATTTCGAAGATAAATGGTGAATGGCTTAGTTCTTTCGTGATAAAGGGCAGAGGACCCTCTCTAGTCCTCACATGGTCTGTTTCGCAAGGCTGGATAGGGTACTCAGCTAGCTAGAACAGCAGCACTGCCCTAGAATAGGCGGACATCAAAAGAACTTCCCCCACTTTCTCCTCTGGCCATGGATGCCTCAAAGATGCTGCTACTATCACCACCATCAACCCCCCTACTTTCACTAAAACACCGTAGTTTCCTTGTCACGTATAAAAGATCAAGGTTGCAGACTCCGCTGAAAGTGCTAGCCATGGCGAAGGAGACCAGTGAAAGCGACGATGGAGTTATAGAGAAAGCAGCAATAGCCGGTGGCTTGGTTGCCAGCCCAGTGATTGCCTGGTCCCTGTACACGCTCAAGACAACTGGGTGTGGTCTGCCCCCTGGGCCAGGTGGCTCGATTGGTGCGCTGGAAGGTCTGAGCTACCTAGTTGTTGTGGGTATTGTGGGTTGGTCTTTGTACACAAAAGCGAAAACTGGTTCTGGTCTGCCTAATGGGCCTTTTGGGTTACTTGGAGCTGCGGAAGGTTTATCATTCTTGTCTTTGCTTGCCATTTTGGTTGTTTTTGGGTTGCAATTCTTACAAAACGGTTCCATTCCAGGACCCCTCCCAAGTGACCAGTGCTTCGGCTGAGAAGAACGTGGAATGGGCCACTGCCGCTCAATCTTATGCTTCTGGCCATGGTTTACTGTCTTTACTCCAACCTGCAACTTTTCTACTTCATTTTTTTAACATAGTTGATTAGGCTGTGCTGCCTAGGTATTGTAAATAACTTACATAAATAATGAAGTTTCCTTTTCTCTGTTTCTCTTTCTCGTTGTGATTTCTATTAAAATTTTCATGAATGGTTTCTTACTGTATCTGCAATTCGATATGATTAAACATTATTCATCTACCCTTATCCTTTCTTTCTTTTGAGTACAAATCATCTAATGACACCCCACATCCTTAATTTTATCAAATACTTGATTAAAATTTTCTCTCTTTTTCAGTTTGAATCAACGACAACAACAATTGAACCAGAAATATTCCAAGGATTCATAAATTTTTACCAACTTTAACCAAGTCAAAATTATTTGGGTCATGAAGAAAAAGGCCTCTAATTATTTGGGTGAAGTTAATATTGATATAAATTTAAGGATTGTTGGTTATGTGAAAGGCTTGTTGAGCTCCAGCTAACCTCTTTTGTCCTACAAATACGATGTTGTTTGGCTTTGACAAGAACAAAATATAAATTAGTGCAAATTTTGGTGTAAATTTGTGTTTTTTTTTTCTTGCAATAAGAATTGTTTATGATAGAAAATTAATTCAATCGACTTAAGCTTTGACTTTTCTTATAAATTTTTATAATTTTAATGATAAAATAAAAATCCATCGTACTAAAATCATTAACGAAATGATGCGGAAAAGCATTTGAAGAAAGTAGGAACTTTCCGCACAAGTTCTCTCTTTTATTTTTCGCCAGCCAATCAAAAATTTATGATTGACCTAATGACTTAACAACGAAGTCAATACCCCAAACATGAAGTTAAAGCATCATGATCAATAACAACAAGCCACGTGTGAAAACCGGTCTCTCCGTACATAAACTGTCTTGAAGCTCAACTACGTTAAATAAAAACCGCGAGTGCCAGAATCAGCCCGAACTCTTCTATTTCTCGGTGAAGTACTTTGAAACAGTGGTTGAAGTTTCCCACTCGTTTCCAAGGTTTCCTTGTTTCTTTTCCTCTTTGATTTCAACGTTTTTTTTTTTAATAATAAAGTTTCTGTTTGTTTTTTGGGGTTTTGATTCGATAACACCACAAAGAAGCGCCTTCCTCTGCATTCTCTGTGTTGTTTAATACGTATTATAATGGTTCTTTTCTTTTCTTGCTTTGTCTTTGTTTGTTTGCTAAGAAAATAAAAAACGAGGGTGGAAAAGAAAAAGACTTAGTTATTTCTTTTGTATTTTTTTGGGGTTTATTTTCTTGATTCTTTCTGTTTGTTTGCTAAGAAAATGAAAGAGAAACAAGTAAGAAAATGGGGATAAAGAAAAGAATTTTCTTCAACTGAATTTCCATTTGGTTTCCAGAAGGTTGGAATAAAGCGTAAATTTCCTGCCGAGTTTTTGTGTGCTCTTCTGTTTTCTTGGTGGGTCCAAAAAAATTGACTTTGACAACAATTTTTTTTTTTGGGTTTCTATAAGGTGTGACTTTAATTGAATTATTCATATTCTGATAAACCTCTTCAAATCTTTTGTTTCAATCCAGTGTAATAACTAATTTAGTTTTGGGATTGTATGTCTTGTCGCAATATCCCAAGCTATATGTGCAATTTTTACTTCTTCTTTGCTGACTAATTGAACCTGTGCCTCCAGGATTATGGCTGAGTTCGAGAGTAATGGTCAGGGTATGGCAGATTTGGAGAGTAACGAACAGGAAACGATGGAAGATGAAGGTCCAGATGCAGAGTGGGATGTTGATGACAGTTTTTACCCGGTATGGTTTCGGATTTTTTCACTCTAATTCTAAGGTTGAGAACATCTTAAATGCTGATAGATTGTGTGCTATGATCTTCTATAAGAACAGTTTGAAGTAGTATCTGTTTGGTCATTGTTGATTGAAATAAACAAGTGACACTTTCTTGTTTTATCTCTCATGGAAATAACTTAGGCTTTACCGCTGTGCTTCTGTAGCCAGCAAGATTGGATAGATGGGCCTGCTTTTATAAAATTTTCTGCATTTGTCAAACAATAAAGGAGATTGAATTTGTTTGCTGCTCTTTCTCCAACCCCACCCAATCCAATCCCCTTTTAATCTTTCTGAATCTCTTTATGATAAGATCTGTTCTTCTATTTCAGTTTTCCATCACGGCTAAGATTCCAAAGGGCTACACTGAACCCCCCAGAGCGCGCTTAGAAGATGTTGTGAGGAATTATGTGCTTCATTTTCTCCCTGCAAAATCACTCTATAGATTCAGAACTGTTTCCAAAGGATGGAATGAATGGATAAGCTATCCATTTTTTGCCCACAGGCAAACTACTTATTTCAAAGACATTTCTGGTCTCTTTTGTCAAGTTCCTGGTCTCAATCCTTCCTTCATCTCATTTAATCAAGATGCTTATGGCATGCCTGATCCCTCTTTGATGTTCTTGCCTGAGCCTGTCAACATCAGATCCTCTTGCAACGGTCTCCTTTGTTGTCAAAGTGTTGGGGACAATGTCTACTACATTTGCAACCCTGTGACCGAGGAATGGAAAGTGCTTCCTAAGCCGAACTTGTATCATGGAACTGAGGCAGCCATCGTACTTGTTTTTGAACCGCAGGCACTCAATTTTAAAGAATCTTATGAGCTTGTCTGTGCTGTCACTTTTCCTGATCATCCAGTTATCTATTTTGAGATTTACTCATCAAGGTCAAGCTCCTGGAGACTCTGTGACACGATATGCTGTGAACTTGATAGTTTGGATTTGCATAATGGTGGGTATTACATGAAGGGAGTTGTCTATTGGCAATCCTCTTCCGGTGGCATTCTTGCCTTTGATTTGAAGAATGAGCAATATGGTCTTCTGCCTCTTCCTCTCAGCGTTGGACAATATGGTTCTTTAACTGTGATGCATGGGGAGTTGTGTTACATTATGCCTCGTCGTCAAGATGATGGTTGCTCCATATACATTCACGGGAATATGGATATGAGCCTGAAGTCTGTAATCAATCTCACTTGTGATGATGTGGGGAGCATATTTGGTGTCTGCAGGGCTTTGCCCAGCATTAATGACGACATTCTGATACTTGCCAATGGGAGGAAGGTGATTGCTTATCATGTCAGGGAACATAAGGTGGAACTAATATTTACATCGGCAGGTGATGCATGTACCAGGTACCTACCGTATGTGAACAGCCTTGTATCAGTGAGGCATCCGTTGGTTGGAAAAAGGGCTTAATTGTCTAGACAGTCCCTCACAAAGTGTCTTGTAGATTTGTCGTCTGTTGGTTAAAAGGTGAGGCTGCTGGGGTACATGCTTAACCAAGCCTCACCTCTGCTTGTATCTTACTTTTCCTTTTAAACTAGATGTTTGTTTTTCTCTGGAAACTGAGAACTTCAGAAGTTTCTAGCTCATAACTTTTTGTAAGGAACTTCGCTTTCTGAAGCTAGTGATATGGATTGCAATACAAATGGTTTCTTCTTCCTTGTGTAATTTGCTCCATGATGGTGTGAATTCCCCATTTGTGATGCATAATGAGGCAATAAAATGTGAAACATTCTTGAATGATACAAAACTACAAGTAAATTTAGTTTATTATATAGCCAATCGTTCCTGCGTTTTTCCAGACTATTGTAGCTGCCTGTAATCATCCAGGTAAAAATCAGAAAATGTAGAACTTAAAATTCATGTCAGACTACTGAGTAATCATATTACTACACTCAAACTGTTTCATCGGCATTATCTCATGCTCATCTCTCCTCTGCTTCTGCCTCACCCTGTTTTCAGACTTATTCTCAATACATTCAACATTACCTTTCGTTCTCCAAGTTGGTCTGACTCAACATTACCATCCAAAAAATTTTGATGGTAAATAAAGGAATCAATATGCAAAGTAACTGATTGGTATGGTAAATTACCTTTTCCTCTGGATGGTAATATTTGGTCAATGATTCCGTATTACCTTTTCCTTGTGTGTGTGTGTGTGTGTGTGTGTGTGAGGCTTTCTTTGTTACAAGTGTGAAAAGAAGCGCTCATATTGGATAGAAATGGAATAAGTTTTGTAATTGAAGTTGAGATTTCCATATTGTTTAGGCCTGTTTTTGAACCAAAAAAATAGGTTGCCACAGGTTTAGTAAAAAAAGTTAAAAAGAATAACCAACTCAAAACGAATCAAGGGTGACAGAGATCAGAGGTCGAGAGAGAAAAAGAGCCAGAGTCCTGCTTTGTAGGAAGCCACCGGGGAACGACAGAGTCCCCTTTCTAGAATGGCAATTTAACCATACAACACCTTTTCTCTCTCTTTCCCTTGGGAACCCTTCTATCTTCTTCATTCAGGTACCACTTTTCTCTTGCATTTTTTTTTTTTTTTGTTTCTCTATTGATTCATTCACCAAAACTTTTTCCAATCATAAACTGAGCAGGAAATAGTTTAACGTAAGATCTATTCATGAATTTCACCATGCAAGATCAATGTATAACATGTCAATTGTGTTATAAAATTGTTGAAGGTTCTTCATCAGGAGAGCTTTTTTTTTTTATCTAGATTTTTAGCATTTGCATGGCCACTATATCTGATCTTAATTGGCCTGTATCTATCAGAATTTCTTGGTTTTAACCTGGCAGTTTTCTTTGGGGTTCTTCAGTTGTTTGAGCCAAGCAAATAAGGGAGGGGTGGAGTTTCTTGGCTGGAAGTTGGCAAGTCAACTCAAAATGGCATCATCACCTGAGAATTCTCCATCACAAGATTCCCCACCTGCTCCATCACCATCAAATTCAACACAAGATAGCTCACCAACGACATCATCAGCACCCAAAAGCTCACCATCACCGCCACCACCGCCACCTTCACCGTCCCCACCACCTCCGCCAAAATCATCATCATCACCACCACCGCCACCAGCTGATAATAAAAATAATAATAATAATAATTCTTCTTCTCCAACTCCTCCTCCACCTCGTAAAAGTAGCAGCAACCCCTCTCCGCCCCCTCCTCATAAAAGTAGTGGTACCGAGTCAAACACTTCTTCTAATAATGCATCATCCTCAAGTTCGTCCAGTGACAACAACACGGATGTAAAAATCATTATAGGGGTAGCTGTGGGGGCAGGATTATTGCTCGTTGTTGTTATCATCTTTTTAGCAAGATGCTTTCAGCAAAAAAAGAAGAAAAGCCATCAGCAAATGCAGTATTATCCACCTCACGAAGCTAGAGGTAATAAAACAATACCCTTCTGTCCTGCTACCAAGGCAAAGTCCTTTGTTTTTTGTTTCCTGGAATTCTTTCTTTCTTCATTGATGAAATTTGGAAAAGAAAGGTTGTAATTTTACAAATACTTGCCATAAATTCTGTTTGTCAATTAAATCGACATTGAGGCAAGTGTTTTTTGGCTAATGAAGAAGAACTAATGCCTGAATAAATTTCCCCTATAAATCCAATGAAGAAAAGAGAATCAATATGCATGATCTATTATTTATCTTCCGTTGAATCTTGTATCTAGCTTTGATATCAATTTTATCATTTGTGAACTAATAAAATGTTTATATGGCTTATAAATTAGTTCTATTGTATGGTTTATGCAGCAGGTGGTGGTGATCACTATTATAACAACTCACAGAATCCTCAGTGGGGCAATGGTTTTCAAGGGGTAGAGCATGTCGTCAGAGTACCCCCACCACCTGGTGGTGGTGGTGGATGGGGTTCACCAACCCCAATGCCAGGACCAATTTTCAGCGGTGAATCAAGCTCCAACTTCTCAGGCCCACACCATCCTCCTTTGCCACCTCCATCACCAAATATTGCTCTTGGGTTCAATAAGAGCACTTTCACTTATGAGGAGCTGGCAGCAGCTACAGGCGGATTTTCTCACGCGAATCTGCTTGGCCAAGGTGGGTTCGGCTATGTGCACAAGGGTGTATTACCAAATGGAAAGGAGGTTGCAGTTAAGAGTTTAAAAATGGGTAGTGGACAAGGAGAAAGAGAATTCCAGGCTGAAGTTGAAATAATTAGCCGTGTCCATCATCGACATCTTGTGTCACTAGTTGGATATTGCATTGCTGGCGGGCAGCGGATGTTGGTGTATGAATTTGTTCCAAATAACACCTTGGAACATCATCTTCATGGTAAATTTAATTTCATGCTTAATTCATTATCCTTTTTCTTTTCATATTTGCATAAAGATATTTAAAGCTTGCAGTACTTTTTCCATTGCAGGAAAGAATCTTCCAGTTATGGATTTTTCCACTAGACTTCGCATTGCATTAGGTTCTGCTAAAGGGCTTGCTTATCTTCATGAAGATTGTGAGGAATTCCCAGTCTCTCTCACACTTTCTATCTCTCTGCCACTCCTTTTCTCCCTAAGGTTTTCATTAATTTGTTGAACTATACATGCAGGCCATCCTCGCATTATTCATCGTGATATCAAAGCAGCTAATATTCTCCTCGACTACAACTTCGAAGCCATGGTATCTTCTTTTAAGGCACCAAAGTTCACTATTATTATTTATATCAGTTCAGGATATCTATGTTAGCAAAAGGGGTAACTAACCATGCATGTATGTTATAGGTGGCTGACTTTGGATTGGCTAAGCTGTCTTCTGATAACTACACTCATGTCTCAACTCGTGTGATGGGAACATTCGGGTAAGGAACTGAATCTATAAATAAAAGTGAAGAGTTATTTCGTGACTCGTGTTTGAGGGAAAGAAAGATTGAAACAGGGAAATCTATAATTTGCTTGAAGAGGTTGAGGTCAAACAACATTTCATAAAGGAAAATGGAAATTAGAACTACTCGCCAGTGATTTTAAGTTTTTTTTCTTCCTTTTTAATGTAGGTACTTGGCTCCGGAGTATGCCTCAAGCGGCAAGTTGACAGAGAAATCTGATGTTTTCTCTTTTGGGGTCATGCTCTTAGAACTCATAACTGGAAAGCAGCCTGTTGATCTTACTAACGCAATGGACGACAGCTTAGTAGATTGGGTCCGTACCCGATTCTCATTCCATATTATCCAAACTTAATACTTGAATTGGAGTTTAAATTTGATACATTAATTGCCAAATATAAACTCCTTTCTCATCCATAGAAAATTACATAGAGAATGCTGTTTAATGTACTTTATGAACAGGCTCGACCACTTTTGGCTCAAGCACTGGAGGATGGCAACCATGATCAGCTGGTTGATGCACGCTTGGAGCTTAACTACAACCATAACGAAATGCAACGCATGATAGCCTGTGCTGCAGCCAGCATCAGACATTCAGCGAGAAAGCGCCCGAAAATGAGCCAGGTTTACAATGATCTCCAAACTTCTTTGCCTTGTTATTGTAATGTTACATTTTATAAGTGGTTTATATATATTATATATAATCATCATGGAAAGCAGATAGTACGTGCCCTGGAAGGAGACTCTTCCCTGGATGACCTGAATGAGGGCGTAAAGCCAGGCCAAAGCTCAATCTATTCCTCTGGCATGAGCACAGGCTACAGCAACAGTTCATACAAGGCTGACATGGAGAAGTTCAGACAACTAGCATTATCAAGCCAGGAAATGGGTGGGAGCAGCGAATATGGAACTTCGAGCAGCGATCACTCAAGAGATCTAGCACTCGGAGGGATGGAAAAACACAATATTTAACAAGTTGACCAAAACCAAAACCTTGAAAAACAAAACAGTGATTGTTTACATTATAATATTGATTGGCTCAATATTATTTCCAGGTCGCTCTGTTAATCTGGGATCTTTGTTAATTCAAGTGTTTTCTCTTTCTTATCCGGATTTGTATTATTTTTGCATAGACCTGATCATGTATGGTGGCATGTTTAAAGTGAAAAATTACATTGGGATCGTCTTTTTTTGGTCATTCTATGCTATAAGAAAAGGGAATTCATGTCATTTTTCAAAACCATGTCAACATTATCATTTTGCCTTGTAAAATCCTATACCTTCAAAAAGAAATAGGAAATTGTTTGGTCTTTGTGTCAGGTTTTATTTTGAAAAGATTATCAACTGTTGGATTGAGTTTCAGGCTTATAATACTACAACTTTTTTTGGCATAACTCAGGGTGTTCAAAAAATTCATTTTCACTCCTCAAATAATAAGATTATTTATATTTAATGTTGTTGTCAAAATCAAACGCTCACAATTTTATTAATATCTTTAAATAATTTGATAATTATATGTGATATTTAAATTAATAATTTTGTATTTTAGTGATCAAAATTTAAATTCTCATAATATCAATTACTAAAAAAAATAATTTTGCACTATAAAGATGAAAAAAAATCCTTTCATTTAATTTTAAAATATACACTAATTATTTAAATATTAATGTAAAACTTTACTATAAGTTGAAGGTTATGTCTATAGACTGGGCTGGGCTTAGCTCTCCAAGCTTTGGGTCCAATAAGAAATAGTCTGAGCCCGTCCTGATCCATGTACAGCAAGCAAGCTAAAACGACAACGTTTCAACCACCTCTTTCCCACGAGCATACGAAATTCGGATTCCGAGTTCCGTTCAACATTGCAGTCACAATTCACAGGTCAAGTGGTCTGCAGTTTGCACAGAGAAAAGAAAAAGTAAAACAAAGCCCTCTGATTTCTCTTCAACATGGCAGATTACAACGATGCCTTAATGCGCAACCAAAACGCCGCCGTTCAGGCCCGCGTTAAACCCCCTCAGAACCGCGCCAATATTCAACAGCTCAAGCTGGTTCGTTATTTTAAGTTTTTTTTTTTTTTTGAATAGTGCGATCCGATTATTTTTATTCTCGATTTTTCAGCTTAAGATTTTTGTGGATTTTTCTTTCTTGTATTAGGGAATGAAGATTTTCTGGGATTTTCAAAAAAAATTAGATGCAATTAAAAATTGAGTGGTGATTTTAATTTGTTCTAGGGTAAAGATGATTGAATACTAATTTGTTTACTTTGCAGATTGGGCAAAGTCATCCTACTGGTTTAACAGCCAATCTTTTGAAGCTCTTTGAAGCTCGACCTCCATTGGAGTTTAAACCGCTTCCTGAGAAGCGAAAATGCCCTCCGTACACAGGTCTTTGTCGTGTATTTGGCGTTTGAGTTTAAAATTTTGACATTTATTGATTTGTTTTGCTTTGTTTGGCTTTGTTAGGAATGGCACAGCTTGTTAGTCACTTTGCTGAGCCGGGAGATGCTGAGTATGCCCCTCCTGTTCAGAAAGCCGAAACACCTGTAGGACACTTGTTCTCAAGTAGAAGTTACTGTGTTTTTGTTTCTTTGCATAAGTCTTTGGTTTTGATCATCTTTCTTATGTTTTCTTCTGCCGTTTTATTGAATTTGAATTGTATTTGAGTGATATGATATGTCAATAAGATGTTTAATGGTCGGAGCCATATACTGAGATCACTTTGGTTATTTTTTTGTGTTTGTTTGTGAGCCACTGCTATTTTGAGATCGCTTTAGTTATTTTTCTCATGTTTGTGCATGAACCATGCCTTGTTTAAAAGATTGAGTTAGTACCATAAGCTGGTCAAAACTGGGTGAGAGTGTTGTGAAACAATTATTGCACTATAGAATGGCTTTGGTGCAAGATGTTAATTTGACCACCAACTTTACTTTGATGGAAGGAAAAAGTTTTAACATATATGTGCTTTTTTATTTTTTATTTTTGAATCTAGGCACAAAGAAGAGCAAGAATCCATAAGTTACAACTACAGAAGGGTGTGGAGAAGGCAGCTGAGGAGTTGAAAAACTGTAAGTCTCATTTCCTATAGTTTCTTATTGGTGACTAATGAATTTGTTTAATGCACTTTTATGATTTTTAATCTTTTTTTTTTTTTGTGTCTTTTATGCAGATGATCCAAATAACGACCCAAACATTTCAGGTGATCCATACAAGACACTCTTTGTTGCTAGACTTGTAAGCGAATTTGCCTAATTTCATATCTAACTTCATCTTTCAATTATCCCTGCTGGAATAAGTTATTAGCTTGCATTATTTGTTGCAGAATTACGAGACGTCTGAGAGTAGAATTAAAAGGGAATTTGAGTCTTATGGACAGATTAAGCGGGTAGGTATTTTAGAGCATCCTCATGCAGGTTTGGTAAGAGGTTATGCAGCTGCTTTATCCTATTTGTTTCCTTCATAAAAGATTTTAGTTTCACACACTAAATTTTGATTCTAAAGTTTGCTGTTTCCAGTATTTTTAAAACAAGCTATATTTTTCTTGTAAAAAGTTCAATATTCTGACATATACTTATTTACTTACTTAAGCTTACTAAGGAACAAATGTTTAAAACATTTGTATGAACTTGGCATGCAGTAATCCATCTTTGTGGAAAAAATCTATCTTTAGATTTTAGTTCTAAATAGCTGTGTGTGATGCAACTTCTCTTTGGCTTCCATGAGAATGCTGAGATTCTGCCTGTTCTGTAATTTATCATATTTCAGTGTCTGTACAACTTGGAAAAATGTAAAACAGGTATCGCTGCTTATTTAATGGTAAGGGTGAATGGGTTTGTTTCACTTGACCCCTTGATAAGTTGCTCGAATATGGTAGGATGTAGAAATCATCTCCAGACATAGGTGATCTTCTACTCTTTAGGTATTGTTCTACCATTAAGAATCATCCTATAAAGGTATCTGTGGTAAGGGGCTGATTACTTTTTTTCTCAATCCCCAATATTTTTACAATTCCAAAGATGTTGCTTCATCCTGCACAGCAAAGCTGAAAAACTATGTTGAGCAGATAAGTTGTGCGTTGAGCCTTTTTGGCCTTTATTTCGAGCGACGTAAGGTGGCTGACATACTCTTTAGGTATTGTTCTACCATTAAGAATTATCCTATAAAGGTATCCGTGGTAAGGGGCTGATTACTCTGTTTCCCAATCCCCAATATTTTTACAATTCCAAAGATGTTGCTTCATCCTGCACAGCAAAGCTGAAAAACTATATTGAGTGGATAAGTTGTGCGTCGAGCCTTTTTGGCCTTTATTTTCGAGCAACATAAGCTGGCTGGCATCTGTTCTTTTTCCTGCTCTGGGTAAAACAAATTGGGAGTATTAGCATCTCTTTCTTTTGTTATTTAAATTTTTAGTCTGTGTTTTTCCTGCTACTAAAAGTTTTACTTTTGGCTTTTAAAGGCTATCAAAAACATATCAGCAGTTGAGAAGGTGTTCTGGTATTTTCTAGTCTATAACTATTTCTATTTTAAAAAATTATTCCCTGGTAAGGGGAGTCTAGTTTGTTGAACAAATGGTAAATATACCATGATACATCAGTCTATCTGCAACTCTAGCAGTGGTGGTCAGCATCTCGCAATGGCAGCCCTATGATTAAAAGGTGAGCACGGCTAATGAGGCATAATGCCTGCCTGCCGTGCCATTTAGGATTTACTGCTTGTAACATTTTTGTAGCATTAGAACTTAGCTGTGGAGATCAAACACCATCAATTATAATTATCTGATTCTTACCAAAATATTTTTCTTTTATACATTTCTTCCAACTGTTTGTTAATTATTTCTTCTGTTGTGAGATTACCAGGTTCGGTTGATTACTGATAAATCCACAAATAAACCAAGAGGCTATGCTTTCATCGAATACATGCATACTTGGGATATGAAAGGTTTGCTTAGATTTGATTTGATTATGTTTTCACTTTTGAGTTGGTAGGCTCCAGAGAGTGAGTGTTGTTAATATCTGCTTTCAATCATCTCACAGCTGCTTATAAACAAGCTGATGGGAGGAAGATTGATGGCAGAAGGGTTCTTGTGGATGTTGAGCGTGGTAGGACAGTACCAAATTGGCGCCCATGTAGACTAGGTGGTGGACTTGGAACAACCAGGGTTGAAGGTGAAGATGTTATCCAAAGGTATTGTGGAGGTGGCTATGCATATTGTAATGCTGATGCATAAACATACCCTGTAAAAGATGAAAAATGCGTGTTAAAAGTTTCAAAATTAGTACTTGGTAGAAATTGCTTAAATTTGTGATATTAATATTTAAGTGTCAAGTAAGAAATTAAAAATATATATATAGAATACGGGTGATGCATCTTAGCTGATTCTCCCTTTGTGATTGCCAGCTAGGCTGCAAGCAGCAGCCTTTAATTCACATGCTTCCAGAGAGATAAGCTGAACTCCAAAAATTTACTTGGCTGATGTTCATATATATATTTTTTCCTCTCAAGCTATGTTTGGTAACTTGAAGTCCACTATTACCAGGCTTGGACTGACCACTTATGTGATTTTATGGAAAGTAAATGCTATTTTTAATTTGTTATTTTCTGGAAATTAAATTCTATTTTCTTTTGTTACTCAGGGAGCTACTGCAATCAGGACCATCTTGTTCTAAGGAGCCAAGGATTCGAGAGGATCGACATGGTGACCGGTAAGATTAGCTGAGTTGTTTGACCAATTTTTGTCTATAGAGATCTGGTAAAATCTAGAAGGTTTGCTGGCTGAATACTTATTTCAGCACAAATGTCAGAATTATTCATCCCGCCTTTACTTTTGCTAGGAAATATGTGATAAGAACCATTTTCTAGGCTTTTGCCATGGTGTCATCATAATATATTATGATTATCTGATTGATCTTGGAAATTTTAGGGACAGGGAAAAATCTCATGAAAGAGGAAGGGAAAGGGAGAGGGAGCGAGAAAAACCTCGTGAGCGCTCCCGTGACAGAACAAGGGATCGTGATAGAGAGGAAAGACACCACAGAGATCGTGAAAGAACTAGAGACAGAGATAGGGACAGAGAGAGAGACCATGGTCATGATCGTGATCAAGCACATGATCGAGGTCGGGATCGTGGTTGTGACTATGAGCGTGATAGAGAAAGAGATCGTGAAAGGGACAGAGACAGAGACAGAGATAGGGATTATGATGTTGGTGACTATGACCGTGACGGTAGGCATTCTAGGGATGGGGAATCTGATTATGACCGTGTTGAGTCCAAACATGAGCGGGACCGGCGCAGTGAGAGGGATTATGATCATGGTGAGCCAGATGAGGATCGGGGGTGGTATGAACACCATGACCAGGGGCATAGGCGTTCAGATGACCAATACTATGAACACTATGAGCATGATCGAGGTCGAGGAGAATATGATTTGGATTCCTGCGGTGATCGTTATGATCAATATACTGACCGTGACCGTGATCATTATGATGGGATGGAAGAAGATGATTATAGGTGACTATGATCATAAGACAGAAATCAGTGAGTTCACTTTTCTTGAATATGAGCTGCTTCTCTCCCATTGCACCTTGTTTAGTTTAGATCCCAAGTAAACTGTCTTCAGTATTCCTTCTCTCTGATATGTTTAATTCCGAGTTCAGGAGTGTTTGCGTTGGAGTTGGAACCCTGCTACCACGAGCTTGTTTTTATTTTTATTTTCTTTAAATTTTTCTGAAGACTTGTTATATTGTTTTAAGCTATATGCTACTGACCTGTTGTGTTTGCTCCCATTTTGTTTAGGATGCTTGAAATGGGTAATTAATGTTATTATATTATTGTGGTTCTATGGTCATTCTTTGATTTAAAGCTAGCTTTTTCCTGACACTATCCATACATGATTGAAGTTATTAGCTTATTTCTGGTGCTGCGTAAGCCTAAAGATTTTACCAGGTTACCATTGTTAGTTGCTTATATACAGCTTATGTTTAGCGGTGAAGTCCGCGCATATTCTGTGAATTTTATCAATTTAAACGACAATAACATGTCTTCTTTCCATTTACTTTTCCTTTTTAAAAATGCTATTAATTCTGGTGAGATTATGAAATTTTAGATCAACGGAAGCCTAATAGCCATTTGGTGGATGCTTAAAGTACAATCATATAGTCTGGACGAGCTAAACACGCAAAAATATCTGTGGCTTGTTATCATAATCAAACTTCCATAAAGCTATCTATCTCCATGGAACAACACAAATCTAACAGTAATCCGTCTACAAATAAAATCAGACAAATTATCAAATCCCGTTAGACCCAAATCCTCCAGTTCCTATGAAAGTAGAATCCAAGTCCTTGACTTCCAAATCTCAGGAGTTACAATCTTTTGAAGCATAAACTAGGAAATCCGATCGCCGTGCTTCCCTTGGAAATCAGCATCAAAATGATTAAACGGAATCATCCCAATTCCCAATTCCCAACACTCATCACCTCACCCCAGCTCCAACATCGATCGAATTCTTCAAAGCAAACCCAGAACTTGAAAAAAGGTTATATAATTTACCTATACGAGCACATGTTCCTCCTTGTATCCCATTGCTTAAATCAGTTGGGACCAAAGCTTTCCCTCTCGCAGCTTGGTAAAGAATTTTGTGAAAATAAAATGATGTTTAAATACTAGTATTACCTCGGAGAGGCTCTTGAAGGCAACACGGCATTCTCCGAAAGCTTCTTGATTCTGAAATGGCTTTGAGGGACTTAAAAGACGCCGCCGTTTTTGCTTCGGTCGAGCCTCGTAAGACTCTCCAAAAGGTTCTTCTGTCAGGACATAATGAGAGCTTGCAGAACATGTTCGGTAGAGTTTAGCCCGAGTTGAGATTTAAGAATTTGGTTTATACAATTGTTAAATAAATTGCCCACGGTTGAGACTTGAGCCAAAAGTTTTTGAAACTTTGGGCTTTTCAATGGACTACTACCTTACCAAATATTGGACTTCTTGATGATATGATTTTGGGTTCAGGGGACCCACTTTGAGTGTTAATTGGGCTTGTTTTGGTACTTTTTGGGCCCTATATCAGGCTCAGGAATTAGTGTTTGAGTAGCCCTTATTTTTGTCACGTACCAATAAAACATTATAGTTTTAAGTAGTTGAGATTTCTCAAACTCAACTTGATATAGATAACAAACCAGAAAAAAACTTGATATGTAAAAAAATTCTATCAAAATATTAATGAAACAAAACAAAAAAAAAACTTTGGATTCGAAATTCATGTCTTTAACTGTTTTTACAACATGTAACATCCATTTTTGTTCTATATTTCAACTTTGTCGGTCGCTTTTAGTTCCAAATGCAGGCGAATTGTATTACGGTCTTGGAAACCTCGAAAAACGGGTGGTCCGTCTGGTGTCGCACTGAAGCTAGCTTTCTTGACCACAAAGAAGTCACAAATTTCCAAAACAGGAAAAGAAGAGATGGATAATAAAACTAAAGAAGGGAAAGTCTTATGTTTGGAAGTGCGTAGGATAAAACAGTTCAGAAGAAACAGCTATGAAGCTTCATGGGTTTTGCCGTAAATCAGCATCCAAATCAAGCATTACCCGAAAGCCTATGACTCGGGGCCAAGTCCATTTACTATAACTTGAAGATGCTATCTATATTGCTTGTTGGTTTGTACAAAAATGATTGAAGACTCAACGTTGTTTCTGGGAAGTTTCCTCTCAAGCCTTTGCTTTGCTCTTCTTTTTTAGTTTCCATCATTTGTTGGCCTCAGTTCACTTTGAGAAACAAATCAGTTTTTCACATTGTATGCCATTTAAGGTCAATTGATGTCAAAAGAGGAAGCTTGTTTACTTATTTATTGTCACTCTTTTTTGATGGTCATAATGGGATTTTTTTAAACTAATAAACATAAGAGAAAAAGTCTAAAAATAATGTTAAAAAGATTTTTTTTTTTTATTTTACCAATAAGTTTGGAAGCAGCCATGAAGCTTCCATTGCCGCGTAAACTTGGTACCGAAAGGATCTGATTTGGATTAGCCTAGATTTAGCAAACGGGAGAATAAGATTGAGGGAAGCTTTTTTGGTAACATCAGCCACTGTCACATCCAAGAGCATTGCTAAAAGAAATGATAATAACTGATAAATAACACTAAAGTTCAGTCTAAGCTCTAGTTGCTCATGCAGACTTCATTTCCATGTGACCCTAATTCTTGATTCTAACTTCATTGGATTAGATCATGTCAAATATGGTAACTTTTTTTTTTTAGCAAAACAGCAGGGAACGAAATTACTTGAAACCTCATCAGTCATCATGTAATTTGATTTTACTAAAGCGTTTTATTAGCTTCCTCGAAACTTCAAGACATGTAGGAAAAAGGGGATACTGCAAGACAGGGCAGATTAGCAGTAATTGGGAGAATATTACATGACATTTACAGCTGTTATTGTCCGAAAATTTAAGTTCTGAAATTGTTGTTGGTGGGTCGAAAAAGAATCCTTTGAGGTTCAAATTTTGAAACTTCCAAAGAGATGAAATGGTTGAAAACTTTACAACGGCATTGAATAGTACAGATTCCAGAGGGGACAATCAGATGATTCTAAAACAGAATAAAACACATAATTGTTAGTATCTGAAATTATATGAAATATTCTTTTTTTTCTTACATGTTCTTTCATGGGAAAATAGGAGTTAAAAAAATTTATTTACCAAAAAGAACTGTCATTGCACCAGGCTGTCGAACGTACAATAGAGGGGCAGAAAGAGAGATTGATTTATAAATGTAGACACCAGGGATGCCACTGTATTGATAGCAGAGAGGAATAATAAGAATAGAAGTGAGTAAACTTAAAGCTGGGAAAAGTTTTTCATTGAATTGCTTTAATAAGTTACAGAATCTCTCCCTCTTTGCTAACAATTCAGGGGCTGTAGTCAAAATGGCTCGAATTCAGGTTAACCGGAGAGGCTTGGCAATCATGGCACGGATGGTCTTTCTGATTCTTGTCATGATGAGCAATATGGGGATTGCAGAGAGAATATTGAAAGACAAATGGAATCAAGAAGTTTTCAAAGAGAAAGAAAAAACACAAGGGTTTCTGGTTAAAATAGCCGACTTCCTCTGGGAAGGTGGGAAGTCTGCATATGAACCTGTCTGGCCGGTTAGTTAGCTTAGTTAGACTTGTTTAACTACATCTGGTATTTTTCTGCTTGTTGGACATCTAGAAGAGGAAAAACTTTTGAAAATTTTCTAATCAGTAATCAATGCATTCTTATGCACCAGCTGATGATGATTTTTCAATCCGTTTGTGTCATTAATCTTTCAATTTTGTTTCCTTTGATATTGAATTTAACTATTGATTGAGCAGGAGATGGAATTTGGTTGGAAAATAGTTGTAGGAACAATTGTTGGTTTCCTTGGTGCAGCGTTGGGTAGCGTTGGAGGGGTTGGAGGTGGTGGAATTTTTGTTCCAATGCTCACTCTCATAATAGGTTTCGACCCCAAGTCTTCCACTGCCATTTCCAAGTGTGAGTTTCTGCTTTGCTCAAATATAATCCTGTTTTATTCCTGTAATTTGACCTCAATGCATCAACCCTGTATATGTTTCATATTCATGGCATAGATATATACATACATGCATATATGCATGCAGCAAGCATGACCATAACAGAGTTAACATCGGTAAGCTTGATGCTTTAGGCTCATCCAAGTTCTGCTGAATCCTTCGAATTTTTAGTATAGTCTGTAATAATCATATGCATTGGTAACAAAGATTTTTTTGATTGCAGGTATGATCATGGGTGCAGCTGGATCAACAGTATACTATAACCTGAGACTTAGGCACCCGACACTGGAAATGCCCCTCATAGATTATGACTTGGCGTTGCTCTTCCAGCCAATGCTCATGCTTGGAATCAGCATTGGAATTACTCTAAATGTCATGTTCGCTGATTGGATGGTCACAGTTCTGCTTATCATCCTTTTCATTGGTAATAATAACAATTAGTTAAGGATCAATAATGGTAATCCGAGGATATTGCATGAAACACTTTAATCATTCATACCATTTCCATTTTTCCTTGTGTCATCCCATTAGGACTTTGGTTTTCTTTATTCAAATTAAAAGAGCGCAGTTTTCCAGTGGAGCTTTCACAAAACTATGATGCAATAGCAAAACAGATAGGACATTCCAGCTTGGAAGATGCAATTTCTTTTCGATCATAGTTCATGATCTATGAATCATGGTTTTCTCTTAGATATAGATGCATAAATTTATTGATGGCAGGTACATCAACGAAAGCCTTATTCAAAGGTATAGATACATGGAAGAAAGAGACAATGATGAAAAAGGTAGACTTTTCAACTTGATTTCTCTTAAGTTTTCCATGGATTTCTTCCTTTTGTTATAAGATTATTAATGAAGGATTTGAGATTCTATTTTCAGGAAGCAGCCAAGTTGGAAGCAGAGTCCAATCCAGCTGGTGAGTGCCTTATCATCACCTCCAAGCAAACTTATCAATAAAAGTAGCTTTTACTTCATAGTAATAATTTCGAATGAGAATTCTCATTAGAAGGAAATGACTGCTAAACAAACTTAAGGAAGCTATTACAGATGATAGAAGGATACGAAACGGGCTGTCCCTCATCAGATCATACTTATAAAAGAGTAAACTAAGTTCATATATGACCTCATTTAGGTGTCACTTAGATTTGTATCTGAGTTTCAGATACATTGCAACAGCAAATCGATCTGTTAAAAAAAAAAATCTAATCGCTTGAAACCAAACATAAGCGGTTTGTCAGGAGTTGAAATTTAGGCTTAGCAGATGAAGTTCCCATTTATTGTTGTTTCTGGCCACCGGTTACTATGTTCAAATAAGCAATGAGAAATGGATTATGATTAAAATGGCAGTTAGTAAGACAAATTATGTGTGAAAGTAGAAAATCTCAAGATACAATACATAGAGGTCAACTGATATAATGTTTTCATTATGTTAATTGAAACATTGCAAATGGCTTGTGCCAAACCCGGAAAATGCAGATGGAGCTGCACCAGCCTATAAACCGCTACCTAGTGGCCCTGGCACCCTGCCAGAAGATGATGTGAGTTCAAGAATATTTTGGTTTCCTTACAACAATGCTCTTCCATTTTAATTCACAATGTTATTCTTATCTTTGCTGTAATTGGGTATTGTTGTTATCATTCAATTCAGGTTCCTCTGCTACAAAACATATACTGGAAAGAGTTGTCGCTGCTGTTGTATGTGTGGATTGGTTTTCTTATTGTTCAGATTATTAAGGTATGCTAATATTGTCTGTAATATCACAACAAAAAGTCTTGGATCAGATCTTTCGTAGGTTCCCCACGATCTTGTATCTTTTCATAGTCCACTATTATCAATGTGAAGTTATTCTTGTGTTTGCTAAATGTCATCCACATGTTTGTCTATGCAGGAATATCTTCCAACTTGCTCAATCATGTACTGGATTGTGAACTCCTTGCAGGTAGAAACTCGAAATTGTAGACAGATAGAAGGGAATTGATTCCATTTTAATGTGAAAAACTAGGGAAAAAAAAAATCCATTCTCAAGTAAGTGGGGGCAACAGAAAAAGGACTAGATATAAGTTTACTTAGAGTTCACACATATCTATTATTTTAAGAATGGTCTCTTCGAGATCTGGTTTATGAATGAAAGCAAACTTATATCCAATCATTTTAGTCTGAAATGCAGATAAAGCTCTTGAAGAACTTGTTTAGGAAAAAAAGAAAAAGATTTTCTCTTCAACTCTATTGTTGCTTTTTCTATAGATACCCATTGCTGCCACTGTGACACTCTTTGAAGCCATATGCTTATACAAAGGGACTAGGGTGATCGCATCCAAAGGAAAGGAAGTCACAAATTGGAAGATATATCAGATTCTTCTTTACTGCTCCTGCGGTATAATAGCTGGTATGGTTGGTGGGCTGCTGGGACTGGGAGGTGGCTTCATCTTGGGTCCTCTATTCCTTGAACTGGGAATTCCTCCTCAGGTATACTTTTCTAGTTTTGTTTAATGTAAGTCTTGGAACCCCATACTTGAAGACCATTCATTGGAAAAATGCTGAGAACCTCATAATCCATCATTGAGAGGCAGACTATAGGTTGTAATTAAGAGAAAATTCCATGTATGAATGCACAAGAGGCTGAAAAAGATTACGATCAAGCTCTGATCCATGTTTTCCATGCAAAGACATATAAAATGCCAGCACAAACAACTGAGTTTGAAAATGCTAATATACTTGAGCAGGTAGCAAGTGCAACATCAACGTTTGCTCTGGCATTTTCCTCCTCAATGTCAGTTGTACAATATTATCTTCTCAATCGTTTCCCAGTCCCATATGGTAAGTGGCGATGACAGAAAAAATTTACCATTAGAATCAATTGTTAGCAACTAAGAAAAACATCTGTCGTATACTCTAATGTCAAATTTTTTTTCCCCGCAGCTGCTTATTTTGTTCTCGTAGCAACCATTGCTGCCTTCACTGGCCAGCATGTAGTCAGAAAGATTATTGCATTCCTCGGAAGAGCATCGATAATCATCTTCATACTAGCTTTGACAATCTTTGTCAGCGCTATCAGTTTAGGTGTACAACATAAGTCTTACTCGTTGTCTTGAAAAGCAAGTCACTTAAATTTGAGCCCTCAAAATGGTAAGAAGCTGACCCCATTTTCCTGAATGTTACAGGTGGAGTTGGCATTGCTGATATGGTCGAAAAGCTGGCAAATGAAGAGTATATGGGATTTGAAAACCTTTGCGAGCTGTCTTGAGATCTTTCCATTTTTTTTCCCTATTGCAGGTGGAATTTCGCAGCAGAGAGCAACTAAGTTCACACTGCATTCAACATCAGTACTTCACAGTCAACTATTTGTCAATTATTTTCATTTAAAGATTTGGGTTTTCATATATGTTGATGGACATTCACTTTTTGTCCAATGTACGCAAGAACTTCTCACCTGAGCTTCTGTTTCTTTTGTTTTCCATTTGGATCTTATTCTGCTATATAAAATCTGTATGTAATACTCACGTAGATTGTGATACGATAATTTTCATATTTTACGCATATTTAATGTAAAATAAACATATAAAAAATACTCAAATTACCATATCTATATAACAATTGACTAGGGATTTCTCTTCTTTTTTCTTTTTTTTTAATTATGTTGGAGTTTCTTACATCAGACATTAAGAACGTGCCCGCTCTTTTAAGCAACAAACTCATATGGGCCTGACCTTTTAATATTGGATGGGCCAATCAGGGCCTATTAACATCACCATTGTTCTCATTTTCATGCTTCAGTGTCGAAAGGAGCCGGCCGGCTTCATGTTACACGTGTCTGTTTCCCTTTTTTTATTAAAAAACACGTAAAAAAAAAGGGTAAACGGCCAAAAAATGACTCATAGAAAAGAAAATTTACATTAGACAAAGTAATTATCAATTTTTTTTATCCGAAAAAATTTAGGAGTAAATGATTTACAATCCTTTAAATTTTTAAAGCGTATTTATCATTTATTAGTAAAAAATTATGAAGTTTAAATTTAAATGTTTTATATGCAAATTTTAAATTTTAATTACTTACGCTAATTTTTATTAACATAGATAATTTTGTCAAATTATTATGTTACTTACACTTACATATTGTCATCGGCTAATCAATTTTATGTAATTCAAAATATATAAAAAAAAAATTAATATAATAATTGATATATTTATATTATATTTATTTTTTATTAAATATATATGATATAAAACTCTTATATTATATTATATTTATACATCAAAATATAAAAGATTTTTTATTTTTATTAAGTTCGTATATAATTTTTTCTAAAGTTTTAGGTATTTTTTAAATAGGTTTTTATTGTATTAATTTAAAATTATCAGATCTGTCATTGAAAAGATATAAAATATAAAAATAAAATAAAATGGATCATCCTCTTCGTGCAGAATACGGGTTCGACCTTTTACTATCCTGGGAGAGAGGCAAAAAGTGTTTGGTTACAAAGATAGGAGAGGAAAACTCTTCGGTTTCGAGAAATGATAACGCGGTCTAAACTCGTAGAGCAACTCAGAGGTTACCAGATCCGATCTCAAAACAAGTGCCCTGCTCTTATCTTCTTCTCTCCCAAACCGCATATCACTTCCTGGTACCTTTTTTTTTTTTTTTATCTTTTCGTTTTCATTTATTTACTATTTTTTAATATTTGACGTGTAAATTTCTCATTTTTTGCATGCTTTAGTACATGATTGATTATTTGATCGATTTTAATCAGAAAGATTAAAATTTTTCATGTTTTTCTTGATAAAGAGAGTAATTTGATTCTCGGGCCATATTCAGTGTTAGACTTAATGAAAACTGAGGTGTCTATATTCGATTTGCATTTCTATGATCATTTTGCTGGTATTAACTAATATTAAGTTGAACACAATGAGAAATTCTGCATGTTAAGCTTCTAAGGTGGATTATTGGGTCATGCAAGCAGTTAAGCTTGTGGAACATTGTCGATTCGAACGTGTTTTTTCCAAGTCTGATTGAGGATTAGGATGTTCTTCAAATGCATTGGTGTCGCTTGGAGCTTGCAACAGATTATTGAATCTTGTTTGGAATGCTACTGTTTTATCCCAAGGTTAGTGTTTGAAGTGGAACTAATCTTGTGGAAGTGAGAGCATATATGAGTCACTGCTGAAACTGTAACAGTTGAGTCACAAAGCGACCATAGAATGGCTTTTGAAGTTATAGCATTTTGGAAATTCTAGATGTCACGAAACAATTAGTTTGACAACAGGGATTACCTTAATTGCGAATTTGGGATGGCTAAGACTTAGATTTACGCTGAAACACGAGTCCTGCTCGATGATTTTTCTAGTGCTTTTAGTCATAGGCTGCTGATCCATCTTTCAATGGTCTGAAACATACAATTCCTTGCTTAATCTTCCCCACTCACCTCGGCTTTCCTCAGATGTCATCATAGATATAAAAATCTTGTGCCTGTACTCTTAGTGTTTATCCAGACAAAAATTCCTTCTGTGAACGTTGTAACATATCATGTCTCATTTTAGCATTTCTCTTGCATGCTTTGGATCTAAATTAAACTTTTACATGTTCTTGATGAGATTCTGTTAACTTCATGCAGGATTGATGTAGCTGTGGCTATTTTTTGGGCCTTTGCATTTAGTGTGTTAGTCATATTTTCCTATTTGTCCCTTTATTTTAGGCTCATCTGGCTTTCCTGTATCACTATATTCCTTGGCATTTTTCTTCCCATAAGCCTGAGAGGTTATAGGCAGGCTCTGGTCAAGGAGAGGGAGAGAAAATTTTTATTACCCTTGTCTATGTGAGCCTTTTTCTGGCACTGGCACTGAAAGTACTTTGACTGATATGAGCAGCCCATGGATGGCTTATTACTCAGCCAGCTAAGCATATTCGGCGCATTTGGACAGCTTGGAAATTGATCTCGGTACGTGAAGACTGTCACCTATCTTCTTTTAAAGTCGATGGTGCGTTTCTCGTTCATTTTTCAAAAATATAGACCAAGCCCATGGTAATTTGACAGACACTTTGAAACATTTCACAGTTCTACCAGGAGACATCTGCCAGTCATTTATCCATCAGTAGCCTGTAAAAATTCGAGGTCCAGGAAATTTCATTATTTAGTGTTCTATGTACAACTAAACAACAACAACAACAATTTTCCTGTAAAATTAGAACTAGAGAGAGAGCATTGAAAAAGAAAAAAAACCATTTCTAGATTGCATTGGCAAGGGAGACTGACAGAAACTTGTTTTTGTGATTTAGTTTACAATATATGAAATTTCAGTGTTCTTACTTCACAGTTCAGATTGCTGTACGAAAACTAGATAGAATATTAGAACCAAAATTGTCAAGCTTAGCAAGTACAGAGCTACTGTGTCCTTTTGCTTGTTTGTGTAATTTTCAGTTAACAAACATCCATACTGTCATGGTCCCCTAGGGGACCATTTCGTTCTGTTCACCTTAAATACGGCTCAATGTACTTGTTATCATGAGCAAAGGAGAAAAGTAAGAGAATAAAATTAAGTGATGGTAATGGGTGACAACAAAACAAATGATATGATTGCTCTTAATTAATGAGTATATGACCCTCCAACACATGCATTCTAAAGGAATGTTGGGGAGCTTCGCTTTTGTCTGCTAGTTGAGTAAGAACATTGCTGACATTTAGTTGTTGTATCCATTGATTTTAGTTTCTTTGATTTCATGGTTAAAGCCCTTTGTTAGGTTAAAATATCAATACTTTCTATCTTTATGTTTGACCTCTCCAAACTTTGTAGCTATAACTTGGAATTTGTTTTCTGATTTACCAACTGGCAGCTATTTGGTTGATATTCTATTACATCTGTATGAGATTTGTTTGTTAGATTGAAGCAGACTGGAGGTGCAAAACATGGTTAAACTGAAAGTTGGAATGATGTTCTTTCTTTTTTATTCTTTTGTGCTCTGTTTGGTGGGAAATATGGAAAGCGAAAAAGTTTAATCTAATGGTCGAGATTCGTAACATATGCCATTTTGTAGTTCGACCGTTAGATTAAAACATCCACTTTCTTTCCTACCAAAAGGAGTGTAAAGGTGCTGGAAGTATATGGTATATGATATTGTGATCTCATTCATGGTAACGTCATTTATGATTGTAGTCATAAACAATTTATGATGCTAATACTGGTGCATGGCCATTTCTTCTGTTGGTGAAAGGAAAAGGGAAGTTAGTGGCCCTGTAACCCTGCAAAGTGCCTTTATGGAAACATGCTATTGGCATGAAGTGGATATTTGGCATGACAGGATACAATGATGTGTTTTTGCCTATTGTGAAAGAAATCTCTAAGGCAGTCGCAGTTTAATCAAGGGAAAAAAGGTGTGAAAAGAAGGGCAAAGCCAAAAATGATCACCGAAATATTTCAGGAATTGTTGCAATAAAGAATACCTGATTTGTTTGCTAGATTTAACTATTTATATATTTATATTATGTAAAATATTAAAATTCGTATATTAATATTTTATTTTATACGAAAATTATATATTATAATTTATGTAAATATAAATATATAAAATATTTTTTTATTTTATTAATTTTTGATATAATTATTATTAAAATTTTAAATTATATTATTTTTATATCTTATATTTATATCATATTTATATCATATTATTATATTATATTTTAAATTATCATATTTGGTGCTCTTATCCTTTTCTCTAAACCATTCTCTGGTTTTGAATAAATGCAAAACCTCACTCTTCTTTTTTGACTTGTTGCCACATTCAAATTTTGTAGGCTTATAAACATGAATGATTACTTGATGCTTGAATTCGATACTTTGATCCATCTTATGAATCACGTTTTTTGGGACTATTCCTCGTCTTTTGAACTTTTCATCAAAGGAATCAAAACATTATCTGATAGTGAAAAAGTTTAATTTCACAACCTGTGCGCTCGATTAAAAAACAAATCAAGAAAAGGGGTTTTCAATTCTTCACCAATAAATCAAAAAACCAATAATGAAAACAGTCAAAGATTATGACATAAAGCTTACCAAAGGCCAAAATGTCATCATTTTTATTATCCCTTCAATTTTTTTCCTTGAGCATCGTGCTGCCACGTTTTTGCACTCCATCCCCGGCGCGAGCAATTATTCAGGTCCCTCTCTCTGTTCTCACAGTCAGGATGGATAATGGAGTTTGAAGCTTGATGGGACCCAAGTTCTCTTCTTCTTCTTCTTCTTCTTCTTCGAAAATTTCTGGTCGTGTTAGTCTAAAATTTCGCCAAGAAAATCTCAATCATGTTGATTATATAGGCATGGGAGAGAAAAGATATATATATATATATACATCAAAATTTTATTTGAATGAACGATAGAATTTATTTTGATAAAATTAAAAATAATAATAATAATAATAATTATTATTATTATTATTAAAAAATAATTTTTATAAAAAATTTATATTGAATAATTTTAAAATTGATATCTAAATTCAATTAATAATCCAATAAACTCACTCATATTGCATCACACTTGCAGTAAAATTCAAACTAAAATTAAGTTGGTCCAAATTTTTTTTCTAAAAATAAAATATTTTTTCGTATAGAGATGGATAGATAGTAGGACCAATCTTTTGGAAGCATCAGAAAATTTCACTCAACACGAGTACAAACCAAAATCATGCGGCAAAGGCTCTATCTTTTTCATTGATTTTGGCATTGCATAGTTTGGTCCAAAGTAAGTAGCGGGAGTCTCTCTTGTACCACTGTTAGAGCTTTGACTGGAATTTGGAATCTAAGACAATGTTTTTGTGGATAAGTGCATGCAACAAGGAGCAAGGAGACACGACAAAGATATGCATTATTTGACAGCTTGACATGGCTTAATTTTTAGATCTTGAATCTTAATATGTTGGCAATTTTAACATTTTTTAAAATTTTTAATGCATTCTTAAATTTGTTTATTTTATTATTTATTTAATTAAAAATATTATATATATATAATTTTTTAAATATCAATTCTAATAATATAATAATTGATTCAAAAGATAATCGATGTAATTTTAATATATTTAAATATTTAATTCAATAACAAATACATTTATATATTTTACACACAAAAAAATTCGAATTCTCTTTTTTTTTTTCTTTCAAAATATATGGAATACTTGTAAAATATAAAAAGATTATCATAATGTATAAAAAATTATTTGTTCATTAATACAAAAAAATATAAAAACTTTTATTATAATATATTCGAAATGTTTAATTGGGTGATGTACTGCATTGAATCCTTAGTTGACTCATTTTTTATTAGATCATCACTGCACTCTTTGACTCTACCATCAATCCGAACATGCTGCAATACATTATTAGTTTTTATCAATAAAAAGTGTAAATATATATAGAGCTGTAGCCTGTAGGAGAATTATGAAACCCAAAGGCTTTTACTTTTTTCTTGGGCAATAAAGGACTCCGGTTAAGGATTTTTGTGTACCTTTCTGCTTACTTCCGAGGCTGTTTCCAATGGAGTCTAACAAAATCGGGCTGTAAAGGGCCGCCCCCTACCGCTTTTAAAGTACAGGGGTTGGTGTACATTAAAGTTGCAGGCCCACACGAATACATTTGCCACGTGTCACATACCCTGTCACCACTCAGACATGCAATCGTTAATGTCTTCCCCACCCGCACGAGTGATTAGGTAAATCACTTAAAACTGCTTCCTCATTGGACCACCTGCCTCTCTTCAAAATTGATTATTATATTCATTGTTTGATGAAATAATATTTTTCTCTTAACGACTGAGATCTGGCAAGTACAGTTTCGGATTTGTAGGCTGGTTTTGGTGTCTGTCGTTGTGTTTGCCTGCACCAAAAACCAACTCCTCCTTAAGCATGTGGATTTTTTTGGAGTAGATTTGTTCATATAAGTTGGCAGAACGAGCTTCCACGTGAACACCAATAACGCACACTTCTGGACTGGATTCAAGACCAAACATCAGTTGTAAACTTTTTTCTTTTGTTTGATTTTACAATCCATCTATCGAATTAATTCAATTAATATTATTATTATTGATACATGCATCATATAGTAAATAAAATCGATTTTTTTTAAAGACAAGATATGTTATAAATTTAAAATCAATTGATTTAAATTAACACGAAATTTCAGATAAATCATAATGCATACATTCAAGTTTTCTCATTCTGCGAGGCATGAACTCCACTCACTTGAGATGCCTATATATCAAATTTGATGAACTTATTGTTGGCAGCTTACCGGGCAAAGAGAACACGTATTTTATTTTTTTGATTCAGAGATAGAACATATTATTAATTTAAAATCGATTAGTTTAAATTAATACAAAATTTCATATAAATCATAATGCACACATTCAAACTTCTTGATATAGGAAGTTTTAAAAGATCGATCTTCAATTTGTTTGAAAGCGTTAATTTTTAGTGAAAATAGATTTTTTTTTTTTTTTTTTGCAACGGAAAATGTCCTTTTTCATTTTGAAAAGATCTGTGCAGATTGTGGAGTGGAAATTATAAGTTTTTGCTATCAAAATTACTTTTTGCAACGAAAAAAAGAAGTGTAATCTTTGAATGAAGTTAAATGCCATTTCAAGATACGTATTTGCATGGTAATGGTGGGGTCTTGCTTTGTGGGACGTCCTAGATTTCTCCATCATGATTAGAACAGCTCAAAATGAGAAAATAAGAATGTTCAATAATTGTTGGTAATTAGCAGCTAGCAGTCATAATCATCAATCAATTTTGTTGACAGAAACTACACCTTCACAATCCAATGAAACTTTGAAGAATCAAAACTTCGTGTTTCTGTTGATGACATGATTTTTTTTTAGTTTAATATATGCTTTTTTTTGGGGGGTATATATTTTATATTAAAAAATAAAGCAAAGATAAAATTTAAATGAAACTTTTTAAGTGAATTTTATAAAATTTTTAATTGATTTAATGAAAAATTAAATAAAAAATTAAATTATAAAATAATAAAATTTAATTTAAAAAATAATTTAAATTTAAATTATATTCATTTAGCAATAAAATTTTAACAAAATTTGTATTAAAAATATCTCTCTAAAAAATATATCACAATTTATTAAAAATTTATACACTTCATTTATATAATCCAACTTTTTAATTTATCAATTTTAATTTTAGTTTTATAATTTAATAAAAATTTTACGACCTCACCTAAAATTGGCTTTAACTATTTTTCCCAGCAAAGCTAAAGGCTATCCATTGGTTTGACTGTCCATCCAGATTGGCCCGCTTCTGGTTGGTTTGCTGTCCATTCACAGTGCTTTGGGGTCTATACGGCTATACCGCAATTATCACAGTTTGACTTTTGACTGCTGCCGTTTGCGTGAAACTCCAATTCACCTTTTTGCCAAATGCAAACCAAACCCAATAAATAAATAAAAAAAAACTACCCTGGGCTCATGGCTTAACATAAAATCACTGACGACAGTAAATATTGTTAAAAAATTTTTTTAAAAATTTGTCCTTCAGGCCTCTCGTCCACCCCCATAATTAGTTTTTATTTAAAAAAAAAAGCCAACAGTTGCTCCACTGGAAAAACAAGCTTGATCATCAAAAAGATTTTAATGAATTTGAATTTTTATTTGTGAAAGTCAAACATTTTCTTAAGTGTAAATCCAATTAATTTTTGGCCACTTTCCGCTTTTTTGGCTTAAAAGGTAGCAAAAGTTTTCGATCAAGTTAGGTTTTTTTTTTGTTTCATCAAAACCACCTGCCCCAAGTGGCTTTAAAAACTCCATGAATGGAATTTGCTTTCATATAAAAATGGTATCAATTCTTATGTCAGACATAGAAACTAAGAGCAAGGAGAGGAGGAGAGTGATTGGAAGACGAAGATTCCTGCTTCATATTTGACTTGTTCTCTATTTTCTCTCATCTGCTTTCATTCTCATCAAGAGAAAGCAAAGAAGATTCAATCTCCCACCAGGGAACATTGGGTGGCCTTTTGTTGGTGAAACAATCGGTTACTTGAAGCCTTACTCTGCTATATCAGTAGGAGAATTCATGCAGCAGCACATATTAAGGTAAAATTAAACTTTCCCTATTAAAAAAAAAATGAAATGAAAAGAAAGAAAATCTATCTTATGTTTTCATTTAACATGCAGGTATGGGAATATCTACAAATCAAATTTGTTTGGCGAGAAGACAATAGTCTCTGCGGATGCTGGGTTGAACAAGTTCATATTACAAAACGAAGGAAGATTATTTGAGTGCAGCTATCCGAGAAGTATTGGTGGCATTCTTGGGAAATGGTCAATGTTGGTTCTAGTTGGAGACATGCATAGGGACATGAGAGTTATATCACTGAACTTCTTGAGCAACGCCAGGCTGAGGACTCATCTGTTGAAAGAAGTGGAGAAGCATACCTTGCTTGTTCTGAGTACTTGGAAAGAGAATTGTGTATTATCAGCTCAGGATGAAGCAAAAAAGGTAAAAATTAATCTTGGAAGTTAGTATGGAATTAAGTTTCTTTGTTTGAATATATAGCCTAGAAAAAGTGGGTTGCTTATGTTTTATTGGAATTTGTTTTGCAGTTCACTTTCAATTTGATGGCCAAAAATATTATGAGCATGGACCCTGGACATCCTGAGACCGAGCAGCTCAAGAAAGAATATGTTACTTTCATGAAAGGAGTTGTTTCTGCTCCTTTAAATTTACCTGGAACTGCTTATAGGAAAGCCTTACAAGTAAACTATCAAATTAATCCCAGATTTTTTTTTTTTTTTAAGTATTGATTATGAATCATGAATTAATCTGATGGTTTAGTTTTGTTTCTTGTTCTGCTGTTACTGCTGTTGACAGTCTCGATCAACTATCCTCAAATTTATTGAGAGGAAAATGGAAGAAAGAAAAAGGAAAATGAAGGAGGGAAAAGAAAATCTGGAGGAAGATGATCTTCTTGAGTCGGTTTTGAAGCATTCAAAGCTTTCGACAGAGCAAATCCTTGATTTGATTCTCAGCTTGCTCTTTGCTGGACATGAAACTTCATCTGTAGCCATAGCCTTAGCCATCTACTTCTTACCAGGTTGCCCCATGGCTATTCAACAGTTGAGAGTGAGCAACTACTGACCATTTATCCAACAGTGCAATCTTTCCCTTTCGTATAATTCGATTGCTTTGATTGATCATCTTCTTTTGTAACTTAAAACATAGGAAGAACACCTTGAAATTGCCAGAGCCAAGAAGCAATCAGGGGAGATGGAACTGAACTGGGATGATTACAAGAAAATGGAATTCACACAATGCGTAAGCCGTTTTAATATTTTTGTTCATTTAATCATACACTATTATTAAAAGATACCATTTGTCCTTTTTTTTTTCACTTTCTAAAGGTTATCAGTGAGACACTTAGGCTTGGTAATGTTGTCAGATTTCTCCATAGAAAAGCTGTCAAAGATGTTCGGTATAAAGGTAACTTAAAGATGATAATCAGCTGTTACTGGCTTTAACCAAGCAGCTTTAAAAATGGAATTGAAACTTCCTTTTTTTGTTTTCTTTTTGGTGCTGAAAAGGGTACGATATTCCATCTGGATGGAAAGTACTTCCAGTGATTGCAGCTGTGCACTTGGATCCCTGTCTTTTTGACCAACCTCAGCACTTCAATCCATGGAGATGGCAGGTCAGTCAGTCAGTCAGTCAAACAAGAAATCATATGCTTTTGTACTTTGATATATTTTTCCATGGACGCCGAACAAAAAAAAAATCTAAAAAACAGTGATTTTAACCAAAAAAGGAAAAGAAGAAAACAAGTGTGAAACTTTGCTTATTACTCTTTGACTGGTCAATTTTTATCACTATTCTGTAACGAACCCTTAATTAACTTTAAATAGATAAATTTTTCTCACGTTTAAAATTTATATATAAATAAATAAATAAATTCTTTAATTTTTTGGGGAATGATAGCGTTACACAAGAGCTCTCTTATTTTTAGTGAAATTTGGATAAAAAGTTTCAGAGGTATTTTTAGGAAGTCATATTTGTACAACATTTAGACGTTAATTACTGTCGTATCAGGATAAGGCAAATAAGCATAGGAAGATATCTGAAAGCCAAGCTATGGTCCGACGGATCCGTTGAATCCGTTGAACACATGAACTGTCCTGATCATTGATCAATGAAGCGCTTTTGCACGCTGTACGGACGTAGGCCCCCTCTCGCAGCATCCCAAAAAAAATATACTGAAAGGTTTAATCAAAAGCCAGGAATTGTAAAGCAGATCAGCAAAAGCATTTAGAAGAAACTTTCTAAAATTAAATTTGTAAAATTTTTTATTAAAAATAATTAACTAAAATTTAAAATTTAAAATTTAAAATTTAAATTGGTAGAATGAAATTTATTGTTGTATATATTAAATATGTAAAATTTAATAAATTTTGATATATTTTTAAATAAA
This sequence comes from Durio zibethinus, assembly GCF_002303985.1. Next base: position 21,705,647 of record NW_019167860.1, read on the forward strand.
TATTTTTAATATAAATATTAACAGAAATTTATTATTTAATAAATATTAATTAAATTTTTAATTATAAATAATATTTTTAATATTTATATATATTATTAATTTTTATATTAAATTTTATTAATTTATTAATTTAATTTATTATTAAATTATTTTTAAAAATTTTTAAATTTTTATGTAAATTTTGTTAGGCGAGAGGATATGGCATCTACCCTCGTGTGGGAAGGTGCGGGGGTTTCAAGATGATGATTAAAGACCCCGTGTGGCTGTGGGGTTCTCGCATGCACGTGCAGGGGGTGCTTTTTTTTTCCTTGGGTCAATCACAGTTCATAGCCTGGTCCAAACAAAATTTCTTAGTAATTTAAAAAAAAAATAGTCTAAAAGGTTAATATTATCAATATGGTTAAAGAGAGCAGCACTGAACCTAATTATACGAAAGTTGAGACAATGACTAATCCCATGTCGAGAAGTTTTTACTTTGGGAAACATGTCCCATTTTGTTTGAGTCTCGCCCCAAATGCATGCAAAATTGGTACATTTAGATCCTTTCTCACAATTTTTTCTTTTAAAATTGATGTAAATAATTTTTCAATCTTTTAAATAAAAAAAAGTCGTGCACAATAATTTAAAATAAATAATTAAAAATTATACATTCAATGATCTTAATAAATAATTATTGATTGAAATTAAATTCAAAATTTTTATATCAAAAAAAATAATTTTTATCAGTTAAATAAAAATTTTCACCTAAAAAATCTTCCTCCCTCCTCACCTCATGCCGTTATCAATCGTGACAATTACATACAATAGTCAACAGTGCATGTTGTACTATGTCACTTTTGCTAAGCTATATGTGTTATCTGAAGTCCTGCATGCATCTTTCCTTGGTACTATTTCTGAAACAGCTGAAGCAGATTATTGAACTCCCTTTTTTTTTTTATTTAATATTGATTTGATATAGCAAAATAATGGTACGTGTGGGACGACGTCGTCTTTATCGAGTCCGAATCCGACGACAAGCGGCAATTACTTCATGCCATTCGGGGGAGGACCACGGCTATGTGCAGGATCAGAACTGGCTAAACTGGAAATGGCCATTTTCATCCACCATTTGGTCCTCAACTACCAGTGGGAGTTAGCCGATACCGATCAACCCTTTGCCTTCCCTTTTGTCGACTTCCCCAAGGGCTTACCCATCAGAGTCTTAAAATCTCACGAAGAGACATCTCTGGCCGTTTCAGCCGCTCGATCGCGTTTTATATAATAGATATATAGGTATTTGAAATTGAACCAAAGCTAGCTACCATCATCTATAACTCATTCATCTGGATTGTACACTAGAGACGAGACGATAGTGGCTTTTGATATATCACATGAAGAAAAGGGGAAGACAAAACAGAATCAAAGTATGTACACAGATCGATATATATGTATTAGGACCAACTTATTTATACTCATCAACAATATTAATGAACATTTTATTTTTATTTTATTTATTTTGGTCTCTTCCGAGAGCTATTATTACTATATTATTCATTTATATTTATGTGTGTGCTTTTGCTTTTCTTTTTGTGTAGTTTACTTGCATATTTGTTAATAATGGAAGTAGCGTGCCAACAGGGTTGCCGCAAGTTTGATTAAGATGAAGATTTTGAATGTAAAACATCTAGATTTGAACTCTCATGATCCTTTATTGATAAGTGATTTGTAAGTTTGAAAAGTTTTAAAAAATTTATAAACTTTTTGTGATTAGAGTTACTAATTAATTTCGAATTGATTTTTTTTTTGTATAAAAAAAATAATGCAATTATCATGAGAATTTTCATTAAATCTAATACTTGAATATGATATCTTAAGATTAAAATTTAGAATGAAATCAAACTAATAATATTTTTACAACTTATAAACATACCATTTAAATGACTTGATGAACGAAACATGGAAAATACAATATTGTTTTTTTTTTTTCATAAAGAACGTCCTAATCTTATTAAAATCATACTAAATTTTTTTGGGTTTTATAGTAAAGCACTAGCAGTGATGAAATACATTTTTTTTAGTATTTCTTCGTGCATTTTACTCTCCTAGCAATTTTCTTTTCACATAAAATGAAGTTGTGAAGCATAAAATACATGCAAAGCAAAGTTTAAGATTTCAACTAACTTTTTCAAACTCTTCCCATATATAGAGTAGAAAAAATCAAATCATATTGAAATTTTGTTTGAATGTTAATGCTAAGGCGAAGGTAAGGTATAGTCAATCGAATTCGAATCGATATAAAGTTTAAACTCTAGTTTAACTTCAAATTTAATACTCAAAACTTAGTTCAAATTTGATTGAATTTTATTTTTTTAATTCGGGCTAGACTCAAAATAAAAATCGAGTTATTCGAGCTCACTCGATTAAGCTCGATTAATATATAAAAATAAGCTTCATTCTTATATTCGATAAAAACTTGATTATTTATACTTGAATTTCAACTTAAGTTCGATATATTTTATCAATTAAAATATATAAAATATATTAAAATATAAAAATTCGATTAGACTTGTAAATTACTCAAGTCGGGTATAAAAATATTTGAATTCAACTAAATCGATAAGTCAAACTATTCGAGTTCGAATTTGATTCGATGATAACCAAACCGAATTTGAATTTTATTCGAGTCGAATCTAAGTAGCTAAGTCGATAAATCAAACTATTCGAAATCGAGTCGAATTTGAGTTTTATTCGAATTGAATCTGAGTAGCTTATAAGTATTAATATATCATTAACAAAGAAATATTTAGATAAATTTTGTAATTAAAGTTTGTGAAGTTGTTAACTATATAAGATTAAACAAAATTAAATATTAAAATTGTAAAATAATAAAATTTATTATATAAATTAAGTTTGTAAATTTAAAAATATTTTAAATAATTAATTTTAATAAAAATGTTAATAAAATTTTTACTGTTATGATAAAATTTAAATTATAATAAAATTAATAAATTTTTTTATATATTATTAATCTTTCCATTAAATTTTATTAATCATTTAGATTTTTTTATAAATTTCATCAAAAAATTTTTCTTCGGTTGCTGTCTCCAGGCAAAAAATCCGTCGTAGTTGGGAAAGTACAGACGGACGTAACCTGGCATCCCTCCTACGAGGCACAGTTTGGATCTTTGATCACGCCACTTCGCATCACTACAGTGGCATTTTGGTACTTACGTTGAAAACCAAGGGTATTTGCAACAGCCTTTAGCGTCACTTGCATCAGCATTCAACAATTAGCTACCTCTTTTCTCCGGTGTCTTTCTCACTTTCCTATCTCGTCTGCTCCTTTATTGCTCTGTCTTTCGAGAACAATTACCACACGCCTTACCATGCTCCAGTAACTCAGAAAAGAAGAGGAAGAAGAAAAAAAATCTTAAAGAGTAAAAATCTGATAAAACGAGGGGAGATGTGGCGCTGCGTTTCTCGTAGCCTTCGAGTTCCATATTCGAAGAGGTCGGTCTCAAATGACTCTCTTAGATCTCACATTTCCAGATTCTTCTCCACCGATGCTGTACGGTTCCTTCTCTTTCCTATTAATTCTAGGGTTTCTGATGTCTTTTCGGATTTTTATTGCTTTTTTTTTTTCTATTTTGAAAAGTAAGAGTCGTTTTGCTTTTATCTTTTCCTCTTCCTTTTTGATTACTGGATTTTTTCGTAGATTTTGATTGGTTTTACTTGACATGTTTTTTATATTTATTTAAAAAAAATTTTATTGCTAGGACTGTTTGGCTGCTGAGAAAATGCAGCCAAGGAAAAGAATCCACATAATCTACACTTGGTTTTATTAAATCATCTATTAACTTATTGAATTTTTATAGTTATTTGAAAATGGAACAAAAAGGATTTTGTGTTAAACATCTGCGATTATTGCAGGGTGAAGCACCTTATACGATTTGGCCACAAAAAGAATCCCCTTACACAATAGTGGATCACACATATGATGCAGTCGTGGTTGGTGCTGGTGGTGCGGGGCTGAGAGCGGCCATCGGTCTTTCGGAGCATGGGTTCAATACTGCCTGCATTACTAAGCTCTTCCCAACTCGTTCGCATACCGTTGCAGCTCAGGTATAAAACTATTATTGTTTTTGTGATTGTGAGTGATGCTGTTGGTATAATTCAGGGTATGTATGTGTACAATGACTATAGATAGGTGGACTTCATGATTCTAATTTTAATGGGCTTATGACTTCTAAGATTTAATGGCTTTATGCACATTCTACTTGTTTCTTTGCTGTTGTTTCCTTTATCGGCACAGATGGTTGGGTTGCATAATGACTGATGTTCTATTGTCCAATCTATACTGAAAATGAAACGTACTAGAATCATTCTTATTACCACAATTATGGGATTTTTAAAAACTCTTCAAATACTATCAATTATTAGCTGTCACTTGTCATATTGTGATCTAATTGTATTTTTTGCATTTTAAAGAGTAATGCAAGGGTATTTGAATTTCTCATACTGTTTTGTTTTATAAGACTTTTTGTACTTCTCCCAATTATTGTCAACTAAGTCATTTATTTTCATCTGAACTTGGATTATTCTGGTAAAGCAGAGTCGTTGTATAGTTACATGTTTAAAGCACAGTCCGTATAAGGGTTATTGGTTTTGTCAGTGGTTTTGTTTGTTTTTTAATTTCATTAAAATAAATAATCTCTAATCGATCAGTGTTATTTATTTTCAGGGTGGTATAAATGCTGCTTTAGGAAATATGACTGAAGATGACTGGCGATGGCACATGTATGACACAGTTAAAGGAAGTGATTGGTTAGGTAGATGACTTGTTTGATCTTGTATCCTTTGTGATTTTGTAGGATACTTAATATATGGCAGATGTATTTAAGCATATGCTTCTACTTGATATTTGGCTGTCAGAATGGCTTATTTTAAGCTTTCTCTTCTTAAGTGAAAGGATATGTTTACCTTAAGAACACTATTGTCTTGCCTGAAGTAGTTTATTGTATCTCCCTGCATTTTGTGAAGTGGCAACAACATACGTTGACCCTTTTTTCCCCTCAAACTCTGATCAAACTACTTATATCAAATGATAATGTGTAACAAAGCAATATGACTCATGCCAAAGGCATAAGGGCTATGATGTGCACATGCATTCCTATATTGCATTGAGCTACCTTCTCTCTTGATCCTCCATATTGCAGTATTTAACTACCTTTCTAACAAAATTTCCCTTTTGTTTTGTGTTTTAACAAAGGAGATGGTGTATTATTGTAGGTGATCAGGATTCGATTCAATATATGTGCAGGGAGGCACCAAAAGCTGTGATTGAACTTGAGAATTATGGGCTGCCTTTTTCTCGAACAGAAGATGGGAAAATATATCAGCGTGCATTTGGTGGTCAAAGCCTTGACTTTGGAAAAGGTATGAGTACACAAATTAGATAATTGGCTCAGATGATTAGCGGATAGAATTCTGATCTTGGCTTCTCAATGTTTTTCCATCTTTACTAGGTGGACAGGCTTATCGTTGTGCATGTGCTGCTGATCGAACCGGGCATGCTCTATTGCACACTCTTTATGGCCAAGCTATGAAACATAATACCCAATTCTTTGTGGAATATTTTGCTTTGGATCTATTGATGCATAGTGATGGTAGGTTATTGCAAGGAACTTAAGGTTTTCTCCATCAATTGTATTTCAGATTACTTTTGTCCGTGTTTTTTACCTTAGGTCTGGCATATTTATCATTCCTTGTTATGTTAGCTGTTTATAATTTGATCTTAACTTGTTTTCTTCATTTTTATGAACATGTCACCTTACTTTTTATAATGAATTCTCTTTGGAACTTTGACAAAACAAATTTTTTTATTCATGTTTGCATTGTAATATGGATAACTTTTGTTGATTATTGATTCCTTATGTGCAGGGAGCTGCCAGGGAGTGATAGCTTTGAACATGGAGGATGGAACTCTACATCGATTCCATGCTGCTTCCACAATTCTGGCCACTGGGGTACTATATTCATTCTTGATTTGTTTTTTATTTTTATTCAAAATGAACGAAAGGACCTTTATCTTTGTTGTCCGTTTCTTTCAGGGATATGGTAGGGCCTACTTTTCTGCAACCTCAGCTCACACATGCACTGGTGATGGCAATGCTATGGTTGCTCGTGCTGGGCTTCCACTCCAGGTTCTTGTGTTCTTTCTAACCTTGAAATTGATTTTGTGAAGCTGCTTTCTTAATCCTTTATCTGTTCTTTCCCCTCTTGATGTATCCGTCCTACAGGATTTGGAGTTTGTGCAATTTCACCCAACTGGAATCTATAGAGCTGGGTGCCTCATCACTGAAGGTTTGTGCTTATTCAACTTCTTATGAAGAGCAGTGTCTTGGGGTGATTTTTGGTTGCATGTTATAGATAGTTATTATACCCATTTTTTTGTTTTTGAATTTAATTTTAACCGGACCCACTTTTTTAATTGAAGCTGAGATTTTCATCTACAATTCCTAGGGTCTCGTGGTGAAGGTGGTATTCTTAGAAATAGTGAAGGTGAACGCTTTATGGAACGGTATGCCCCTACAGCCAAGGATCTTGCTTCAAGGGATGTTGTTTCAAGATCTATGACCATGGAAATAAGGGAAGGTCGTGGTGTAGGTATGGTTATCTCCTTATTGTTGACAGTCATCCCTGTTTTTCTTGCTTAAGGAGTGTTTATGGTGTTGCCAGATGTGCAGTGAGGTATTGCAATATGGCACTTGTGGTTTAGAGTATATATGTTGTTTCTTTTTTCTGGCATTTTGTGAATTGTTAGTCTTAGTTCTTTGAAGTTTTATATATCTGTTTCCATACATATTTGTAGGTGCCCGTGCCATCTGAAAGATATGTTTATTTTTAGTGTTGTCTGATGTAGACAATTTAACAGTTACATGCAAAATAATATAAATCTTCTCACAACTTGGGAGTTATTAACTGTGGTATCTATATCCAATAGGACCTTTGAAGGATCATATCTATCTCCACTTGAATCACTTACCCCCAGAGGTGCTCAAGGAGAGGCTTCCAGGTATCTCTGAGACTGCTGCCATTTTTGCTGGTGTGGATGTTACAAAGGAGCCCATCCCTGTCTTGCCTACTGTACATTATAATATGGGTGGAATTCCCACAAATCACCATGGAGAGGTGTGATACTCAGATGCATAGATGTATTTACATGTGGATTTTCAGAACAAATATTACTGATATATAAGGATGTGTAATTATGTTGGTTTACTGGAATTTTATTGAGTTATTCATTTTAGAGATTCACAGAACAAATGCATATTGATACATGTCCGTTTGATGTATAACTGATTATGTTTAAAAAATGAAGGACCTGCAATATTATCTGAGAATGAAAACCTGAAACAATTAGTTTCTTCAAATATTCACGTCCGATATTCAACTAATTGTGGTTTTAATGTCGCCATGCATATCTTTTGTTGATTTTGGGGCTCACCATATTTAATAAGTGTTCTTTTTACATCTCAGGTTGTTACTGTCAGAGGCAGTGATCCAGATTCTGTGGTTCCTGGACTGATGGCTGCTGGAGAGGCAGCCTGTGCATCAGTTCATGGTGCCAATCGTTTGGGAGCAAACTCCCTTCTTGATATTGTTGTCTTTGGTCGCGCTTGTGCAAACAGAGTTGCCGAGGTCCATAGACCAGGCAAGTTGTATTTTATATCTTTTGCAGACAAGTAGCTATGCCTTGTTGTCTCAATGTTCATTCACATACAAGTTATTTTTCAGGGGAGAAGCAGAAACCTTTGGAAAAGGATGCTGGGGAGAAAACAGTTGAATGGCTGGACAAAATAAGAAATTCAAATGGTTCTATTCCAACTTCAAAAATTCGACTGAATATGCAACGAGTAATGCAAAACAATGCTGCTGTTTTCCGTACACAGGAAACCCTAGAAGAAGGTGTGTCATCCTTCTTCATCATTAATGTTTTAGTTTTGTCCCATTGATTTTTCGGTCATGCATCTTCTTCCTCCCATTTAGCCTTCCCATTATTCCTCCTTTTCAGGCAAATAGAGTAATTAGTTTAGCTTTATGTTGCTTTTGAGATTCTTCCTGCTGAAACTAATATAATGTCTTTTAACATTTAGTTTTCACTTGGGAAAAACCTATTTACTTCTTTGTGTATTTCTGTAGGTTGTCAGTTAATTGATAAGGCATGGGAAAGTTTCCATGATGTTCAGTTGAAGGATCGAAGTTTAATATGGTAAGATTGCAGGCACTAGGATGTTCGCCATATCATTCTTGTAGTTCATTGTTTGATGATCTTCATTTTTAAAATGTTTTGCCAGGAACTCTGATTTGATAGAGACTATCGAGTTGGAAAATCTTTTGATAAATGCCTGTATCACCATGCATTCTGCTGAAGCTAGAAAAGAGAGCAGAGGAGCACATGCCCGTGAAGATTTTACAGTTAGTTTTATTTTCTGTACAGTTTGGTCATTTCCGTTTTGCCGAACTTCAGTATAATAAAAGTGAATTTGCTGCTATTTTTGCAGAAAAGAGATGATCAGAACTGGATGAAGCACACATTAGGGTAACATCACATTCCCTTGGAGGAACACAATTTCAATATACATTGTTATTTCTCTTCTTGTTGATTATTCATGGATTCTACTTTCGACTTGCAGCTATTGGGAGAACGAGAAGGTGCGACTGGATTACCGGCCAGTTCACATGAACACATTAGATGATGAGGTTGAGTCTTTCCCACCGAAAGCCCGTGTGTATTAATTCATTTCATGTGCCCTTCGAGAAGGGATTATATGGGCTTTACGCAAATGTTTACGACGATGCAACAAGTGAGCCCGAATAAGTGATGGGGAACAAGGATCCAATAAACTATTTGTACGTACAGCATGTCGGCAATATTTGTGCCATTCATCAATCTTGGAACTTTTGTGATTGAAAGAATCGAGTTTCAATCAACCAGAATTATGTTTTTGCCTTGGTCAGCAATCTAAGTTTTAATTCCTTCTATTTGTTTGCCGAGACGTAAATACCTTATGTAGCTAGCTTCCATTCCCCATAGCTCTCCAATCCCTTCTTTAAACAAAACCACCCAAGGAGGAAATCAGCACCCTGTCATCATCTTCCAGAATCTAGGCATCAATTGGGCTTCAAAGAAACGTGGGTTTTTGTGGTTGGAGCACACTTTGTGTCCATTGTGTAATTTGGGCCATTTCTGTTGGCAGGTTTTGAGATCCATTCTACTGCAGAGTACATATAAAATCCACAACTTGAACAGAAAATGGGTTTATTTAGCATGTCGCTCGAGACATGTCCTTGTTCTCTTGAACAAAATAGACTAGTAAGAATTAAGAAACAAGCTTTCCCCCTTTTAAAGCCACGAATTCACTTTCCTAAGTTCATTTACTAACTGACTTAATATTAGACATCAAAACAAGAATGCTTAGTCCATATAAGTGAAGCTTCTCACATAAAACGACATAAGTTGCTTAGCTATAACTACTCTTTGGACAAATAAAATATTCAAAAAAAAAAAAAAAGGAAAAAGAATAAAGTGTGGGGCTGCTAATCCATACTAGAAGTCTTTCGAACTAGTCGTTTTAGTTGTTCATTATGTTATTTCTCTTATACAAGCATCGCTTTTAAGGGGGGACAAAGCAAAAGATACTAATCCAATACAAGTGGATTTCCATTAGCCAATTATAGTGTCTCCCACTACAAATTAGGAGTAGTTTTAGAACGTCTTTTTAAGTATTCTTCACCATCAGAAATTCCATTCCAGATAACTTAAAATGACATTCAGGGGGCCACTATTGTCACTTCTTGTAGTCTAGCTGGTGCAGGTAACAAACAAAAAAATTTGCATGTTCGGATGATCAAGAACCTACTTAATTGCATGTTTGACTTAAAAATCAACCCTTGCCATAATTTTCCAAGAAACGTTTGGGACTTCACGTTTATATTCTGCTTTTCTCTTTTCTAATCATTATATACAAATATTATCAAGTTGTTAATTTAATTGGTTAAGACTCATCTTCTTCAATGAAAAAATCTTGAATTTAAGTTTTGTCAGTAATAGTTTATTGTATATATATATATATATATTTATACATACAAACAAAAAAAAATTCAAATAATTAAGGGTAAAGCCTACAATGCCCCTAGGGATATCCTCAAGGAAAATACATAAAAAAAAAACACTAAAAAAAACCTTTAATGGGATTTTTTTATAGTCATTGAGATTTAAATTTTAAATTTTTATAATATTGTCATTTAAGATAATCATATAAATTAATTAAATTAAATTTTAAATTCAAATAATATAAATTTTCATACAAGAAAAGTTACATTTAAATTTTATATTTATAAGATTCCTTTTATTATTTTAGTTTTGTGGGTTTATTAACATTGGGCAAATGTAAGAACAGTATATAATATAACCAAATGAAAAAAGAATATTTGGTAATTTTCAATTTCACTTGAGAGATTATATTTTTAAAATTTCAACTTTGAACAATAATTTATCTTCAAATTTCTTCCATTAGCTACATGTGAAAAAATGTTTTATCAATAATTCATAGGAGATGCATTATTATGGAATAAGTCCTCGATAATATTAATTTTTGACCCAAATTATCACTAAGTTATACCTTTTTGTACAAAATTTCCTTCTGTTTTTCAAATCCATCCTTGTTATATATCTTTGGCTTTTTTTTTTTTTTTGAAGTTAAACGATCACACTATTACCATAAATCTTTGAATTTTGGTTTTTAGTATTGTTTTGCCCTTTTAAAAATCTTGATAATAATTTGAAATTATTCAGAAAATTATACAAATTTAGACATGAAAAACAAGGTTTAATAACATCATCAAGTGACAATTATCAAGGCAAGTGTTTTCTTTAAGAAAAAAAAATTGTGATATTGACTATGTGGAAGATGTGGTCCAAATTAAAAATCAGTCAAACATCGTTAATGGGACAATGATATAAAAGATTGAAGAGATCTCCATCGCATAATAATTAAAATGTTATATAATTATGAAAATTTAATGCTATAATAATGAAAGAATGTGATCAAAGCCCATCAATTCATCCTCCATCAATTTATAAAGAGAATGAAAGGGAAAAAAAAAATCCTTCAAAATGACAAAAACAATGCCAACGAATAATAATATGATAATAAGTTTAATTAATATGTTTTATGGTAAACATATAAAACTTTTGAGTTGTTTTTTTTATATATTTTTAAATGTCATCAAATGAATAACAAAAACAATAATCAATTCAAAAGAAAGAGTCCACCCAAAAAAATAAAGAAAATAAATAATAATAAGGTATGTAAATTGTTTGAAAAATGATATAGCAGCCTCAAAGAGTTGAGATAGGGGCATCATATGAAAAAAATGTATTTTAAAAATAATTAAACATTGATATTTTGGATAAAATTTGAAAATATTTTTGACCTATAAAAAAAAAAGAGAGGAAAAGTATTCTAATTGATAAAAAATTATTGAAAAGTTGGAAATGTGAAAATCAATAATTAAATATTGATAGTAAAGAGAGTCAAAAAAAAAAAAAAAGGAAAAAATTAAAAGTTTAGATAAAGTGATAACAAGAGTAGGCTATTTTGGAATCATTGTTCTTAAATTTCTTATTCATTATTCAACTGGTGACGGTTGATTAAGACATAAGTTTTATTTAATTTTGCTTCTTCATTATATATTGTAAATTAGTCAAATAAAAATGAAAATGGATAAAATTGTAAGAATATGTTAATTTAACATTTGTAGGTCTATTACAAAATTATTGACAAAAAGAAAATTCAATATGAGTGTAAGATAAATGACGTGTCCATTATGTTTAGTTAAGTTTTTGAAAAATAGGGATTCAAATGAAATGAGAAAATTTGCTGATTTGAGTGAATTTACACGTATTAAAGCTTAAAAATGAAAGAAAAAGGAAAAAAGATGTATTCATGAACAACAAATGTAGTGGAGGTCACAGCAGCATCTTTTCAGCCACGCCTACCTTTGTAGTTGCTTTCGACTGCCCTTTCCAACACCGTCAAAATATACTGCACCTTCGCTTTTCTTTTATTTATTTATTTATTTATTTATATATGTTGGTTGGTGCATTTCAGTTGGTCAAGGACTATACAATTGCACTCCGACCTTTACCACTCTTTTTTTGAGGCTCCTTTGCTCTTTAGCATGTGTAACAATTGTTTCGATTTTTTTGAGTATTATATAATATTATAAAAATTTACGAATTTAATTTAATTTTGTTTATTAATTATTAATTTTTATATAAATTTATTATTTTTATTTTATAAAATTTTAAAAATATATAATTAGATTGAATTTAATTTTTTAATTTAAATTCTAATTAAATATTTAATTTTTAATCGATTTTTAAGTTAAAAAAAAAGTTTGTTCACCCCCTGCTCTTTGGTCCCATCTCGTCCCTGGGTCCCTTAACCGCCCAAAAAGAACGGACCCTAATTTTTTCACCTTTTTGTCTCTAACCGTTTTACCCTCTTCAGTCTTCACAAAAGAAACAACGGAAAGTGCGGTGATTTTTTAGAGTACCAACGGCGTCGTTTTCGATTGCAAAGAGAGAGAGAGGCAGGCGTAGTCGCGTCGACATGTTTGGAGGCCCATATCTTAAGAAAAACGAAAAGAAACGGACGATTAGGATTTGCGCGCTGTTCCCGAAACGATCACAGTCGAGGGTACGATGACGTCAGTGAGAAGGAAAGGCCGACTTGCTGTACAAACATTTCGACGTGTCGCGGTGAAAGGGTGATACGGGAAGTGGGCCCCTTCCAAACCCAACTTCGAAGGGGTTCCCGAGCAGCGCGGGAGAGATTGTTGAAATGAAAGGAGAGGTGGTCACACGTGGACGCTGATGCCCCTTGGTGTTGTCATTTCGATAGAAAAAAAAGTAAAAGCGGGTCCCACAAGTCGTATCGGATCCACGTCATGGACCCAGCAACTTGGACTCAGAAAGAATGAACAAACGAATACAAAAGTGAAAGTAAGAGAGAGCTGCTATCAGTTGTAGGCTAGTAGTCGCCCACAGTAAGGGAGATGGGATTTTCATCGTCTCAAGTTTTTCGACATTTCCACGTCATTTTTCTTCATTTTCATTTGATTTTATAAAAAATAAAGTGGGACCCACTTCTTAAAATATATAATGAATAAAAATAATAACGACCAAAATAAAATTGATTATAATTTTATTTTTTTAATAATATATAATATTATAAAATTTAAAATTTAATTTAAATTTAAATCAAGTTTTTATTTGATTTGATTTAAATTAAATTAATTTTTATCTGTTTAATTTGATTTATAACTTTTTAAATTTTGTTTTTTTATTTTATATATATTGTTTCAATAAAATTTTTTAATATATTTAAATAGATTTTAATGTAAAATTATTAATTTTGTTTTATAAAAATCTAAAAAATATATTTAAAAAATTAATAAAAATATACGATTCAATTTAATTTAATTTTTTTTATTTTTTACATTCAAATTTAAAATATGATTTGAATATAATATGTATTTAATATTTAAATTTAATTACAATTGAATTTTATAAAAAAAATTCAAACCGAACTAATTACTAAAATTTTAAATTAATTTTAAATTTTAAAATTTTTTTCACCTATAATAATTAGATATGTAAACAACACATGTATATCTAAAAATTATTAATTTGAGTTCGACGAGTATTCAATTGAGTTTGAATATTTTAATAAATTATAAATTTAAGATTTTTTAAAGGTTTTATTTAAAAGATATATAAAATAATATTGAAGATTTTATTAATTTTATTAATAAAAAAGATGTTTAGAAAAAAATTTAGAATATTATGAATTTTTTTAGTTTTCATTTTTTTATATTTTTATCATTCAAAAAAACTTTTATGGGTGATTAATTTTTTTTTTAATTTTAAATTTTTAGATAATCATGAAACATTCTAGTATATCATTTGGATCTATGATTTTTTAAGCATCATAATGTTCAATATAAATAATTTATAATCAAATTTTTTATATTTAATTATTTTAATTAAAATTATTATTTTAATATAATTTAAACTTAAGTTTAAAGTCAAATGCCAATCATCAAATTTAATGTCATAACTTGAAAGTTCATCATTTTTTATAATTAAATATTGAGTAAAATTTTTATTAATGATTATTTATTAAAATTATTTTAAATATATAATTTATAATAATTTATCTTAAATTATTATATATGAAATATTTTTTTATAATTTAAAAAATTAAAAAATTTATCTATTTTAAAATTTTCTTATAAAAAAATTTAATATCATAAAAATCAAATTTATTTTTTACTTTATAAATAAATTTAAATTAGCTCTACTTCTACGTTGTGTCGAAATTAAAAAATAAAACTCAAAGCCGAATTTCCAACAAATTTTGAGTCAAGCTTCTTGCTACATCAACTTCATTGACACTCGAATTCATCCTTACCTATAATAATAATATGACAAGGACCCACTTTGCCAATGAGACGGGACTTTAATACTTTATTCAGCTCTTGTCCCGCTTCTTCCCGTTCCAGCTTTCGATCTTTAGAGCTACACTTCTCAAGTTTCTCTTTCTTTCCTTCTCTTCTTATCTTAAGCAAAATCGAAGTTTGTAGAGCTTCTGATCCAGTCCAGTCACTCTCGGGCCTACTCTCTGGCCTACAGTCTTGTATGTACTCTCTTTCCTCTCTCCTCTTTTTTTTATGCTTAAAAAACGCTCACTTTGTGCTGATTTTTTATTGTTTCTGTGGGTAATGTGAGTGCAGTTCACAGCAATTTCTGGCGAAGTTTAGCCGGAGAATGGCATATATGTGTGCGGATAGTGGAAATCTAATGGCAATCGCTCAGCAAGTTATAAAGCAAAAGCAAGAGCAAGAGCAACAACAGCAACAGCACCTTGGTCTCAATCAGTTTTCTGTAAACCCTTGGCCCAACACTCACCCTGGCGTTTCCAACTCTACGAATCTCGGGTACGGGCTTTCGGGACCGGGTTTTACCGACCCGTTTCAGGGAGATACTGGGGAAGGGTTTCAGTTCCCTAACATGGGGCATCATCATTCGGGTGGATTTCGGTTCCCGGATTTTGGTGGTGCCGCGGGTGGTGAGTTTGACACGGACGAGTGGATGGATAGCTTGATGAACAGTGGGGATTCAACGGATAGTTCGAATTTGCCGTCTGGTTGTGACGTGTGGCAGAACAATGCTGATTTTGGTCTCTATGGTGCCGATCCGTTTAGTGCTTGCCCGAATCGTCTCAGCGTGGCGTGTTCTCCGTCGTCCGATCTGAACCGAGTGATTTTCTCAACGGAAGAACAGAAAAACCCTAGTTCTCTTCAAGCTCAGCCTCAACTGCCTACGTGGGTCCCATCCTCTCCACCTCCTCCACCTCAAGTAACCGTTAAAGAAACCAAAACAAGCAGTCCCACTCCACACAAAAACAACGCCGCAGGCGTCTCATCTGATTCCCCCGAGTCGGAGTCAGCTCCCCCGCTTTTGAAAGCTTTACTCGACTGTGCCAGAAAAGCTGAGTCGGAACCTGAACGCGCGATTAAATTACTGATTAGACTCAGGGAATCGGTATCAGAACGTGGAAATCCAACTGAAAGAGTGGTTTTTTACTTCACCGAAGCTCTCTATAGCAGAATCTCTCTTCAAGCAGAGAAAAGATTGACTATGCTTGAGACGACGTCGGAGGACTTCACTCTCTCTTATAAAGCGTTAAATGACGCGTGTCCTTACTCGAAGTTCGCTCATTTAACGGCAAATCAAGCGATTCTTGAAGCAACGGAGCCGGCAAGCAAGATTCACATAGTGGACTTTGGAATTGTACAAGGAGTTCAATGGGCTGCTCTTTTACAAGCTTTAGCGACCCGGTCTGGTGGAAAACCGACCCGAATCCGTATCTCGGGTATACCTGCCCCTGTTTTGGGATCATCTCCAGGTCCTTCTCTTTATGCTACTGGTAACCGTCTATGTGACTTTGCGAAGCTTCTGGATTTGAATTTTGAGTTCGAGCCAATTCTAACTCCGATTAAGGAACTAAACGAATCGAGTTTCCGGGTCGATGAAGATGAGGTATTGGCTGTAAATTTCATGCTTCAATTGTTCAATTTGTTAGATGAAACTCCGGTCACTGTAGAAACCGCTCTCCGTTTGGCAAAATCTTTGAACCCGAAAATCGTGACGTTGGGTGAGTACGAAGCTAGTTTGAATGGAGTCGGGTTCGTGACCAGGTTCAAGAACGCATTGAGGTATTACTCGGCCATGTTCGAATCGTTGGAACCGAACTTGCCTCGTGACTCACAGGAGAGAATCCAAGTTGAGAGACTATTACTCGGTCGTAAAATCGCGGGTATTATTGGACCGGAGGAAGCAGAAAACCGAAGGGAACGGATGGAAGATAAAGAGCAATGGAAACTTTTAATGGAAAGTGCTGGTTTTGAAACGGTAGCTCTCAGCCATTACGCAATAAGTCAAGCGAAACTTCTATTGTGGAATTATAATTACAGCTCTTCGTATTCACTGATTGAATCCCAACCTGGGTTTCTCTCTTTAGCTTGGAACGAGGTGCCTTTGCTCACGGTTTCGTCGTGGCGTTGATGATTTCAGGGATTTTTGGCCATCAATGTTGTAAAATATTCCACCTGGTAATTTTTCTCTAGTGTGGAATGCAACAGATTTTATTGTGGGAAGGCTCGGGTTCAGCTCGGTGAAACTGTGGCGAAATTCACTGAGTGGCGAAAATTCAAGTGCAATTGGGAAGCTTTTTAGGGTTATTTCCATGGTTATATATATATATATATATTTTTTTTTTTTTTCTTCATTTTAGTTACGGGTTCTCATTTTGTTGGGGTTTTTTTCAACAGGTTTGGAACTTTCAGCTTGACAAAAATTGTAACATAGGGAAAATGAAATTCAAGGAGCAGTACTTTTCCGTAGTTGTTGAGTAGTTTTGTAGTGTGTATAAACTTGAAACCTTTTTATATGTTTTATTTTTCTTTTCCTAATTTCATGTTAATGTCAATGTGGACTTGATTGAGTTCAGTTCCATTGCAATAGAAAGTGAAAGCTGATTTAATGACTTTTGGAAGTTATAGTTTCTTGTGCGCTTTGGGTTTTGAACTTGGAAGTCTTGTTCTGGTCTCTGCCTGTCCCCTGAATCCAAGACCTGTGAATCTGTCAGCATTTACTAATGTTATCAGGTGATTGTTTCATGCCATGCAGGGTGTAGTAAAAACCATGAACAAAACGAGTTAAAAATGTCACTGTTTTTCAGGCACTGTAAATGGGTGGTTTGATTGAAACCGAGTCTTATTTTGAGCTATGATTTTCTGTATTTGGGTGTCTGAAGTGATGAGGACCTTCGCAGTACTTATGATTTCCCGGAATAGAATTTTCTGATTAAGACTTCATAGAAACTGTGTTTGTGTAAATCATCTGGCAGGTTATCTTTAACCATCTTCTCTCGAACAAAGTTTCAATCTTTTAAGTTGCTGGTATCTTACAATTTACCCACTGTTTCCTTTGTTATTTGTGGCTTGAAAAGGACTTTGAAGTTGGACTTGCATGTGGGTGGGTGTTGCCATCCTTGCCAATCTTGTTTTTCTCAATCAATGGGCCCTTCTACCTGTTGGTTATAGATTTAATGGCTGTCATTTTCATAGTGAACCAAACTCTAAATCTCTTTCTCTGGATGGAACTAAACATGAGATCTTATGCTCTGATTGGGGGTTTCTCTTTATATTATAGAACATTTAAAGTCTTTATTGTCTAATTTCCACCCAAGAGTGGAAACTGCAGGGAGAGACATAAGAGAGTAGCTCGAACACGATATTTCATCCTTTGACATAATTGACAGATGAAACAAGGGCGATGAAAGCAGCCTCTTTCCTTCGCCCCGTGAACCAATGGACCAGAAGAGGACAAGGTTGGTGATGGGGTTTGCATTATGTTGTTCTCTAATCCAGTGATTGAGACCAGAGCATGCAGTCACATCTAGCCATAAAATTGTCGATATGTGAACCCCATATAACTAGACTACCCTTTAAGAGCTCATGTCAGGTATGGGTCCTCCTCAACTCTCTTTGCCAATTGTGAATACTCGTCCATCACAGCTCATCTGATATGTTACCCGCAAGAACTTTGCTTCAGCCCCATTTTCATAGAAAACTGACTCATGGGACTCTTTCTGCCTTTCATAGAAAACTGACTCAATGGACTCTTTCTGCCTATTACCTATAGCTGTTCACAGAATTTGGCCAGCAATTTCAATCTGTGCCCTGGTGGATTAATGCCCTCCAGGGAGGCGTTGAGAAACCTCATATTATTAACTAGATCTATGTCCTTGATGAATCGTGACCAACAAGTTTTAATTACGTCTTGCACGTGAAACCATGTGAACGTATGCAGAAGAGAGATTTTTTGCCCCCTTCTTTCCTCTTTCGCCCAAGGAGGGTCCAAAATATGATGAGATTATTCTCGTCACTCGGTAGCTTCGTACTTGACTGGATTTGATCCCAGCCATAACTCTAATTGGACAATGGAACGAGTGGTCGTACTAGTTAGACACTGAGACAATGCATTAGAGGAAGGGCATTTCAACCCACTAAAGTCTGCCCGAAAAGATTTACAATAATGCTGCAAAATCAAGGGGCCAAAGACGCCGAAAGCCCCCTGACTTCATCCGCTCTACGTACCTTGTACTATCGATAGAATTAAGTGAAAATTTGTGAGCCCACAAGGAGTTCAACGTGAGCCTCGTTTTAGAAGGACATGCATTGTTCCAGATCAACAAATCTCTTAGGTCAAGTCATCCTTTTCTTTTTAAGATAACAAGCTGTTGTCCAGCTAACCTTTGATATATGTTCTTAGTAACCCAAGGGATTGGGCTATACAAGATGTCCATCGGCCGAGGTTATGTGGTTTTAATTCTGTTTAACATTCTTAGATATCCATTTATGGGTTCAGCTTGACTTGCTGTTATGAAGGCAATTATCGGAAAAATGGGCATTTAAGGTTTTTCCTTCTAAAAATATGCTATAAAATAAATATATATTCTTATTTTGGGATTCAGAGATTTGATTTTGTTCTTTGAGTAAAGGATATATGGATTATTATTTGTGTAATTTCAAGTTTAGTGATCAAAGAATTCATTAGAAGTTGAGATAAAATGCGACTGAGATTCGCTACGAAAAAGATCAAAGGGATCAGAAATAATATTTCGAGTTGTATTCCAACACTTAAATCAATCAAGTGAATGAAAAATAAAAAAATGAAAGTGAATAAAGAAAGTGAAGAATACTTTATTTATACGAATTGATTTTAATCTTATTTTTTATATCTCATAAATAATAACGTGATCAATTAAATTGTAATATATACAATGTGGCAACCGAAATTATTACTGACCTAACCACTTGGGTATAACAATTATTATTGACCAAAATGTTGAAATGTTGCTTTCTTGAGTGAAAACTACCATTAAATAAAATGTTAAAGGAATTAAAAATTAAACATTTTGGTAAATTATCATTATATATATATATATATAAACCATTTATTGATAAAGAAATTATTAATTCAACATCAATTTTACAAATGAGTTTCGATACCCAAGGAGGTAAATAAAAAAAAATTTGAAACTCTTAAGAAAAAAATTAATCCTTAACTCTTGATTGGTCAAGTATGCTAGTATGAAAATTTTCAGATCAATATATATAACTAAAGTTGCTGATATTCATGGTTTCATTTCTGTTGTATAAAGTAAAGTAGAATTATTATTCTAATATTAATTGGTTATACTAACATAGATAAATAATTATGAAGAGAAAAAAAAATTTATTTCCTTAATAGTAAAGCGAAGATTTGTTTATAAACCTTCAACATATATCTCTTTTTCAGTAGAATTGATTCTCTTCTTCTTTTTTTTTTTCCTTCATCTCAATTGTATTTTAATTCCATAATTTAGTGTCACCATAAATATATATATTTACAATATATGTATTTGAGTTAGATTATTTTATTTTGTGAGACGAATTAAATCATGTTTTAAATTATTTTTAAATTAATGTTATTTTGAGTTCGAGTTAGTTCCGATCATTTTTAGACTTTATGTAAAATATAATTATTTCAACACATTTGAGTATTTTTTTTTTTTGGAATTCAGTAATTTCAATTTCAATTTTAAATTTTTTTTTGGTGTTTTTTTGTCACCTTTAAATGGTAAGTAGATGCTTGCAGTTTATGGGCTTTGGCCTATTCTAAGATGGATTCAAATAGTAATTTTGAGCTCATTAATGTTTCGGCCACCGCCTGGTCCTATTGATTCTAGATGTGGGACAAAGTTTGGCTAATTTCATTAATGTTGATGGTATTTTTGGCGTTTTAGCTTAAGGGAATTGGTGTCAGATTGTGAAGGTTGCATGGTCTAAATCGGTAGTCAGAAAGCATAATTAGGGGCATTAGAATTGTTTTTTTTTTTTTTTTTATGCATTTCGATACTTAAATCAATTAAATATAAAAGAAAAAATAAGGAAAGAGGTGAGATGGGTGTAAAAAATTTCAACGGAAGGAAGATACACAAGTGTGAAGTACAGAGATTATTTTATGTATCTAAGCTTTGTGAAGTATAGAGATTATTTTATATATGTAAGCTTTCTTGTTACTTTATGTATAAGATAATAAATAGTGATTTAATTGAAATAATTGATAATTGATTAGATATAAATATATAATTTTAAAAAAATTTACATAAATAATTATAAATCATATTTAATAACCTCAAATAGCTATAAATTATATTTAATAATTTTACATAAATTAAAAATCACGTGTGTAACTTAGAAATGATATTTTGATGAAATATTAATAAAATATTAAGCGAATCTTTTCCTTTGTAAAGAATGAGCTATTGCTTTGAATATTAATAATATGATAATTTGGACTTGTATTGGTTGAACTATTTAAATATTTAATTGTGTTAATTAGATTTTAATCGAGCATGATAATTTAGATTTTCGAAAATAATTAAATCTTTTCAAAGCAAGGTTTAGTGGAATGCGAGTCCATGTCCATCGTACGTTTCATTTGGCTTTCACGACAGGAAAAAATCATGGTGCGTCTAGAAAGTCGTTGAAGCTCCATGGGACAACTATTTATCAAACAATTAAAAAGCTTTTACACCATATAATTAAGTTCTCATTTGTCAGTGGCCATGTTCTAGAATACGGCGCAAGTAACGTTCGATTTGATGAGAACAAAAGTTTTAGAAGTCACATAGTTGTTATTAGTCGAGTGTCGTTTGAGTCGCATTAATCGCCACCTGAAACGAATTTTAAATAAATCCAAAACGATGATAATAATAAAGAAATGTCGAAAATATTAAGTGTGTTTAAATTATTCATGCTCTTCTCGATCACAAGCAATTTTAAGTGTGCACTTCGGCGATCGCGTTGGCAATTGAAGTAAACGAGGTGGATTCGGGGTTTGACAAACTATGCTTTGAGTTCATTTCTTCCCATCACATCTTTCGATTTGGTCCAAACCTAAATTATTGCGTGACTCAAAAGTCTCAGCTTCCAAATCCAACTACTCTTAAATTCAACAAGGTGGTGCAATGCTGCCAAGGACTTGAGAAAATTTATAACATTATTTTGAGCTAAAAAGGCTATGAAACTACCCGTATGCAAAGCAGGGGTTTAATTTTGAATTTGCTTGGCCAATAAAATTAAGAGTCAGCTCTCAAATTTGATATCCTAATCCGAGCAGTTGGTTGATGAATTATCCAATACAATAATATAACATAAAAAATTAATGTCATGTTAGAATAAAATGATAATTATCATATATCATATTTGATTTATTTTTAAAAAATAATAAAATTATAAGAAATATTAATATTTTTTCTTATAAAATAATTCAACCTTTCAAAGTGAAATTTTTTATTTTTTATTAATAAAATTAAATTTACATATCTTATTATACTCTTAAAAATTATATTAATAATATAATTATATGAATTTTGAAAAATAATAATTTTAACTAATAAATAAATTATTTTATTTTATTTTTTGCACATATTAATAAAAAAAAGATAATATTATTTAATCTAATCTTATTCATAATATTATTTTATTTTATATTATCATAATCTTATATACCAAACATCTTCTAAAATCTTTACTTGAAAATTTGGTTTTATTTATGTCAGAATATTGATATTAACTCCTACCCATTAATTAATTCATATTGAAATTATTTAATTTTTAATAATAGAATTCTACTATGAGAAAACTATTTACAATGAGATTGAACAATGTGTTATATAGTTAAACAAGTATATTTAGTAAAATTAATAAAAAAATTAATCTCAATTACTCTAGTAAAATTTTTTTCCCTTAAACCATCTCTTACCTAATTTGGTATTAACCTGGAATTCTAAGATAAAATCTGTCAACAATTGTATTAGCTATTTCATAGAATAAAAAAAAAATCAAAGAAACTGTTAAATAGTAAAATAAGAAAAATCTTTAAATGCTTGTGAATGATCTTAAAAATTCATATTGGTATTGGAATATATAATTATAACATATTCTTACAATTTAAAAATGATTATAAATATTTTATTAAATTTTAGTTGGGATCACCGTAAGATAACTTGAATGAATGAGAAAAATCCAAAATTTTGAAGCATAAAGAGCAAGATTTTTATATAAAGCAGACGTGCTTTACTGCTTCGCATAATTCATATGTATAAAAAAAACCTAATTTTTTTTTCTTCAATCTCTTCAATTATTCCTTCATTTAAGTAGCCCTCCCAACACATGGTTTAAACGTTTAAACAACCGCTAAAATGCGCAAAAAAGGTATACCTAACGGAAATAGAAATTCATAATTTTTGCATTTTTCTCAGAGTCTTTCATTAAATAAATTTGATAATTTAAAATATAATATAATTTTATATTTAAAAATTTTGATATCCAATAATTATTTTATATCTCAATTAATTCAGAATCGATATAAATTAAATCTCATAAAAAATAAACTTTCTCAATAATTATTTTTTTTATTAATAAGATTTAAAATTAAAATTTTATTTATAAAAATTTGAATTATTTAACTACTTGATCAATAATCTTCAATAAATATGATATAATTATATGGTATAGAGATAATATAAAAATATAAAAATAATATAATTTAAAAATTTAATATGAATTATTATTATATATAAATTTAATAAAATTAAAAAATATATTTTATATTTTTATGTTAATATAAATTTTAATTCATAATTGTTATATAAAATATAATATAAATATAAAAATTTTAATATTCTATATTAAAATTATTAGATTTATTTTAAAACGAAATAAAAATGTGACAGACAGCAAAATTGGTATAGCCTGGGTCCCACTTGTTGCTTAAAATAAACTAAACGCCAACACTGTGGTCTCGCCAACCCCTATTGCTTTCCTGCAAAATAAAAGCAAGATCCTCCCTATTCACTCTGTCTTCTGTCTTTCGCTTGAATTTAATCACACTTTCGTAGACTCATAAGTTTCCTCACTTTCTCGGTGCAAAAAATCTGTTCATTTTCTTTTTCTTTTCCCCCCGAAAGCTCCGACATTTAGCTTTTTTTTCTTGCTTAATCAGGTATATTTCTTTTTCTTTTTCTTTTTTTATCATTATTATTGTTTTTTTAACTTTTGAAGTTCTTGTTTTGTTTGATTAAAAACCGGCCGCCGGCCGTCGGCCGTTGAAAAAACTGATCGTTAATTTCTTTGTTTAACCGCAAAAAATTGCTTATCAGGTAATCCTTAGAGTGTTGTTGAGTAGATCTATCTGCATTGACTGATTCTTTTTATGTTTTATGTTTTATTTTAATTTTTTCTGTTGATCACAAGAGTATAAAAAAAAATTCATTTTATTGAAATATTTTCTGTTAATTGAATGTTTGTCATACGAAACGCCGTCGTCAAGGATTTTTTTTTCTCTGCTTTGCTTTTCGAATTTTCATTTAAGAAAATTAATCTATAATTAATTTCTTGTTTGGTAAGACTTTAACTGATATTCTGCTGCTAGTTATAATCAACCTATGTTATGAAAATCAGAACAGTGGCTTTTCTTTTTATTTAACTGTAAAGTTGTTGTTGTTGTTAAGATTGTGATTGACTTTGTTTGCAGTGAAATGTTTCTTCGGAGAAAGCATACACAGAAGGATGATTCCGAGCAACGAGATGCGAAGGTAATTAATTAATTATTTATTTATTTAATTGCAAGTAAACTCTAATAAGTGGTTGACATGCAGGTGAGTGAACTCAGGGCTGCTATAGGACCACTGTCTGGACGCAGTTCAAAGTACTGTACGGATGCGTGCCTGAGGAGATATTTGGAAGCTCGGAATTGGAATGTTGACAAGGCAAAGAAAATGTTGGAAGAGACATTAAAGTGGAGATCAACTTATAAGCCAGAAGAAATCCGCTGGGTATGTTAGATAAATTCCTGTCCCCAGATTTTGATACTTTGTACAAGTGATTTCTGATCCGTTAGAATGCTAGAAGCTTTATTGAGTAGGTTGAGGTTGAAGCTTGTTTAAATCAGTTTTGGTGTCTCAAATCTCAATATAAAATTAAATTTTTATGATCCTGAAGCTTGATAATTGTCCTTGCCTTCTACCTTGATCATTGATGATGTGTTTCATTCTGTATTTGCATATGATTATGAGTTTATAATGGGATAATTTTTGGTGATAATTGCTTTATTTCTGGTTGCTTAGAACTTACCTCATGACATGTTTTTCTCCAGCATGAAGTGGCGCATGAAGGTGAGACTGGAAAAGTTTCCAGGGCAAGTTTTCATGACCGTCAAGGAAGGACTGTGCTTATAATGAGGCCTGGAATGCAGGTTTGAACTAGGTTTCCGTCAGTTTGTTTTGTCACCAAGCTTTTCTAAACTTGCCCTATTAATTTTTCCGCCTATAACTTCTCGGCAGAATACAACATCAGCAGAAAATAATATCCGCCATTTGGTGTATCTCTTGGAAAATGCTATCATGAATCTCTCTGAGGGCCAGGAACAAATGTCCTGGTTGATAGATTTCACTGGGTTTTCATTGAACACCAATATTCCTGTCAGAACAGCCCGTGATATAATTTACATTCTACAGAGCCACTATCCAGAGAGGCTGGCAATTGGTTTCTTGTATAATCCACCAAGGATTTTTGAAGCATTTTATAAGGTTAGGTCTCCTGCCTTTCCATTTGGTTAGTTTAGCCATTTGTTCTTCCTCCTTTGACAAGATGTGAGATAGCATAAAAGCAGTTTAGTTAGTTCCCTGTAGTTGAAATATGTCAATCTTAGATTGTGACATTAACATGAAATTTGCATAACAGTTCCTCTAGGAGATGTATCTTTCATTTGATTGATATTATGCTATGTACATTTCCATAGGCTATCAGGTATTTTCTGGATCCCAAAACAGCTCAGAAGGTGAAGTTTGTTTACCCTAAAAATAAAGATAGCGTGGAGCTCATGAAATCATACTTTGATGTTGAGAACCTTCCCAGTGAATTTGGGGGGAAAGCAACGCTGAAGTATGACCATGAGGAGTTCTCACGATTGATGGCTCAGGATGATGTAAAAACTGCTAAGTTCTGGGGAATCGATGACAAGCCCTACCCCATTGCAAATGTGCATTCAGCGGCTGAAGTTGCACCAGAGCCCGCAGCCATGGCACAGCGAGCAAGCTGAGAGCGTCTGCCTATTGTCCAGAATGGTCTGTCAGAAATTATGTGATGTAAAATAGTAGCCCCGGGTTTGAATCAACAGATCGGCATCAAATATAAATCAACTAATAGGAACTGCATATCAACATCCACCTCTTGGTTAGGTGAATAAACATTATTTCTTGTTCTCACTGCTAACCGTTTAAGAAGGAAAAAACATGTTTTGTGTTTACATAATTACTACCTTTGTTTTTCTCGTCTTTCGAAATTGTATTCGCAAGATCTGGTCTATTTTTATTGCGTGTAATAGAAAAAAATACTATTTTTTTTTTAACTTTTAATCGATACTTACTCTATGTCTTTATATTTATCAGAAAAGAATATTATATACATGAATTCTTTTAAATTTATAATTTTCAAACTTCAATTTTAATGTTATGCCAGGTGATTTGAAGATTAAAAAATAGAATAATTTTATGAAAGATTTTGATTTATAATAAAAGATTAAATTTGATTTTTAATTTAAAATTTTTTTAATGTAATATATGAACTATTTGTAGATTATGTTATTATTTGAAATTAGACATTATTTAAAAATTAGTATCAAATTAGTAATAAATTCATAATTGAGATATTATATTAAATTATTTATAAACTTTAAATATCACATTGAGTATTTTATTATAATTTAGAGATTATATGTAATATTAAAAAAATTATTTTTAAGCCAAACCAAAAAATAAAAAAAAAGAAATAAAATATACTTAATATTTAAATGAACATAAGTCACAAGAGCTACTGTAAGAAAAAGAAAAAATAATTTTTATCTGGGGCATTGAAAATAAAAATTTCACTCAATAATAAATAGCCATCGGTCGGATAATTTCCGAATACGTGGTCATTCAGAAAGCATAATAGGCTTTTGCGAAACTTTACCCCACCAATAAAAAGTGACGTGGCACTACCGCATTGGATGGAAAGAAGATATAAACAACTAATCCGTGATCAATGCTTTCAATAAGAAAGTCAAAGCAATTTCTAGTCAACACCTTCAGTTTTCCTTATCTTCCACCGAAAAAAAAAAGGAACTTGTAGTCCGTGAACCAAATCGTAGAAGCGAAGAACAGCGAAACATGACTCTGGGCCTGATCAATGCGAACCCAGTGGTTCACGCCAAGAAAGAACGAGTCGCTCGCACCGAAGATCCTCACGGCGACGACGCCGTTGATCCCCTCGAAATCTATGATATCCTTCTACTATTTATTTTTCCATGTTTTTATCTGATCTTGATTTTGTTTTGAGCTAGCTTGTTTATTTGTTCAATTATCTTAGCTAGAAATTTATCTTTCATTTGCATTACTTAACTTCTTTTGGTCGCTTTCTTTTCTTCAGATATTAAATTGAGTATTTCTGTATTTGTTTCTCTTTTGTTTCTTAAATTATTTTGGTGATAATTGAAAAACGAAGTTGAAAAACGTTAAAAAAATTGTTGTGATCTTTGACTGTAAGTGTAAATTTTGTGAGGGATATCAGAGATCCAGAACATCCGTATTCATTGGAGCAGCTTAGCGTTCTCTCCGAGGAATCAATCACCGTTGATGAGAAGCTCGGTCGAATTCTGTGAGTATTTTCTCACTTTAATTTTGTTTTAAAATTAAATAAAATTGCGTTTAGAATTAGTAAATTAAGTTTTCTAAGTTTACTTTGGAGTTAAATCTGTCGCTTAATTTTAATTCCTTGTCATTTGATTTATTATGTGGTAATATAGTTGATTAATTGTTTAGGATAACTTTCACTCCCACTATTCAGCATTGCAGCATGGCGACCGTAATCGGTCTATGCCTAAGGGTTAAACTAAAAGAATGTTTTCCTCCACATTTTAAGGTCAGTTTCTGTTCTTAATAAGTTGTAAATTTTAGAATTTTTTCTAAATTTAATTCTTTCTCTCAATTAATTTTCAGAAAAAAAAAGAAAAGAAACTCTATTGCAATGTTGTTGTAGAATGATTCAGTTCCCTCTTTTTCAATCAATAAATCGATGAAAACAAGCTGTTGGATCTTTGAGATCCTCTATTTTCCTTATTCCCTTATGTAAACTCCAAGTAAAGTTTTAGAAGTTGGGATATTTTTGTTTTTGTTACCATTACTGAAAATCACTTATGGTTTAATTATTTATCTTTACAGGTTGACATTAAAGTAGCTCCTGGATCTCATGCTGATGAAAAATCAGGTGAAGTTTGAAAAATGATAGTAAAAGTTTATTTAGCAACATTTTTGAATGCTTTTCTTGAAAATGAAATCATCTTATTTGAAGTTTGGGGATTGATTGTTCAAGTTTATTTAGGATAACTCGAAGATCTTAACCAACATATCTTGATCATTCATGCTATGGCAATGCTAAAAATGGAAATTCAGTATAGTAAACTCAGTTATCTGGCGTTCTTATCACTTCTTTATTGATTCATATAGGTTGTCTTCTTTTAACGAAGTTTCTCTTATATGATTTAGACATACTGGGGTTTTAATGTTTTAGCTTGTTCTTTCTGAACAAAAGCTAAATGATTTTCTTTCCTACAAAGGTAAGAGAAATAATATATCAAGCGAATCATACATTTATTTGAGACATTCATCTACTGCAGTAGTTTGCTATTCATCAATCTTTCTTTTTATAGTGAGTTATAATGTGTTATCTCAATATTGTGAGCCTGATATCTTTCACCATTATCATTTTTCAGTCTCCAGTCTTCCTGATCTAATCCTGTTCACCTTGTTCTTTCTTCAGTTAATAAGCAGTTGAACGACAAAGAAAGAGTTGCCGCTGCCTTGGAGAATCCTAACCTTCGCCAACTCGTGGACGAGTGCCTTTACTCCAATGAACTTTGACCAAGCACACTCACCTGCTCCAAACCTTATGTACAGATCAAACATCAGCAGCTCTAAATGCGATAAGAAGTGACTTTGCTGTCATGTAATTTTTATTTGCTGAATGTATATATGGTTTGTGTGTGTCCCCCTTTTACTTTGCCGAAGAGTGCTTCTAGGATATCTCTTTAGGTGGGGAAAACTAATGGTGCTACTTGTTTTTAATCATATAGGCTTCCTAACAATTAAGAGCATGGGAACCTTTTTATGTATGATGCAATTCAGAAGCAGGACATGTTAGATTTTCTAGTAATAGTTGTCTTGTGCGACAGTTTCTGTTTTGTTTGAAAACTCGGGTATAATTCTGGAAACATTCTCTATTTGGCTGTACTCTGTTTCTCCAATTTTGCTTATTCTATTTACTGTGTCAAAGCCACCATAATTTATTATGGAGAGAAAAGCGAAATACGAGCATCCCAAAGTTGGTTCAGCAGCTTTAGTTAAAGCTAAAGAGGACGTAAGAAAATTGCCTCAACAGTACAGTGTAAAAGATACGATATAATAATATAATATGAGTATCATATGACAAAAAAATAAATATGAAATAGATGTAATTTAAAATTTTAATAATAATTATAAATAGATTTAATAAAATTAAAAAATATATTTTATATTTTTATATCAATATAAATTATGATAAATAATTTTTGTTTAAAATATGATATAAATATATTAATTTTTATATTTTACAAAATACGAATTCATAAATCATCTTTTCTTTGGTTTGTCAATTTCCTAATTTAACCTTTTTGGGATTCTATTTTCTTTGGTTTGTCCATTATGTTATATTCCGAATTTAACCCGTTGGTCCTGGTTGGTTTTATTGAAGGTCGAGGACTTTTTTGTCCATTTACAAATTTCAGAACGCTATATATATTTGGAGGCGAGAATTTATCAGATCCATAATTCTGTTTGGTTGGACGGAGAGGGGACCGAGAAAAGAGCGAAGATGATAAAAGCTGTGATGTTCATGAACATTAAAGGCAAGCCTTATCTTGCAAAAATTTACGAATATCTGGTAAATTTCTCTTTTACTTTGAGATTTTTTACTCTCATTTGATTATTAGTTTTCAATTTTAAAATGAAGATCGCTATCTTATTAACTCGTTCAAATTCCTTTGCAACAATCAACATGGCGCTGAATTTCGTTGAAATCAGCCAGTGGAGAAGCAGAGGGAGCTTATACGCAACATTTTTGGATGTCCCGATCCTTTACCAGCTTCTTCTTCTTCTTCGATTAATTTGAATTTTATTCTGTTTGGTTCGCATGAACCTTGTATTCATTTTTTGTAATCTCGTTCATTATTTGACCTAGTCGATCATTCTTGAGTTCTTACTTGAGAGTTTTTTTTATTTATCTATTTTTTTTTGCTTTCAATTTTTATTTTGATCTTTTAACAATCTTGTGCAGTAGAGCTGAGAACACAAGCAATTTCATAGAGGTGAAGCCAATTTTTTTCCGGTAATTTCTTTTATTTTCTTGGTTTCTAATTTAAATTTTTATTTCCTTGTTATTTTACGGTTAGAAACCAATTAATTTTTGTTACGTTCTCCTCTTGATTTAAACTTCTTGTTTGAATCTTGTTAATAACTGTCATAGCTTTGTTTTACCTCTGCGTCCGTTGTAGAACTCTGATTAATTGTTTTTGAATTCTGGCTTGCAGGAGAGTCGCCTTGTCTACAAGCATTTTACAACTCTTTACTTTGTCTTGATATTTGATAGTTCTGAAAATTAACTAGCTGGGCTTGACTTGATACGAGGTGTGCTTCTAATATTTTTTTTGTATAGTTAATTATAATGGAGTAATCTATCTTGAAATGTTGTTCTTTTTTATGGTGCTTTCAAATCAAGATTTTTGAATACTTGATAGTTGAAGATGTCTGACTACATAATCTTGCATTAAAGATATGAAAAACTTTTAATAAAGCTTAATAGAGCCATTTTTATGGCGTTTGTGGTGATTTGAAGTTGAATTCGGTTTTTCGGATACACCTTTTTTATGAAATAGATTCTCTTGCTTGAGCAATGGCATAATCAATCTATGAATGTTTTTCTCTTGTGTTACTATCCTTTTAAAATCAAAATTTCAATTACTCAATGCTTTACTTAAATCTTGCATTATAGATATGAAAACTTTTTTTTATAAAGCTGAATAGATCCATTTTGATGGTCTCTGTGATGATTTGAAGTTGAATTCAGTTTGGACACCTTTTTATCCAATGGATTTTTTTAACTGAGCATTTCGTGAAAAGAAGAAAATGAAATTGATTTCATGTGTGCTGGAGTAGGTGACATCTGTTTATTGTCACCCCACTTAGTTGAATTTATCTCAGGTGTCTTTAAGTGAAAAGTTTTGATTGCATCAATACACTTCTAGGTGATCTCTTTTTTTGCACGGACACTGTTAGCAATTATTGTTATTAAACTACAAGATTTAATGAAATCTTGGCTCTAAAATTGCATGTTCTTTGATGTGATGGCTTCAGTTTTTGTGCAAACATTGGACAAATGCTTCAGGAATGTTTGTGAGCTTGATATTGTGTTCAATTACAGCAAGTTTGTATCCTCTCTTCACTCTATATATGTGTATATTTAGTGCCGGGGAATGTAAGATTCTACAAATAAATATGATATAGCATCTTTACTTTGATTCCATAAAGTGCATTTTTGTTTAATTTTTTATTCTTTTGAATGCAAAACTAAGCTAATCTTATAGGAGATGATGTTGTTGGGAAACGTATATGTTGTATGCTTAAAGTTCCAAACATTGGTGCTCGGGGTTTTGCTTGCAATTGAGCTTGTCTAGAGTTACTTTGGAAGTTAGCTTTGCCTAAGTTCCCTAGTATTTTGACATGACAGCTCATGCTGTTGATGCCGTAGTCAATCCTTAGTTGCTGGCCTGGCAAAGCAGAGCATTAGTGCCTTTATGCCCTGCTTGCCAAGGACTGTCTTTGGAATATGCTCGATAACACTTCTTATGACATCATTATAATGTCCAAGGTATACACTCAAAACTGATTTAAAATCGGTTGAATGCTTTCTTACTACAATATTCTGACGTAAATGTATCATATACTAATTGCTTTTATTTTATTCTAATCTTCAATATTCCTTTGCAGATACACACTATGCTGATGAGATAATTTTTGGAGGTTAAGTGCTGGAAACAAGTTCAATGGAAATTATGAAGGCCGTAGGTTAGAAGCTGCCTCAAACGCTACAACACTCAATCCGAAGTCTGCTTCTGGTCGGCGAAGTAGTTGGTTCTGCATTCAAATACTGTTAAAATCAATCCTCGAATTATTTCTTCTCACTGTGAGTTAGTAACTTGTGATTTTAACTAACTTGGGCAGGTGGTCAAGGGACTGGTGAAAGCTTAAACACTCAAGAGTGAAAAGATCTTTTTTCTTATTGGTATACATAATCAAAAAATTTAGAGGTATTATACTTAAACTAGTATTTATCTGCTTCATAGTAGGAAATTAATACATGTAAGTATTTGTAGTAACATGGTGTTTTACCAGCACATGCTCACAACTGAGTATAGATCCTGATTTTTGCAATTCTTATTTGCTTTTAGACCTCAAGTTAGGGTTATAACTTTTAGAGCAGAGATTTCTGGTGTTGTTTTCTCTGTTCTTTTATTTTAATTTTTTTGGCCTTTTGCTTTTAAAGTGAAGCACGCATCAGCTAGATTTTACCATCATTTTCATAGGGCTTTGAAGTTTTCTTGAATGGTTCAGTTCTTTTTCTCAACCAATTCGTTCTCTGCTACGCTGAATGACTATGCCAAGTGTTGTTTGGCAACTGTTATTCTCTCGGTTTTATGATTCGTTTTTTATTTTCTTTGTGGCGATAAACATTAATATTTCTTCAAAAAAAGAAAATAAAAAACAAGTTTCTGGAAACAATATTTCTGTTTCTAACATTAAGATATTTATGTGTTTTTATGTTTAGTATGAATAAATTCAATTTTATATATTTTAATTTTATATGGATTAAATATTATAAATATATCAAGTTAAAATTTTGAAATGCTAAATATAACATTATTTTAAATTACATTTAATATTTAAGTATACTTACGATCTAGAATTTAATTAAATGGTTTTATTTCATTACTCCATTAAGTAGTTTATTTTAATCATTAATACAAAATTTACTATCTAAATTCTAAACATAAATAGAATATAATATTAACAATGATAATAATGATTCAACCAAATTAAGGTATTTAATAATAAATAATAATTTAAATAATTTTTATTAGAAAATTGTTAGTTGACTATTTAATGTAATTAACTCATTATCAATTAATATAATAAATATAATTATTTCAGTAATTGCTAATGAATAGTTGGATAATGATTTGATTTTTAGGAAATGATGTTTTCTAATTATATAATATTGTAAAGCAAATTATTTTAAAATAGTTATTAAAATTTTTAATATTTTAAATTTTAATTCACACCATTAAAATTTTATTATTAATTAATATATTATTTATTGACTAATATTTAGATCATTATTAACAAATAATATGTTAATGTATTACTTTACAAATAATTAATGTGTAAAATTAAAATTATTTTAATTATTGCTAAATATAAAATTTATATTAAATAATAATAGTTCAATAATTTATTTAAATTATTAAATTTGTGATAATAATGAATTATTATAATGAATTATTATTAATTAATTTTATGATATATTAATATAAAAGTAAACATAAATTTATATTATTTAAATTGTTAATTAATTAATAAATAATTTAAATATAATTAATTATTATAATTAGTTTTCTTTTATTATTTTTATGATATTAATATAATACTAAATATAATTTTTATTTTCAAATTGTTAATTTTTAGTAAATAATTTTATTAATTTTTAGTAATAATATTTTAACTGATAATTTAATTAAAATTAAAATATATTTGTTACAACTAATTAATGTAATATGAAAATAGAATTATTCTAATTATTACTTGAACTAATTGATTTTGTTATTTTATAATAAAATTGAATATTTAAAATAAAATTATGTTAAATATTTCTGATATTTGAAAAATTAATTAAAATAATAGTATTTCAGGAAAATTTTTGATTAGCTAATAATTATAAAATTAATGTACTAATAAATTTTTATAATTATTTTAAATTATTGTTTAAGTAATTCTATTATCATTCATAATTTATTAACTAATATTTTATAATTAAATAATGTGTAAAAATAAAATTAGTTTAAATAATCAATAGATTATATTTATTTTTTTATACTTGTGATTATTATAATTATTATAATGTATATTAATCTGTTAATTTATTCTTACTATATTAATATAGTAATAATATTTAATGATAGTAATATACTATTATAATATCCATATTTATATTATTAAATACTCTATTTTAATAATTTTATGCATAAAAATAATATTGTTTCAATTTCAAAATGTTTAGATTGGTGATAAATATTAAATAATATAAATAATATTCAATAATGAAGGACATAAACTTAAAGAGCCGATCATAGGGCCGCAAGCATCAGTTCTGAATTTGACTTCCCGGTTCCCAGATCATAATGAAAAGGCATGGCTTGGTTTTCTTTTTTCTGAACATCAATTTGATTTTGCCTTCAAATCTTGAATAACTATCTCTGTAGCATTGCGGCCCAGTGCACCCATCACACTACTACCGTTACCACTTCCACAGAAGTAAAGGCCTGGCAACGGAGTCCTATAATTTGACCTGCATCCACAAATTTGGATAATAAAAATCATCATAATCATAATAATAAATTTGAACATGCACTCTTCTCTCGTGAAGAAAAAAGTAGTCAGATTTACCGTCCTTTAAAAAGGCCGCATAAGCCGAACAGAATCTAATCCCATAGCACCATGAAAGATATTTCCTCGTGATGACAAAAAATCATTACACAAAGAGTAAATGCTTTCAGCTTCAGGATAAAACAGAAAACAAAGGACGGCTATAGAATTGCATTCAGAAAACTAAAATTCAATACTAAGCCTTTGATAAAAGAAAAAATGTAGGGAAAAATTTGGAAATGGAATTCTATGAAAAAGGCCTCCTTTCTGATTTTTAAAGTACATAGCATGCGCAGAAAAAAACTAGCAAGATGTACTTGGGAGGGAATCATGAGTAAAAATGATTTATGAAGTTGAATAAAAGCAGGGAAGAAAGTTTAGGTTTGAAAACCATTTTTATTCATCCTAAAATATACTTTCGGTTTAGAAATAAAACCAGTATCAGATTAGCAGGCTTGTCTGATTAATGCACAGAATTACGGCTATCAAGTACCTGTCAAGCCAATTTCACTTTCAAGGATGGGAGGAGTTAGCATGTCGTAGCCAATGATACATGCTAAATAAGCTTGGAAGTGGAAAAGACTTAAAAGATAAAATTCTACTCACCGTGTAAGCAGGATCATCCCAGCTGCCATCCAGTGTATTGGATGAGCAAGTTAATGACATGCTTTACCTATGAAAACACATAAGATTCTGTCAATACTATAACCAATAAATCTCATACTGGTGAAGCTTCACATGCTGATACAAGCAATAAGGTCAGGATTCAGGAAGAGTTATCTTATGTTTTGTTCAATATATAATTCTTGTACCCATAATGAAATATAACGCCTTCAACCTGAACGGACTATCAGCGAACTAGTAAAACTAACAATTACAAAAGGAGTGACAGTGATCAAATGTAAATGTCATTAGTTCAAAATATAAAACACAGAGAACTACCAGACGGGAGGAAGATGCTTTTGGCATGCAGATCATAGGAAAATAAACAGCAGATCCTGAATCATAGCCAATGCCACAAAATATTGGCACCACTTCTCTCGTAATGTTATAGATACTACAGCTAACTTACTGAGAGAAAAAAAAAAGGAAAAATAAATCTTCATAGTGGATGCATAACTTAGCTACCCCATATTTTGTAGTCAAGTAATCATTCCTATGCTGAGTTGGTTAAACTCAAATCACAAAATTTTGTATGTTCCTAAATGCGGACATACAAAATACTATGTGGCTGTTAGTAAAAATGCACTCATATATTCTAAAGAATAGGAGAAGGATAATGGACCAATTCAAGGCTTGCTATGTCGCTGATGTACAATGTAATAGACAAATCCAGCAATAATATACATGCAACCAAATTTCAGGATCATTGTCAGTTTCTCCCATCACGTGATGTAGCAGAACATAGCCACTCCCTGGTGTTCAATACAATTGAAGGGGAAGAAGTCAAATGATCTACTAATATTTACAAGGTAAACCAAAGAAAAAAATTGCTCACTTACTCATCTTTTGAACCATTTGGATAACAACCACTAAAATCTGTCTTCTTTCCGAAAAAAATGCCTGGTAAATATCACAGCATGTTTAAGGTATAGAATATGTCCCTCCATGTATGACTGATTATATGGACTGATTTAAATCCCAAAACTGAGGGGTCTTGCTACTTTAAATAAAATTTCTTATCCTATCACAGCATCCATTGCAAGGGTTGCCTTCAGAACATCTATCCGCATGTCACAAGACTGTAAAATGATGAACACTTTTTTATTAACATATCTATTTTCAAACTGGTAAGATCTAAACCCACAATTCTGTTTCTATTAAGGGAAAACTATGAAAACATGAATCTCAGTCAATCCTCCAAATATGTACCCTGCGGTCTCAGATGAAAAACTTTTGTACGCCTCCAGAAAATTTTTTGATCAGTGGGCATTAAATGTCGCAGATAGAGTAAGGTGGGATCCATTGCTTCTACAGAGAAAGAGAAAGAATACCGCAAAGTATTCATAAAACAAAACTAAGATGAAATCACTATAAATTAACTTCAATTATACCATGCAAGGAAATAAAACAAACTTCCTGATTATTGCTATCCATAAAGTTAAAAGGATAATACATGGGAATTAAAGGGTCAAACAACAACCTCAAACCAGTTATTCAAAACCTTTGGAGCCGGAGACAATAAAAGATCCATAAAATCCTTGTAAAATTAAATAAATAGAGTTGATTTAAGGCTTAGACTGGATTCACAGGAATGGACTGACTAACTTCAGATTGAAATGTGCAAGTACCTCAAGCTGGTTAGTTAATTACTGTGTATGAACTTGGCTGAAGAAAGCATCCCTATCAACAAAACTAAGATGAAATCACTATAAATTAACTTCAATTATGCCATGCAAGGAAACAAAACAAACTTCCTGATTATTGCAATCCATGAAGTCAAAAGGATAATACACGGAGGAATTAAGGGATCAAACAACAACAACCTCAAACCGGTTATTCAAAACCTTTGAAGCCGGAGACAATAAATGATCCATAAAATCCTTGTAAAATTAAATAAATAGAGATGATTTAAGGCTTAGACTGGATTCACGGGAATGGACTGACTAACTTCAGATTGAAACGTGCAAGTACATCAAGCTCGTTAGGTAATTACTTTGTATGAACATGACTGAAGAAAGTATCCCTATTAGTCACTTTCTAACTACTTTCTCTTATCAATAATAACGTGAAGCAATCAAAAACATCAGAAACCAATTCAACTTTGGGAAAGGAAATCTTACAACATTTACTTCTACCCAAAGGAAGCAGCCTGGTGCAGCAAACTAGTCGAAAAGGTTGAGTTGTGTACTTCATTCTTGAAACAATCTTGGAGAGGTGAAATACCTTGCAAAGATTCAGAAGTGGATCCATGAGTTTACAGAACCTCTCTAACTGACTCTAATATCTGTGAATTAGGATAAAAATTCAAAAAAAAAAAAGCACATTATCAAGAAGGTCAAACTCGTAAAATTCAAAAAACGGTAAAACACATTATTGAAAAAAAAAAACAGATCTCATTTTTCAGATTTGTTACCGTTCAAATTTATCTACGATTCATAATAATCTTGTTTTTATGGAATAAATGATAACATTATTCAAACACATACAAACATATATATAAGCATACATACATTCATTCAAATTTTAAATGAATATCAATCGGATTAAAAGGAGATCGAAATCTAAGGTACCTTGGATAAGCATCGGCCTCTCGTTTGGAGATATGTACATACATACATTCAAATTTTGAAGGAATATCAATCGGATTAAAAGAAGATAAAAATCTCTAAGTATCTTAGATAAGCATCGGCCTGTTGTTCGGAGAACTAGGAGATCTCGGAATGATTAAGCTCTTTATAAGGCCCTAACAAAAGATATCTTTCATCCAAACAAGGCGCAAACGACGATGGATTAATTCCTCTTCAATAACTTCAATCCTTGTCTCGCTAACTCTAGTTCTCTATAAAACTCAAATAAACAATAATAAGATCGGCTCATTTACTCTAAAAATACAAAAAAAAAAGTTCAAAAAGAAATAAATAGTAGTATAACATGGAAAATGTGCTTTGAGAACCTGATAATGGAGGGACAGAGGAGGCTCTGGCGGTAACTGGATCGAGACAACTTGAAGCCAGGGGTCAATACTTCTTCGTTTAATGCCGCTCCAAGGATGAGGCGGCGTCGCTCGAGCACGGCCACGGACAGTCCAGCGCGAGCTAAGTAAGCCGCCGCTATCAAGCAATTGTGGCCACCTCCGATCACAAGCGCGTTCCATTCATTATCCTTCAGCGCGCGCACAGCGTTAGCGTGACTGGCGCCGGTGCCAAAGCTCCTTCGCCATATGCTGTGAATTCTGATGTGAGATTGTTTCTGCTTATTGAATGGCAGCCAAACAGAGAGAGGGGGAGGGAGAGGGGAATTGGCGAGATGGTTATAATGTAATTCAAATGGGTGGGGGGCTATGGTGGGACCCGGGAAAGGGAATAAATACATGGAATCCACATCAGTCATCCGCGTTGGAAATTGAATTCGAGCCTAATCAGCCCAAACACTCATGAAAGACACGTGTCCATCATAGATTGGTCAGAAAAATACAAAATCTCTACTCTAAGATAAAAATCAATTGTCATGTAGATGAGAGAAGTAAGGCAAATGTGATTAGTCAATAATTCTTGGTTTATACAATGCAAAATAAAATCATTTTCAAAAGTAAAGTTATATGAGCTGATTGTAGGCACAAAGTTTGCATATTGATATCATCATGGTTTTCGCTTGCTAATATTAATAAACACTTCCAAAAGGCAAATATAAATTAAAAAAATTATGAGAAAATTACCAAAACAAAAATTAATTAATATGACTTGCACCATGTCCTTTTGCTCCAAAGCCAGAATATTAATTGCCTCAGGCAGCGAGCCCCAAACACTGATTTCTCTAACTTATCCCGCAGCCGACCGAGTCGTGAATTATGAATCCCAGTGCAAGGTTTCAGGAGTCTGTAAATCCAAAAGAGGTTCCATCAATTTACAGAATTTATATAGCTTCAACGAAAGAATTTGAAGCCAGGAATAATTTCTTCGGCTAAGGCTGCCCAATCGATGACGTCACGGACAGGCAGCCACCACCCAAGTATGGCGCGGCTGGCAAGCCATTATGCGCACCGCCGATCACCAATGCATCCCATTTCTTCTCCTTTAGTGTTTGAGTGGCGACCGTAGAGCTGCTGTTAAAGCCACTCCCCCATATTTCCGAACCGTCGGTTTCGAAATTTCAGTAGAAACTTTTTTAAGGGTTGACGTGGGACCCTTACGCACTTCTTGAAAGCGATAACTAAGCATTTTGCCTTTCTAAATCCAATTAGTTCAATTATTTGTGGATTTTTCACCAGCAGTGGTCCCATGGTCTAGTGGTCAGGACATTGGACTCTGAATCCAGTAACCCGAGTTCAAATCTCGGTGGGACCTTATCATTTCCCTCTTTTTCTCTTGAAGGGAGCTTTGCTATTTTCCGATTAAACCAGGATTAGAAAGAAGTTGACACCACCGTCTAGCTTTATCCAAATTAAGTAAAGGACAAAGAAAAGAAAAGTAGGGGAAAAGTGGTATACATTAGGAGTCAAATTTGGTTGTTAGATATTGATTATATGCATGTTTTATGGCTTACAATAAAAGATGCTGACATGATAGACATGAGATTCATAGTCTTATCTTCCTCAACAATCAGCCTTGTAGTTTCAAAGTTTTTCTTTGGATAAGGCCAACATGCAACTCTTTCACGGAGTATTGAAATCAATGTTCACTGAATTTAGTCAATGAAAAAGCAGAACAACTTGACAGGAAAAAAAGATTAATATCTACATCCCTATGTATAACGATCTGGAACTTCATTGTTTGGCTGGCATCGTGATTCATCTCTGTCTAGCTCTTTGCAGTAATGATTTCTGATTGTTTGGAGATCAAACTGCAAAATTAGCAGTAATGATTAAGATAAAAATGAATGTTTGTATCTATATGCAATTCCAATTCACTAGGTAAAGGCTTGTTTGCACATTGGTGAGTGACTAGTATTATTGGGAAGCTGCAAGAATTTCAGTTCTCCATTACTTTTTGACCATTTTGCTTCTTGTATCCCTCATGATAAAAGAAACTACTAGGAAACCACTAGAAAGTAATCCCCAAGAGTTGGTATTGAAAGAGCCATATGTAGGAAAGAGTTGAGAATTTTTCCATAACTTCTTCCTGTTAAGTTTCTTGGGTATTTCTAGTATTCTCTACTACAAAGTTCCAAGCTTGCTCTCACAGCTTTCACCAGCTTTTTTTTCCTCCACATTTTCCTATCATTTCCTTGAAGATTGGAGTGGTTTTTGAGTTTTGGTCATCTAACCTATATATTTATAACATGTCAGTGCTCAGTAGGTTCATTTCTTTCAAGCATGTCAACTGCATTATCTATTTAAGAAATCCAACTTGCTAATAAATTATCACAACATCGTACTTATAATTGATAAACTATACCTGAATTGAAGAAACTTGAAAATGAAAAAATTGACCATCCTTGGAATATTGATCCCAAATTCCCAGTCTTTCCCTCTCACTTCAAATTGTGGATGATGAATTATCATATAATATATGCTGTAAAATTCTATTTGGTAACTAGCATCAACCTATCAAGCCTTGTTTCCGGATCATTCAGTGCCCAAATGGAGTTTTCTTTGCTCATTGAGTCTTCTATCTTGAATCACAGTGTATGCTTATCTGCCATATAATTTTATGCCTTTGGATTTCCCTTCCGTTTTTCTTCTTCTTCAATCAGATTAGCACTGATCAAGGCTTTGGTCATCAGCAACTGGATTATCCTTTTTCTGGTAACAAAATGGGATCTAGCCAATGTTCTTCCTCTTCCTACAACTTAAATTGAACGCCTGAGCAGAACAAATTGTTTGAGAATACTCTGGCAATATACGATAAGGATATTCCTGATCGATGGCAAAATAG
This sequence comes from Durio zibethinus, assembly GCF_002303985.1. The sequence goes on from NW_019167860.1 coordinate 21,746,739, forward strand.
CCAAGCTTGTTGGTGGTAAAGAGGCAGTATGAAATCCTCTTAGGTGACATCAAGCGCATTGAATCATGCAAAGTACCCCTTCCTAAGTATAGAAGAATGGAGGAAGCAGCAGGATTAATGTCATTAACAATGAAGAGGAGAGGTAACATATTCATATTTCCATTTACCTGTTCCAAAATTGTCATAAATTCAAAGTTGTTAGATGCATCAATTTGCTTGTGGGAAAAGGGCAGTGCATCATTGGAGTGATGAAGCATCATCTCAAGTTTTCCTGCCACAGGAATGAAATTCAATATGTGGAGTTAATCTTAGATTTTAATCTGGTCTGCACTTCAAACATGCTTCTCTTATCCATTGTTCATTCTGATTAGTAACAGTTTCATCACCTACATATTGTGATTCATTCCAATTGACAAGTTAAAATCAAACTTTTTTCAAACAAATCTTATCAAATTTTGTAGCACTAGATTTATCAGTTAATCTTGTGCCAATTTTTGTTTTTATTATTTTTTAAAAATTCTACAAAACAAAGTATCTAAAGCTTTAGTGTACAATGATTGATGTTGTTAGAAATAATGATTCAAATCTCATAAGAAATTTATTTGAGATTCATTAGATATAACTTCATTAATAAGAAGATTTAAAAGAAAAAAATTTTAAGAGAAAATGAATTCTTGATAAATAAGTTATTATACTTATAAATAATTAGAATCTCTGGGTATTAAAAAAATTTTTAAGAGAATTGTAAAGTTTTATTGGGTAGAACTAAAGGAGATTGAAAAAGTTCTTGTAGGCATATGTGTTTGAGTAAACTAAAAGAGAATGAAATAATTCACATAAATATGGTAACCCACTTCTGCTTGTTTGAATTGAAAATGCTTCATCGGATTAGAGAATAATGAGAGGTCCATAGGTATTATTTGGTTTGGTATTAAGTGTTGATGATTTTTTTTATTTATGATTTTTCATAACTAGTAAATTTTTTTTCTTATCCATGGACATAAGGTGTAGACTGATTAAGTTGAATCATCTAAAATTATTATTTTTTGTGTAATTGATTGATAATTTAATTTTACTTCTATTGGCTTAAATGTTTATTAAATTGAGATTTTTTGCATAACAATTAGAAATAGAGTTGTCGCAATCCTGACAACTATTACTAGAGCCATGTTCAAAACTTATAGAAAAGATTCCTAACAACTGTTATCAAGCGAGGTTTTAGATATGAGAAGATGCAAGTCTAAAGGAATTTAAATCAAGAAAAAAGTTTAAGTTCATGTTTTGAGATTTGATTTACATGTAATGTGGAGATATAAGAGATGATTGTTATGAGATTTACATTCTAAGTGTAACCAAACATGTTTAGTATGAAAATTAATAATTTAATGAAATTTTTATTAACGTGAAAATTATTAAAAATAATGACTCAAATCATATTATTATTTTCTGGATAAAAAGATTTGTAAAGAAAAAAATTATAAAGGGAAATGATTCATAATAGACGAGTTATTATACTTATAAATTATTGAAATTTCTGTAGGATTAAGCATGAATAAAATATATAGAAAATTTATAAGTTTTATTAGGTAGACATCTCATATTATAAGAAAAGATTGAAAATTTTTTTATAGGCGGATATGTTTGAGTATACTAAAAGAGAATAAAAAAATCTACATAAGTATGATGAATCACACGAGTATATGCTTATTTAAGTTAAAAATATTTCATAAAATTAAAAGAAAATGAAAAGATCAATGGGTATTAGTTTGTTTTGTATTAAGTATTAATTAATTATTTGTTTGTAATTTTTTATAATTAGTTGCTCTTTTTTTTTATCCATGAGTGTAAGTTGATTTGATTAAAATACGTTAAATTATTATTTTTTATATAATTAATTGATTTTTTTATTTCACTTTCGTTAGTTTAGATATTTATTTGATTGAAATTTTTTACCTAATAATTAAAATTAAAATTATTGTAACCTTAACAATTGATATCAAAACTATTTCTCAATCTTGTAGATCGAATTTCTAACAAATCCAACAGATGAGGCTGCCATTTATCTTCCTTTACATTCTTTGTTGTCCTTTTTCTTTCTTTTTATGTAATGTCCTTATCTACCGACCCCAATGTGGACTGCGATAAATGATAAATCTGACTCACTTTTTTCTTTTTTTCATTTTATGTCATACAACTGATTTTATTTGTTCCTTTTCCCACTAATCTTTCTCACATAGTCAAGAAATCTGTCCTACGCCCTAAAATTAACCTCAAAGTTACATTTCAGCGCGGAAGAGAGAAGAAAGAGAATTATAATTTTGGCTGCAAATAAGAAGAAAGAAACAAAATCATAGTTAGAAATTAATAATTAACTTTAAAATTAATTTAATTAATTTATACAATCATCATTTATTCTTAAAAAAATGATATTCAATCCATCAAATTTAATATTCAAATATCAATACAACGTTAAAAAAAATTGGTAATTCTTACTGCAATGCCTAAGAAATAAGGGGAAAAAACCCAGATAATTAACAGTTCCCTGAAAAACTGTTGCACCTAACTTTCAAATCCCAAATAATAAAGCATGGGAAAGATTTTCCTAGCTATTACGAGAAAGGGACAGGGAAACTCCCAGGTTTATTGTGGCCAGATATAATCTTTCTTCTGAAAAGAGAAAATACTTTTATCATTGCAAATTTATCATTCGCAATTCCAGTCGTCCCATCTGTCAATCATCTGTTTCCTAACAAAAATAATTAAGCCATTAATCAGAACAACACGTAAATAACTAAAGAATCTCTTTTTTTTTTTTTTTTTCCACTTCATGTTGTTAAGCAAACAAAACAAAAATCAATAATGCTTGTAATAATTACGTACCTTTTGTAAATTTTCCTTGAAACAATCTCTGTGTTTATCAATGTCAATGGGAGCATGAATAAACTCACCGAAATCCACTTATTATTATAAATGATATTATGATAATTATTTTTATTAGCCACGGGCCCTCCATTCTCAGATTTCCACCTGAGACTTAAAGAAGTCGAACCTGGAGCAAATTCAGATTCAGCGGATTGAGTTTCAGCTTCGTTTTTCTTGGATCCCATCAGTCTGGCTAGAACCTGAACAAGGAAGACATCAAAATTATAACAATTAATCTAGCAAACGAAGGGAAATTAGTCTAAACAAAAGACCGTAAAAAGTTGATGTAGAAACAGGGTAAAACCTTAACAAAAAGGCAAACCCAAATCAACTTGAAAAATGCTGAACCAAGTGAGGTAATTGAGATATAAAGCAAATTCTAGCTAGCGCGGCCAGAACAGTGCTTGGAAAAGAAGATGAAGAAGAGTTACAAAACGACAAAGAGAAATTTACGACTTTACCATAGACTAAATTAAACGTTGTCGTTTAGTAGTTTCACCTAATGCCTTCCAATTTTGACGTGACTGAAACGACAGCGTGCAGTAGATATAGTCGCGATTCTGAAAGAAGAGTTTTTAGGTAATTTTGGAAGACAGCCTTTGCTCGCGCGGCAAATCCTTATTGGTTGACTTCCTCTAAAGAAGGAATTAAAAGAACCGTAGCAAGTGAACTGTGGAAGATACGAAGCGTTTGGAGACTAGGAAGTGTGTAGTTTTTACTTTTCAGGCACAGCTTATCCAAGCAGTATCCCTAAGAAAGCGGAGCTTGTAAGAGAGTGAGAGAGAAAGAGAAATGGCTGCTGGAGAATCATCTTTTAAGGTTCGTTTCACTGTTAAACCTTCAATTCACCTCAAAAGCTTTATAAAAATTTAAACCGAAAATGGCCAACACCCTTTATTTCCAGGCATTTTCTTGGCTGTTCAAGCGTAACTTAAATGAAAAAGAACACTTGGTTTTTCAGGGAATGAAAAGATGATGCTTTTTTCAATGGAACAGAGCTCAACCTTAAAGTTTATGATAAAATTTTTTAGCTTTGAAATTGTTTTGCATTGTTTTTATTAGAAATTTCGAAGGGAGCAAGAGAGACCACCTCACTTGCTCCTTCATACTCTTGACATGAATCAATTTTTGTTTCTTCATAATCAATTGCTATGATATTTGATTTGATGCCAGATAATATTGGGTTCTTCATCAATGGCTCGGCAACGAATCCTAGCTGAAATGGGTTATGAGTTTACAATCATGGTATTTTGTTAAAGCTACTGGCTGGTGTGTGTGTGTGTATATATATATATGTGGCTTCCAAAGGGGCTTTAAAAGGGGAAAAAATTATCAAAAAGAATTGCCATACTTAAACTAGTCAGCCCTGATTCTAACTAAAGGAAAAAAGTTGGTTTTTCAAGTATGATTTGAGAAAAAAATGGGTTTTCTGGATTGGAAAATTCTTTTGAAGTTGGCTTAAAATTGAGCTTTTAAGCATGATTTTTTTTTGAACTTTTGGATTTTCTCTAGTGAAGAATTCTATTGGAAGAAATTTAACTAAATATGTGATTTAGACTGCAGATATAGATGAGAAAAGTATTAGAAAAGAAAAGCCAGAAGAATTGGTGATGGCTCTTGCTGAGGCAAAGGTATGACCTCTTTTGCTTTGTTGTACCTTTTGTAATTACTCTCAGTTATCTCACAAAGCGCACTGTTGTTAATTCTTTACTATTTCATTTTCACATGAACAATATTTAATTCGAACTTGCAATGTAGAGCTTCAGCAGCTTTTCGCTAGAGGTCTTGATTTGTGATTTGACTTTGTAGGATAGAAAATAAATCAATGGCTTACATCAGTACACGAGGAATCTCTTCATTTCATTAAGCAGTTTTGTCCTTTTGATGGCTTCTGAGTTTCAATTTCATTTTTCCTAGGCAACTGCCATCATGTCAAGGCTCCAGAACACTGGTAGTATGCTAGAGAAAGATGCTCACACGACCTTGTTAATTACTGCAGATACGGTAATTACCAAGAATCATCACTAAAAAGCGAAAAAAAACGAGCTTAATTGATAAAGATGGCGTTTATTAGAACTTATGTTGGTTACTATAATTATTTTTGGCCTGCCTTGTATAAAATATGTCACAGGTATCACCATTTGCTGGTTTTTTTCTTGGTTGTCCATGGAAATTATATAAGGTTTTTTCTTACCTGTATGTGTAGGTGGTCGTCTATAAAGGGATGATCAGAGAAAAACCATGCAGCGAGGAAGAAGCGAGGGAATTTATCAAAGGTTTGTTTAATGTGCTTCAATGTGATGTCTTCCAACTACAAGAATTAGATGTATTTAAATGTTACCTATGGTTGCAGGATATTCTGGGGCCAATGCAGCAGTGGTAGGATCTGTTCTTGTGACTAACCTTAGAACAGGAGCAAGCAAAGGTGGATGGGAAGGTGCAGAGGTAATACTTATTTCCAGATATATTTAGCTTCTGCTTTTGGTGAAGAGCAATAATGAATTGTATTCTAATCTTTACTTCTTTTTTTTTCCTTTTTCTTTAGTTTGCTTTTCTGAATAAATTCTTGTCAATAGAAGCATTTTCAACCTGGAAACTGGATCCATTCTACCTTTATTTAAGTCAGTTTTAATCAGTCCCAAGAGAATAAGATTAGTTATTGTGCTACAGGTATACTTTCATGACATACCAGAGGAGGCCATTGATAGCCTGGTAAAATTTGTATACATATGTAATCACTTGGATTTTTTTTCTCTTGATTCCAGCCTTTCCTGATGGCGAGCTGTTCTCAGATTGATGAAGGAATCCCATTCAAGGTTGCTGGAGGTCTGATCTAAGAACACCCTCTAACTTTGCCATTTGTTGAGGCAGTGGTGAGCTTGTTTTTCTTGCTACTTTCTCCCATTATTTTTCCACTTGTTTTTTCTTTTGTTTCTTTCCCCTGCACTATAAACAGAGCTGACTGACTTTAAACCCCCCAAATTGGCTGGTCCTTACCTTCATTGGCACCTATATTCCCAGATTTTGGTTTATGTAGTTTTATTGGAGGTTAGGATCCATCCCAGCATTGTTAGTGGTCTGTCTGTTCCAAGAAGGACCTGGCCAATATGAGAGAGTAATTTGGCAACTTTGCCTCTCAAAATTGCTCTGACATAGCATATGTTTGAGTGTTTTGCAGATAGGGGCAACTGATACTGTGATGGGACTATCTAAATCTCTCACAGAAAAACTTATACGGGAAGCTCTTTGTCAACAAGTTCCCTTTCCGAATGTGAGCTGAGGATAAATTTCGTGAACAAGCGACTTTTTGAACCCATGCGGAATTTATTGGCTTGAATCTCCATCCAAATAGACTGCATATAGCTAGGCCCTTTCTAATTTTCTTTTTCCTTATGCAGATGGAACAATCATTTTGTTTGATTTTCACCTCTCTCAAGATTAAACATTTTGTTAATAGTTGTTTGTTAACATACATTAGTACCAAAAAAAAAGAAGAAAGGAAATGTAAAACTCTGTAGAAATGAAATCCCAATAAAATTTGAAATTTAATTCATTTCATACATATAATTATCATAACAATCAATAAATCTAAAATTCGAATGCAAATCCTTGTAATCTTCTTTTTTATTTGCCAAAAAAAAGAGAATCCAATATGCTTGAGCTCAACTGAAGTGACCTAGAAATAGAATTTGAAGCTTATTTATGTCAGCATTTTTTGGGGGAAAAAAAATCATCAGCCTAGGGCCCAACAATATAATGCCGCTAGAAAAATGTTTTGGCAGAGAGTTGAATAAATGGGAGGGCAGTTGTTAGAAAACCCTAAACTAAAAGGTCATCTTCAGACACCAATAGCCGAGGTTTCATGGCCGTAGCAGAGACCTCGAATATTTGTCTGCCTGAAACAGGAAAAAGATGATCTGATAACAAACTTGGCATCTCAGAAAGCAGTTGCTGTATTTTTCTCTCAGCTCTTTGCTCGCCATGATGCCTACAATTCTACTTGTCTTTCCTCTCTATAGAAAACAACCGTTTTGTAGAGAAACCGGCTTTAAGCTTACAAATCACTCGCCAGAATTTTTGTCTAATAACCTAGAGTCATCGTAATTTTAACAACTGATATCAAAACTATGTTCGAAACTTGTAGATCGGATTTCAAACAAATGCGACAGAAGAGACAGCCATTTATCTTCCTTTACATTCTTTGTTGTCCTTTTTCTTCCTTGATGTAATGTTCTTACCTACCAACCCCGTATATCGACACTATGATAAATGATAAATCTGACTATCACCTTTTTTTTTTGTTTTAATGTCATACAACTGATTTTATTTGTTGCTTTTCACACTAAATAAGAAGCATTTTCCCAACATACCAATCCTTCTCATCTAGTATAGAAGTCAAGAAATTTGTACTACCCTCCATTGCGTTTAAATTAACCTCAAAGTTACAGTTCAGCAGGCAAGACAGACGAAAGAGAATTATAATTTTGGCTGCAAATGGGATGAATAGAACAAAATCATACATAAAAAAGAGATAATTGAATTTAAAATTAACTCAGTTGATTTATGCATGAGATGAGATTCAATCCATAAAATTCAAAATTCAATCAGACAATTCTTTTTCTTTATTCTCAAATTCCAGCTTTTTTGTAAAAAAAAAAAAGAGTAATTCTTACTGCAATGCCTAAGAAAAAAGGGGAAAAAACCCAGTTATTTAACAGTTCCCTGAAAAACTGTTGCACCCAACTTTCAAGTCCCAAAGAATAAAGCATGGGAAAGATTTTCTATTTTCCGGCTATTCTGAGAAAGGAACAGGGAGAACTCCCAGGTTTATTGCGTCCAGATATAATCTTTCTTCCCAAAAGAGAAAATACTTTTATCATTGCCAATTTATCATTTGCAATTCCAGTCGTCCCATCTGTCAATCACCTGTTTTCCACCAAAATAATTAGGTAATTAATCAGAACAACACGTAAATAACAAAAGAAGCTCTTTTTTTTTCCCTTCATGTTGTGAAGCAAAGAAAACAAAAATCAATAATGCTTGTAATAATTACGTCCCTTCTGTAAATTTTCCTTGAAACAATCACCGTGTTCATCAATGAAATAAAAAACTCACTGAAATCCACTTATTTACGTGAAGGGTTGAAATATGAGAATAGGGGGTTCGTGGCTAATAATAATAATAATAATAATATCTTCCACCAAAATAATTAAGCCGTTAATCAGAACAACACGTAAATAACAAAAGAATCTCTTTTTTTTTTTTTTTCCCACTTCCTGTTGTTAAGCAAAGAAAACAAAAATAAAAAATGCTTGTAATAATTACGTACCTTTTGTAAATTTTACTTGCAACAATCACTGTGTTCATTAATGGGAGCATCAATAAAAAACTCACTGAAATCCACTTTATTATTATTATTATTAGCCACAACCATCCCTTCTCAGATTTCAACCTTGACGTAAAGAAGTCGAACCTGGAGCAGATTCAGATTATGCGGTTTGAGTTTCAGCTCGGTTTTTCTGGGATCCCATCCGCTTGGCTACAACCTAAACAAGGAAGACATCAAATTTATAACAATTACTCGAGCAAAAGAAGGGAAATTAGTCTAAAGCAAAAGACTGAAAAGTTGATGTAGAAACAGGGTAAAACCTTAACAAAAAAGCAAACCCAAATCAACTTGAAAAATGCTGAACCAAATGAGAGAATTGAGATATAAATACTACATTCAAGGGAAAAGAAAATCCTAGCTTGCGCGGCAAGAACAGCGCTTGGGAAAGAAGCCGAAGAAGCGTTACAAAACGATAACGAGAAATTTACCACTTGTCCATAGACTAAACTAAACGTTGTCGTTTAGTAGTTTCAACAATTGCCTCCTTTCTGACGTGACCGGAACGACAGCGTACAGTAGATATGGTCTCGATTCCAGAAGAAGAGTTTTTAGATAATTTGGTAGACAGCCTTTGCTCGCGCGGCTAATCCTTATTGCTTGCCTTCCTCTAAAGACGGAATTAAATGAACCGTAGCAAACTAACTGTGGGAGATACGGAGTGTTTGGAGACGTGGAAGCGTGTAGTTTTCACATTTTAGGCACAGCTTATCCAAGCAGCATGCCTAAGAAAGCGGAGCTTGTAAGAGAGAGAGAAATGGCTGCTGGAGAATCATCTTTTAAGGTTCGTTTCACTGTTTAACATTCAATTCAATTTAAACTGAAAATGGCAAACACCCTTTCTTTCCAAGGAATTTCTTGGCTGTTCAATCAAAACTTAAATGAAAAAAAACGCTTGGTTTTTTAGGGAATGAAAAGTTTATGCTTTTTCAATGTAACAGAGCACAACCCTAAAGTTTGCGACAATTTTTTAGCATTGAAATTGGTTTGCATTGTTTTTATTTGAAAATTTAAAGGGAGCAAGAGAGAGACCACCTGCCTGGCTCCTCCATACTCTTGACATGAATTAATTTTTGTTTCTTCACAATCAATTATAATGACATTTTGATTTGATGACAGATAATATTGGGTTCTTCATCAATGGCTCGGCAACGAATCCTAGCTGAAATGGGTTATGAGTTTACAATCATGGTATTTTGTTAAAGCTACTGGCTGATATATGTACATCACTTCCAAAGGGGCTTTGAAATTGAGCTTTTAAACATGATTTTTTTTTCAAAACGTTTGGGAAGGAAAAGTATTTGGATTTTCTCTAGGGAAGAATTCTGTTGGAAGAAATTTAACTAAATATGTGATTTAGACTGCAGATATAGATGAGAAAAGTATTACAAAAGAAAAGCCAGAAGAATTGGTGACAGCTCTTGCTGAGGCAAAGGTCTGACCTCTTTTGCTTTGTTGTACCTATTGTAATTACTCTCAGTTATCTCACCAAGTGCACTGTTGTTAATGGTTTACTATTTCATTTTCACGTTAGCAATATTTTATTCGAACTTGCAATGTAGAGCTTCGGCAGCTTTTCACTAGAGGTCTTGATTTGTGATTTGACTTTATGGTATAGAACCTAAATCAATGGTTTACATCAGTAACCGAGGTATCTCTTCATTTCATTCAGCAGTTTTTGTCCTTTTGATGGCTTCTGAGTTTTCAATTTCTTTTTTCCCAGGCAGCTGCCATCATTTCAAGGCTCCAGAACACTGGTAGTATGCTAGAGAAAGATGCTCACACGACCTTGTTAATTACTGCAGATACGGTATTCTTCAATGCCTTGTTCTATATTTGAAGGATCTTTTTTTTTTTTTTTTTAATTTAGCTAACAAGTGCACCAAGAATCATCACTGAAAAGCATTTATATCTCAGCCCTGAAAAAAAAATAAAGTTTAATTGATAAAGGTAGCGTTTATTAGAACTTATGTTGGTTTTTGGCCTGCCCTGTATAAAATATGTCACAGGTATCACCAGTTGCTGGCCTTTTTCTTGGTTGTCCATGGAAATTATATAAGGTTATTTCTTGCCTGTTTATGTAGGTGGTTGTCTATAAAGGGATGATCAGAGAAAAACCATGTGGCGAGGAAGAAGCGCAGGAATTTATCAAAGGTTTGTTTAATGTGCTTCAATATGATGTCTTCAAACTACAAGAATTAGATGTATTTAAATGTTACCTATGCTTGCAGGATATTCTGGAGGCAATGCAGCAGTGGTAGGATCTGTTCTTGTGACTAACCTTAGAACAGGAGCAAGCAAAGGCGGATGGGAAGGTGCAGAGGGACTACTTGTTTCCAGATATATTTAGCTTCTGCTTTTGGTGAAGAGCAATGATGAATTGTAATCTAATCTTTACTTTTTTTCCTTTTTCTTTAGTTTTCTTTTCTGAATAAACTCTTGTTAATAGAAGCATTTTCTAATTGGAAACTGGATCCATTCTACCTTTCTTTAAGTCAGTCTCTAATCAGTCCCAAGAGAATAAGATTAGTTATTGTGCTACAGGCATACTTCCATGATATACCAGAGGAGGTCATTGATAGCCTGGTAAAATTTGTATACAAACGTAATCACTTGGATTTTTTTTTCTCTTGAGCTATTCTTTTTCACCCAATTCAAGTCATTCTTGATGGCAAGCTTTTATCAGATTGATGAAGGAATCCCATTCAAGGTTGCTGGAGGTCTGATGCTAGAACACCCTCTAACGTTGCCATTTGTTGAGGCAGTGGTGAGCTTGTTTTTCTTGATTCTTTCTCCCATTGTTGTTCAACAATTTCTTATTTGTTTCTTTCCCCTGCAATATAAACATGGCTAACTGACTTTAAACCCCCCAAATTGTCTGGTTCTTAACTTCATTTTCAACATTCTGGGGCACCTATATTCCCAGATTTTGGTTTATGTAGTTTTATTGGAGGTTAGGATCCATCCCAACATTGTTAGTGGTCTGTCTGCTCCATCAAGGACCTGGCCAATATGAGAAAGTATTTGGCACTTTCCTTTCATGAATTCCTCTGACATAGCATATGTTGAGTGTTTTGCAGAAAGGGGCAAGTGATACTGTGATGGGACCATCTAAATCTCTCACAGAAAAACTTTGTACAGGAAGCTCTATTTCAACAAGGTTCACCACCTGGCGTTCTAAATGTGAGCTGATGATAAATTTCGTGAACAAGCGACTTTTTGAACCCAAGAGGAATTTATGGACTTGAATGCCCATCCAAATAGACTGCATACGGCTATGCCCTTTCTAATGAAATTTTTTTTTCGTATACAGATGGAACAATCATTTTGTTTGATTTTCAATTTCACCTCTTCAAGATTAAACATATGAACTTGTTCATAGTTGTTTGTTAACATACATTAGCACAAAAAAAAAAATGGAAGGAAATGTAAAACTCTGTTGTAGAAATGAAATGAAATTTAATTTATGTGATTTATTAATTATTTTTAAAAAAAATTGAAAAAATCATGGGCTGCTGCCCAACAACCTAATGTTGTTAGAAAAGTGTTTAGGCCCAGGAGGATTGAATAAATAGGAGGGCAGTTGTTAGAAAACCCTAAACTAAAAGGTCATCTTCAGACACCAATAGCCGAGGTTTCTTGGCCGTAGTAGAGACCTCGAATATGTTTCTGCCTGAAACAGGAAACAGATGATCTGATAACAAACTCGGCATCTCAGAAAGCAGTTTTTGTATTTGTCTATCAGCTTTTTGCTCGCTATGATGCCTACAATTCTACTTGTCTTTCCCCTCTATAGAAAACAACCGGCTGTAGAGAAACCATCTTTCAGCATACAAATGACTTGCCAGAGAGTTTTTGTCTAAAAACTAGAATCGGAGCTGTTGTAATCTTAACAACTGATATCAAAACTATATTGAAAGCTTGTAGATCGGATTTCTAACAAATGCAACAGTAGAGGCTTGCATTTATCTTCCTTTACATTCTTTCTTGTCCTTTTTCTGCCTTTTTGATGTAATGTTCTCACTTACCAACCCCTATGTGGACACCATGAAAAATGATAAATCTGATTGTCCCTTTTTCTTTTTTTATGTCATACAACTGATTTTATTTGTTCCTTTTCCCACTAAGTAAGAAGCATTTCCCCAGCATACCAATCTTTCTCATCTAAATAGATAGTCAAGAAATCTGTACCACACCCTAAAATTAACCTCAAAGTTACAGTTCAGCGAAGAAGAGAGGAGAAAGAGAATTATAATTTTGGCTGTAAATAAGAAGAATGAAACAAAATCATAGTTAAAAAAAAAAGAGATAATTGAATTTAAAATTAATTCAATTAATTTATACAATCATTTTTTTTTTAAATGACATTCAATTTATAAAGTTAAGATTTAAATATCAATTCTACACGTAAAAAAAATGTAATTCTAACTACAATGCCTAAGAAATACAGGAGGAAAAAACCCAGTTATTTAACAGTTCCTGAAAAACTGTTGCACTTAACTTTCAAATCCCAAATAATAAAGCATGGGAAAGATTTCCTATTTTCTAGCTATTATGAGAAAGCGATAGTGAGAACTCCCAGGTTTATTGCGGCCAGATATAATCTTTCTTCTGAAAAGAGAAAATACTTTTATCATTTGCAATTCCGGTCGTCCCATCTGCCAATCAAATCACTTGTTTTCCACCAAAATAATTAAGCCATTAATCAGAACAACACGTAAATAACAAAAGAATCTCCTTTTTTTTTTCCACTTCATGTGGTTAAGCAAAGAAAACAAAAATAAAAACGCTTGTAACAATTACGTACCTTCTGTAAAATTTCCTTGAAACAATCACCGTGTTCATCAATTGGAGCATCAATAGAAAAACTCACTGAAATCCACTTATTATTATTATTATTATTAGCCACGAACCATCCCTTCTCAGATTTCAACCCTTGACGTAAAGAAGTCGAACCTGGAGCAGATTCAAATTCTGCGGTTTGAGTTTCAGCTCGGTTTTTCCGGCATCCCATCAGCCTGGCTAGAACCTAAACAAGGAAGACATCAAAGTTATAACAATTACACAAGCAAACGAAGGGAAATTAGTATAAAGCAAAAGACTGTGAAAAGTTGATGTAGAAATAGGGTAAAACCTTAACAGAAAAGCAAACCACCCATATCAATGCGAAAAATGCTGAACCAAGTGAGAGAATTGAGATATAAATACTACAGGAAAAGCAAATACTAGCTTGCGCGGTAAGAACAGGGCATGGAAAGGAAGATGAAAAAAGCGGTACAAAACGACAGCGAGAAATTTACTACTTTACCATAGACTAAACTAAACGTTGTTGTTTAGTAGTTTCACCTAATGCCTTCCTTTTTCGACGTGACTGGAACGACAGCGTACAGTAGATATGGTCTCGATTCCAGAAGAAGAGTTTTTAGGTAATTTGGTAGACAGCCTTTGCTCGCGCGGCTAATCCTTATTGGTCGACTTCCTCTAAAGAAGGAATTAAATGAAAGCAACTAACTGTGGGAGATACGGAGTGTTTGGTGACTTGGAAGCGTGTAGTTTTCACTTTTCAGGCACTGCTTATCCGAGCAGCATCCTAAGAAATCGGAGCTTGTAAGAGAGTGAGAGAAAGAAATGGCTGCTGGAGAATCATCTTTTAAGGTTCGTTTCACTGTTTAACCTTCAATTCACCTCAAAAGCTTTATTAAAATTTAAAACTGAAAATGGCAAACACCCTTGTTTCTAGGCATTTTCTTGGCTGTTCAATCAAAACTTAAATGAAAAAAAAAAAAAAAACTTGGTTATTTAGGGAATGAAAAGTCGATGCTTTTTCAATGTAACAGAGCTCAACCTTAAAGTTTGTGACAATTTTTTAGCTTTGAAATTGGTTTGCATTGTTTTTATTTGAAAATTTAAAGGGAGCAAGAGAAAGACCACCTCCCTGGCTCCTCCATACTCTTGACATGAATTAATTTTTGTTTCTTCACAATCAATTACTATGATAATTTTGATTTGATGACGGATAATGTTGGGTTCTTCATCAATGGCTCGGCAACGAATCCTAGCTGAAATGGGTTATGAGTTTACAATCATGGTATTTTGTTAGAGCTACTGGCTGATATATGTACATCACTTCCAAAGGGGCTTTGAAATTGAGCTTTTAAACATGATTTTTTTTTTTAAACGTTTGGGAAGGAAAAGTATTTGGATTTTCTCTAGTGAAGAATTCTATTGGAAGAAATTTAAATAAATATGTAATTTAGACTGCAGCTATAGATGAGAAAAGTATTAGAAAAGAAAAGCCCGAAGAATTGGTGACGGATCTTGCTGAGGCAAAGGTATGATCTCTTTTGCTTTGTTGTACCTATTGTAATTACTCTCAGTTATCTCACAAAGCGCACCGTTGCTCATGCTTTACTATTTCATTTTCACGTGAGTAATGTTTTATTCGAACTTGCAAGCTGGAGCTTCAGCAGCTTTTCACTAGAGGTCTTGATTTGTGATTTGACTTGATGGGATAGAACCTAAATCAATGGTTTACATCAGTACACGCGGATTCCCTTCATTTCATTCAGCATTTTTTGTTTTTTTGATGGCTTCTGATTTGTAATTTCTTTTTCCTAGGCAGCTGCCATCACGCCAAGGCTCCAGAACGCTAGCAGTATGCTAGAGAAAGATGCTCACACGACCTTGTTAATAACTGCAGATACGGTAATTACCAAGAATCATCACTGAAAAGTATTCATATCTCAGCCGTGAGAAAAAAAGAGTTTAATCGATAAAGATGGCGTTTATTAGAACTTATGTTGGTTACTATAATTATTTTTGGCCTGCCCTGTATAAAATATGTCACAGGTATCACCATTTGCTGGTTTTTTCTTGGTTGTCCATAGAAATTATATAAGGTTGTCTATAAAGGGATGATCAGAGAAAAACCATGCGGCGAGGAAGAAGCGCGGGAATTTATCAAAGGTTTGTAACGTTTGTTTAATGTGCTTCGATGTGATGTCTTCAAACTGCGAGAATTAGATGTAATTAAATGTTACCTATGGTTGCAGGGTGTTCTGGGGCCAATGCAGCAGTGGTAGGATCTGTTCTTGTGAGTTGTGACCAACCTTAGAACAGGAGCAAGCAAAGGTGGATGGGAAAGTGCAGAGGTACTACTTATTTCCAGATATATTTAGCTTCTGATTTTGGTGAAGAGCAATGATGAATTGTCAATAGAAGCATTTTCTAATTGGAAACTGGATCCATTCCACCTTTGTTTAAGTCAGTTTCTAATCGGTCCCAAGAGAATAGGATCATTTATTGTGCTACAGGTATACTTCCATCAAATACCAGAGGAGGTCATTGATAACCTGGTAAAATTTGTATACAAATGTAATCGCTTGATTTTTTTTTTCTTGAGCTATTTTTTTTCACCTGATTGAAGTCTTTCTTGATGGCAAGCTGTTCTCAGATTGATGAAGGAATCCCATTCAAGGTTGCTGGAGGTCTGATGCTAGAACACCCTCTAACTTTGCCGTTTGTTGAGGCACTGGTGAGCTTTTTTCTTTTTTTTTTTAATTCTTTCTCCCATTATCGTTCAACATGATTTTTTTTTTTTGTTTCTTTCCCCTGCACCATAGACATGGCTTACTGACTTTAAACCCCACAAATTGTCCGCAAAATAGTTTTATTGGATGTTAGGATGCACCTCAACATTGTTAGTGGTCTGTCTGCTCCATCAAGGGCTGTAAATGACCCTAGGTTATCTGTTCAAGATGAGAGAGTATTTGGCACTTGCCTTGCATGAATTCCTCTGACATAGCATATGTTGAGTGTTTTGCAGATAGGGGCAACTGATACTGTGATGGGACTATCTAAATCTCTCACAGAAAAACTTATACAGGAAGCTTTATGTCAACAAGTTTCCTTTCCGAATTTGAGCTGAGGACAAATTTCGTGAAAAAGCGACTTTTTGAACCCATGCGGAATTTATTGGCTTGAATCTCCATCCAAATAGACTGCATATAGCTAGGCCCTTTCTAATGAAGTTTTTCTTTTTCCTTATGCAGATGGAACAATTATTTTGTTTGATTTCACCTCTCTCAAGATTAAACATTTTGTTAGTAGTTGTTTGTTAACATACATTAGTACCAAAAAAAAAAGGGGAAGGAAATGTAAAACTCGTAGAAATGAAGTCCAATAAATTTCGAAATTTAATTCATTTAATTTATATAATTATTATAACAATCAATAAATCTAAAATTCGAATGCAAATTCTTATAATCTTCTTTTTTATTTGCCAAAAAAGAAAATGAAATCCAATATGCTTGAGCTCACCTGAAGTGACCTAGTTGTAAAATTTGAAGATTATTTATGTCAGCATATTTTAGGGAAAATAAAAAAATATATATCAGCCTAAGGCCCAACAATATAATGTCGTTAGAAAAATGTTTTGGCAGGAGGATTGCATAGAGGGGAGGGCAGTTGTTGGAAAACCCTAAACTAAAAGGTCATCTTCGGACGCCAATAGCCGAGGTTTCATGGCCGTAGCAGAGACCTCGAATATGTGTCTGCCTGAAACAGGAAATAGATGATCTGATAACAAACTCGGCATCTCAGAAAGCAGTTGCTGTATTTTTCTATCAGCTCTTTGCTCGCTATGATGCCTACAATTCTACTTGTTTTTCCTCTATATAGAGAACAGCCGGTCTGTAGAGAAACCAGCTTTAAGCTTACAAATCACTTGCAAGAGTTTTTGTCTAAAAATAAGAATCAGAACTGTCGTAATCGTAACAACTGATATCAAATCTATGTTTGAAACTTGTAGATAAGATTTCTAACAAATCCGACAGTAGAGGCAGCCATTTATCTTCCTTTACATTTTTTCTTGTCCTTTGATTTCCTTTTTGATGTAATGTTCTTACCTACCAACCCCCGTAAATGGACACTATGATAAATCTGACTATTCACCCGGTTTTTTTTTTTAATGTCATACAACTGATTTTATTTGCTCCTTTTCACACTAAATAAGAAGCATTTTCCCAACATACTAATCCTTCTCATCTAACATAGATAGTCAAGAAATTTGTACTACCCTCCATTGCCTTAAAATTAACCTCAAAGTTACAGTTCAGCCGGCAAGATAGACGAAAGAGAATTAAATTTTGGCTGTAAATGGGATGAATAGAACAAATTCATAGATAAAAAAGAGATAATTGAATTTAAAATTAACTCATTTGATTTATGCATCAGATGACATTCAATTCATAAAATTCAAAATTCAATCCTACAATTCTTTTTCTTTATTCTCAAATTCCAGCTTTTTTGTAAAAAATAGAGTAATTCTTACTGTAAGGTCTAAGAAAAAGGGGGAAAAAACCCAGTTATTTAACACTTCCCTGAAAAACTGTTGCACCCAACTTTCAGGTCCCAAATAATAAAGCATGGGAAAGATTTTCTACAGGGAGACTGCCAGGTTTATTGCGGCCAGATATAATCTTTCTTCTGAAAAGAGAAAATACTTTTATCATTGCAAATTTATCATTTGCAATTCCAGCCGTCCCATCTGTCAACCACCTGTTTTCCACCAAAATAATTAAATATTAATCAGAACACGAAGTAAACAACAAAAGAATCTTTTTTTTTCCCTTCATGTTGTTGAGCAAAGAAAACAAGAATCAATAATGCTTGTAATAATTACGTAAATTTTCCTTGAAACGATCACTGTGTTCATTAATGGGAGCATCATCCACTTCTTTACTTCAAGGGTTGAAATCTGAGAAGAGATGGTTCGTGGCTAACAAAAATAATAATAATAATATCTTCCACCAAAATAATTAAGCCGTTTATCAGAACAACTCGTAAATAACAAAAGAATCACTTTTTTTTCCCACTTCATGTTGTAAAGCAAAGAAAACAAAAATAAAAAATGCTTGTAATAATTACGTACCTTTTGTAAATTTTCCTTGAAACAATCACTGTGTTCATCAATCAAAGCATCAATAAAAAAACTCACTGAATCCACTTACTATTGATGATATTATTATTATTATTATTATTAATACTATTAGCCCCAACCATCCCTTCTCTGATTTCAACCTAAATGTAAAGAAGTCGAACCCGGAGCAGATTCAGATTCTGCGGTTTGAGTTTCAGCTCGGTTTTTCTGGGATCCCATCAGCCTGGCTACAACCTAAACAAGGAAGACATCAAAGTTATAACAATTACTCAAGCAAACGAAGGGAAATTAGTATAAAGCAAAAGATTGTGAAAAGTTGATGTAGAAACAGGTAAAACCTTAACAGAAAAGCAAAACCAAATCTATATGAAAAATGATGAACCAAGTGAGAGAATTGAGATATAAATACTCCATTAAACGGAAAAGCAAATACTAGCTTGCACGGCAAGAACAGCGCTTGGAAAGGAAGATGAAAAAAGCGTTACAAAACGACAGCGAGAAATTTACTGCTTTACCATAGACTAAACTAAACGTTGTCGTTTAGTAATTTCACAAAAATGCCTTCCTTTTTTGACGTGACTGAAACGACAGCGTGCAGTGCATATGGTCTCGATTCCGGAAGAAGAGTTTTTAGGTAATTTTGGAATACAGCCTTTGCTCGCGTGGCTAATCTTTATTTCCAGGCATTTTCTTGGCTGTTCAAGCATAACTTAAATGAAAAAAAAAAAAAGAAAAAAGAAAAACTTGGTCTTTCAGGGAATGAAAAGTTGATACTTTTTCAATGTAACAGAGCTCAACCTTAAAGTTTGCGACAATTTTTTAGCTTTGAAATTGGTTTGCATTGTTTTTATTAGAAATTTTGAAGGGAGCAAGAGAGAGACCACCTCCCTGGCTCCTCCATACTCTTGACATGAATTAATTTTTGTTTCTTCACAACCAATTACTATGATATTTTTTATTTGATGATAGATAATATTGGGTTCTTCATCAATGGCTCGGCAACGAATCCTAGCTGAAATGGGTTATGAGTTTGCAATGATGGTATTTTGTTAGCAACTGGCTGGTATATATATATACATCACTTCCAAAGGGCTTGTAAAAGGGCAAAAAAATTATAAAAAAGATATTGCTATACTTAAACTAGTCAGCCCTGATTCTAAGTAAAGGACAAAAGTTGGTTTTTCAAGTATGATTTAAAAATATATATGGGTTTTCTGGATTGATTTATTTTGAGGTTGGCTTAAAATTGAGCTTTGAAGCATGATTATTTTTTTTAACGTTTGGATTTTCTCTAATGAATAATTCTATTGGAAAAAACTTAACTAAATATGTGATTTAGACTGCAGATATAGATGAGAAAAGTTATCGAAAAGAAAAGCCAGTATTATTGGGAAGCTGCATGAATTTCAGTACTCCATTACCATTTGACCGGCTTCTTGTCTCCCTCATAATAAAAGAAACTACTAGGAAACGACTAGAAATTAATCCCCAAGAGTTGGTATTGAAAGGAGCATATGCAGGAAAGAGTTGAGAATTTTTCCGTAACTTCTTCCTGTTAAGTTTCTTGGCTATTTCTAGTATTCTCTACTATAAAGTCCCAAGACTGTTCTCACGCTTTCACCACCTTTTTTTTTTTTTTTTTTCACTTTTTTCCTATCTTTTCCTTGAAGATTGGAGTGGTTTTGGAGTTTTGCTCATCTAACCTATATATTTATCACATGTCAGTGCTCATTATTCATTTCTTTCAAGCATGTTAACTGCATTATCTATTTAAGAAATCCAACATGCTAATAATTATCATAACATCGTACTGATAATTGATAAATTATACCTTAATTGAAGAAATTTGAAAAAGAAGAAATTGACCATCTTTGGAATATTGATCCCAAATTCCCAATCTCTTTCTTTCACTCCAAATTGTGGATGCTGAATTATCATATAACATATGCTGTAAAATTCTATTTGTTAACTTGCATCAACCTATCAAGCCTTGTTTCTGGATCATTCAGTTCCCGAATAGAGTTTTCTTTGCTCATTTAGTTTTAAATCTTGAATCACAGTGCATACTTATCTGCCATATAATTCTATGCCTTTGGATTTCCCTTCGATTTTTCTTCTTCTTCTTCTTCTTCTTCTTCTTCTTCTTCTTCTTCTTCTTCTTCATTCAGATTAGCTCTGATCAAGGCTTTGGTCATCAGCAACTAGATCTTGAACGCCTGAGCAGCACAAATTGTTTGAGAATGCTCTGGCAATATACAATAAGGATATTCCTGATCGATGGCTAAAAATAGCCAAGCTTGTTTGTGGGACAAATGAGCAGGAAGTAAAGAGGCAGTAAGAAATCCTTTTAGATGACATCAAGCGCATTGAAGCAGGCAAAGTACCCCTTCCTAATTGTAGAAGAAATGGAGGAAGCAGCAGGATTAATGGCATCAACAATGAAGAGGAGCGATAACATATTTATATTTCCATTTACTGGTTCCAAAATTGTCTTAAATTCAAAGATGTTAGATGCATAACTTGATCGTGAGAAAAAGGCAGTGCATCATTGAAGCGATGAAGTATCGTCTCAATATTTCCTGCCACAGGGATGAAATTCAATTTGTGAAATTAAGATTAGATTTTAATCTAGTCTGCACTTCAAACATGCTTCTCTTTTTTTTTTTCTTTCTGATTAGTAATAGTTTCATCACCTACATACTGTGATTCATTCCAACTGACAAGTTAAAATCAAACTTTTTTCAAACAAATCTTACCAAATTTTGTAGCACTAGATTTATCTGTTAATCTTGCACTAAATTTTGTTTTTATTTTTTAAAAATTTTACAGAACGAAGCATCTAAAATTTCAGGGTACAATGATCAATATTGTGAAAAATAGCAACTCAAATCCTATTAAAAAATTTATTTGAAATTGATTAGATATTATCTAATAGATAAAAAGATTTATAAAAAGAAAAATACTAAGAGAAAATAGATTATTGATAGGCAAGTTATTATACTTAGAAATTATTGAAGTCTCTATGCATAAATAAATATGTAAGAGATTTATAGTGTTTTAGTGGGTAGACATCCTATATAATTAAAGGAGATTGAGAAAATTTTTATCGGTATTTATATTTAAGTGGATTAGAAGAGAATAAAAAGATTTACATAGGTATGGTGAGCCACATGGGTATGTGCTTATTTAAGTTGAAAATATTTCATAAGATTAAAAAAGAATGTGAGGATTTATGAGTATTTGTTTGTTTAGTATTAAGTGCTGATGATTTGTTTCTTTGTAATTCTACAACTAATTTATATTTTTTTTCATTTGTGAACGTAAGGCGATTCGGTTGAAATACGTTCAATTTTTGTTTTTTATATATTGACCTGATAATTTGTGTTTTCTTATCGTGTCACATGTCATGTTTGACATGTGTAATAACACTAATTATTAAAACACGAACATGACACGAATTATAAAATTTGTTTAAATCCTAAACATGAATATGATACATTTAATATATTTGTTACGTGCGACACAAAATTAATTCATTTAAACACGACATGAGTAAATGCGAATATTACGGATATATAGGAATAGATATGACTAATAATAATATATACAAAAATATGACTAAAATAATAATTAATTATAAATTATCTATCATTTACAATTTTATAAATTTCGCATATTAATAATATAAAAAAGTACTTACATATTAAAAAATTTTAAAAATTTAATACTTATTTAATATGTATTTAATATATATATAGTTTAATTTATGTTATATAATTATATTAATTTTTAGTATTAAATTCAAAATAATAAACTATTAAAGATTAAACAATAAAATAATAATATATAGGACTAATATTAATATTTATCTTATATTTATATTATTAATATAAAAAATAATTTTATAATAATTATTAAATAAGCATCATAATTAAATGTTTAAAATAATTTTTATATAAAATTAAATAGCTAATTAAGTATCATAATTAAAAACTTAAAAATTAAAATAATTTTTATATGTTTATATTAAATTAAAATAAATATAAAAAATATGTTAAACGTGTTAAATATATTAAATATATACTCGTATAATAAAATTAAATTTAACATATTATTCGTGTTGTATTATGTATTTAGATGAGTCAACACATATACGATACGAATTGTGTCATATCAAAATTTGTGTTAATATTAATAAACATAAAATATTTTTTAAAACGCATAATATTTTTTTGTATTATTTTTTGTATCGTATCATTGTATTGTGTCTAAAATTACCATAACTATTTATATAATTAATTAATTAATTTTATTTTTGTTGATTTTGATGATTTTTTGATCGAAACTTTTTACCTGACAACTGAAATATTGGAATAGAGTTGTTATAATCTAACAACTTATATAAGAGTTATGACTGAAATTTGTAGATCAGATTTCTAACAAATGCAACAGTAACGGCTGCCATTTATCTTACTTTACATTCTTTCTTGTCTTTTTTCGTCCTTTTTGATGTAATGTTCTTATCTGCTGAACCCCGTATAAGGACACTATGATAAATGATAAATTTGACTATCACCTTTTTTTTAATGTCATACAACTGATTTTATTTGTTCCTTTTCACACCAGGTAAGAAGCATTGTCCCTACATTGCCCTAAAATTAACCTCAAAGTTACAGTTCAATGGGGAAGAGAGGAGAAAGAGAATTATAATTTTGACTGTAAATAAGAAGAATGAAACAAAATCATAGTTAAAAAATAATTAAATTTAAAATTAATTTAATTAATTTATACAATCATCATTTATTGTTAAAAAATGACATTCGATGCGTCAAATTTAAGATTCAAATACCAATCCGACATGTAAAAAAAAGAGTAATTCTTGCTGCAATGCCTAAAAACTAAGGGGAAAAAACCCAGTTACCTAACAGTTCACTGAAAAACTGTTGCGCCTAACTTTCAAATCCCAAATAATAAAGCATGGGAAAGATTTTCTATTTTCTAGCTATTATGAGAAAGGGACAGGGAGAACTCCCAGGTTTATTGCGGCCAGATATAATCTTTCTTCTGAAAAGAGAAAATACTTTTATCATTGCAAATTTATCATTTGCAATCCCAGTCGTCCAATCTGTCAATCACCTGTTTTCCACCAAAATAATTAAGCGATTAATCAGAACGACAAGTAAATAATAAAAGAATCTCTTTTTTTTCCACTTCATGTGGTTAAGCAAAGAAAACAAAAATAAAAAAATGCTTGTAATAATTACGTACCTTTTGTAAATTTTCCTTGAAACAATCACCGTGTTCATCAATGGGGGCATCAGTAAAAAAACTCACTGAAATCCACTTATTATTGATGATAGCATTATTATTATTAGCCACGAACCATCCCTTCTCAGATTTCGACCCTTGACGTAAAGAAGTCCAACTTGGAGCAGATTTAGATTCTGCGGTGTGAGTTTCAGCTTGGTTTTTCACGGACCCCATCAGCCTGGCTGGAACCTAAACAAGGAAGACATCAAAGTTATAACAATTACACTAGCAAACGAAGGGAAATTAGTCTAAAGCAAAAGCCTGTGAAAAGTTGATGTAGAAACAGGGTAAAACCTTAACAGAAAAGCAGACCCAAATCAATGTGAAAAATGATGAACCAAGTGAGAGAATTGAGATATAAATACTCCATTCAAGGGAAAAGCAAATACTAGCTTGCACGGCAAGAACAGTGCTCGGAATGGAAGATGAAAAAAGCGTTACAAAACGACAGCGAGAAATTTACTACTTTACCATAGACTAAACTAAACGTTGTCGTTTAGTAGTTTCACCTAATGCCTTCCTTTTTTGACGTGACCGAAACGACAGCGTACAGTAGATATGGTCTTGATTCCAGAAGAAGAGTTTTTAGGTAATTTGGTAGACAGCCTTTGCTCGCGCGGCTAATCCTTATTGGTTGTCTTCCTCGAAAGAAGGAATTGAATGAACCGTCGCAAGTGAACTGTGGGAGATACGACGTGTTTGGAGACTCGGTAGTGCGTAGTTTTCACTTTTCAAGCATACATAGCTTATCCAAGCAGCATCCCTAAGAAAGCGGAGCTTGTAAGAGAAAAAGAGAGAAATGGCTGCGGGAGAATCATCTTTTAAGGTTCGTTTCACTCTTTAACCTTCAATTCACCTCAAAAGCTTTATAAAAATTTAAACTGAAATTGGCAAACACCCTTTATTTCCATGCATTTTATTGGCTGTTCAAGCATAACTTAAATAAAAAATTAAAAAAAAACTTGGCTTTTTCAGGGAATGAAAAGTTGAAGCTTTTTTCAAATGGAACAGAGTCAACTTAAAGTTTGTGACAATTTATTAGCTTGGAAATCGGGTTGCATTGTTTTATTAGAAATTTTGGAGGGAGCTAGAGAGAGACCACCTCACTTGCTCCTCCATATTCTTGACATGAATTAATTTTTGTTTCTTCATAATCAATTACTATGGTATTTGATTTGATGACAGCTAATATTGGGCTCTTCATCAGTGGCCCGGCAACGAATCCTAGCTGAAATGGGTTATGAGTTTACATTCATGGTATTTAATTTGTTAAAGCTACTGGCTGTTATATATATACGTCACTTCCAAAGGAAAAGAAAATTCTCGAAAGGAATTGCCATACTTAAACTAGTCATCCCTGATTCCGACTAAAGGACAAAAGTTGAGTTTTTCAATAATGATTTAAAAAAAAAAGGGGTTTTCTGGATTGAAAATTTGTTTTGAAGTTGGCTTAAAATTGAACTTTTAAGCATAATTTTTTTTTTTGGGAATGTTTGGGAAGGAAAAGTACTTGGATTTTCTCTAGTGAAGAATTCTATTGGAAGAAATTTAACTAAATATGTGATTTAGACTGCAGATATAGATGAGAAAAGTATTAGAAAAGAAAAGCCCGAATAATTGGTTACGGCTCTTGCTGAGGCAAAGGGATGACCTCTTTTGCTTTGTTTTACCTAATTACTCTCAGTTCTCTCCCCAAGTGAACTGTTGCTCATGTTTTACTATTTCATTTTCACGTGAGCAATGTTTTATTCGAATTTGCAATGTAGAGCTTCAGCAGCTTTTCACTAGAGGTCTTGATTTGTGATTTAACTTTGTGGGATAGAACCTAAATCAATGGTTTACATCAGTACACGAGGAATCTCTTCATTTCATTCAGCAGTTTTTGTCCTTTGATGGCTTCTGAGTTCTAATTTCTTTTTTCCTATTCAGCTGCAATCATGTCCAGGCTGCAGAACACTGGTAGTATGCTAGAGAAAGATGCTCACACGACCTTGTTAATTACTGCAGATACGGTGATTACCAGGAATCATCACTGAAAAGCATTCATGTCTCAGCCGTGAAAAAAAAGAGTTTAATTGATAAAGGTGGCATTCATTAGAACTTATGTTGGTTACTATAATTATTTTTGGCCCGCACTGTATAAAATATGTGTTTCTGGTCTTTTTCTTGGTTGTCCTTGGAAATTATATAAGGTTTTTTCTTACCTCTATGTGTAGGTGGTTGTCTATAAAGGGATGAGCAGAGAAAAACCATGCAGCAAGGAAGAAGCGCGGGAATTTATCAAAGGTTTTTTTAATGTGCTTCAATGTGATCTCTTCAAAGTTCAAACTACAAGAATTAGATGTATTTAAATGTTACCTATGGTTGCAGGATATTCTGGGGGCAATGCAGCGGTGGTAGGATCTGTTCTTGTGACTAACCTTTGAACAGGAGCAAGCAAAAGTGGATGCGAAAGGGCAGAGGTAATACTCGCTTCCAGATATATTTAGCTTCTGCTTTTGGTGAAGAGCAATGATGAATTGTATTCTAATCTTTTCCTTTGGTCCATAGAAGCATTTTCTGATTGGAAACTGGATCCATCTAACTTTCTTTAAGTCAGCTTTTAATCAGTCCCAAGAAAGTAAGATTAGTTATTGTGCTACAGGTATATACTCCCATGACACACCAGAGGTGGTCATTGATAGCCTAGTAAATTTTGTATACAAATGTAATCACTTGGATTGTTTTCTTGAGCTATTCTTTTTCACCTGATTCAAGCCTTTCCTGATGGTGAGCTGTTCTCAGATTCATGAACGAATCCCATTCAAGGTTGCTGGAGTTCTGATTCTAGAACACCCTCTAACTTTGCCATTTGTGGAGGCAGTGGAGAGCGCTTTTTTTTTTAATGCTTTCTCCCATTATCGTTCAACATATTTTCTTTTTTTCTTTCCCCTGCACCATAGACATGGCTGACTGACTTTAAACCTGCCAAATTGGCTGGTCCTTACCTTCATTTTCAACATTCTGGTGCCACCTATATTCCAACATTTTGTTTTATGTAGTTTTCTTGGAGGTTAGGATCCATCCCATCATTTTTAGTGGTCTGTCTGCTTCATCAAGGACCTGGCCGATATGAGAGAGTATTTGGCACTTGCCTTTTTATGAATTCCTCTGACATAACATATGTATACAGCTAGGCCCTTTCTAATGATTTTTTTTTCTTTATGCAGATAGAACAATCATTTTGTTTGATTTTCAATTTCACCTCTTTCAAGATTAAACATTTTGTTCATAGTTTTTTGTTAACAAACATTAGTGCAGAAAAAAAAAAAAGAACAGGAAGGAAATGTAAAACTCTGTTGTAAAAACGAAATCCAATAGAATTTAAAGTTTAATTCATTTGATTTGTATAATTATCTTTAAAGAGTGATAGTAGATTTAAAGTTGGAATGCAAATATTTATAATTTTTTATTTATTTACAAAAAAAAAAAAATGAAATCCAATATGTTTGAGCCAACCAGAAGTGACCATCGCTTATTTATGTCAGCATATTTT
Organism: Durio zibethinus; assembly: GCF_002303985.1. The sequence continues at coordinate 21,773,832 of NW_019167860.1, forward strand.
AGGGAAAATTAAAAAAAAAAAATTCATCGGCTAAGGCCCAACAATGTCGTTAGAATTGGCCCAGGAGGATCGAATAATAGGATGCCAGTTGTTAGAAAACCCTAAACTAAAAGGTCATCTTCAGACACCGGTAGCCGAGGTTTCATGGCCGTAGCAGAGACTTCGAAGATGTGTCTGCCTGAAACAGGAAAAAGATGATCTGATAACAAACTCGGCATCTCATAAAGCAGTTGCTGTATTTTTTATCAGCTCTTTGATCGGTATGATACAATTCTACTTGTCTTTCCTCTCTATAGAAAACAACCGGCCTGTAGAGATACCATCTTTCAGCTAAAAAACCACTGGGCAGAGTTTTTGTTTAAAAACTAGAATCAAGTTGTCGTTATCCTAGTAACTGATATCAAAACTATGTTCGAAACTTGTAGATAGGATTTCTAACAAATGCAACAGTAGAGGCAGTCATTTGTCTTCTTTTACATTCTTTGTTGTCCTTTTTCTTCCTTTTTGATGTAATATTCTTATCTACCGAACACTATGATAAAACTCCATATATGCATGGACACCATGATAAATGATAAATCTGACTATCACTTTCTTTTTATGTCATACAACTGATTTTTTTTTGTTCCTTTTCACACTAAGTAAGAAGCATTTTCCCAATATACAAATCTTCCTCATCTAATATAGACAGTCAAGAAATCTCTACTACCTTCCATTGCCTTAATATTAACCTCAAAGTTACAGTTCAGCGGGCAAGACAGGAGAAAGGGAATTATAATTTTGGCTGTAACTAGGAGAATAGAACAAAATCATAGTACAAAAAAGCGATAATTGAATTCAAAATTAACTCAATCAATTTATGCAGTCATCACTTATTGTCAAAAGGTGACAGTCAATTCATAAAATTTAAGATTCAAATATCAATCTGACAATTCTCTCTCTTTATTCTCAAATTTCAGTTTTTTTGTTAAAAAAAAAAAAGGAGTAATTCATACTGCAATGCCTCAAAAATAAGGAAAAAGACCCAGTTATTTTACAGTTCCCTGAAAAACTGTTCCACCTAACTTTCAAATCCCAAATAATAAAGCACCGGAAAGATTTCCTATTTTCTAGCTATCATAAGAAAGGGAAAGAGAGAACTCTCAGGTTTATTAAGGCCAGATATAATCTTTCTTCTGAAAAGTGAAAATACATTTATCGTTGCAATTTATCATTTGCAATTCCAGTCGTCCAATCTGTCAATCACCTGTTTTCCACCAAAATAATTAAGTCATTAATCAGAACAACACGTAATTAACAAAAAAAATCTCTTTTTTTTTGTCCACTTCATGTTGTTAAGCAAAGAAAACAAAAATCAATAATGATCGTAATAATTACATCCCTTTTGTAAATTTTCCTTGAAACAATCACTGTGTTCATCAATGGAAGCATCAATAAAAAACTCACTGAAATCCACTTCTTTACGTCAAGGGTTGAAATGTGAGAAGAGATGGTTCATGGCTAATGGTAATAATAATAATAATAATAATTAAGCCATTAATCAGAACAACACATAAATAACAAAAGAATCTCTTTTTTTTTTCCACTTCATGTTGTTGAGCAAAGAATAAAAAATAAAAAATACTTGTAATAATTACGTACCTTTTGTAAATTTTCCTTGACACAATCACTGGGAGCATCAATAAAAAACTCACTGATATCCACTTATTATTATTATAATTATTTTATTATTGATTATTTTTAAGCCACAAATCCTTCTATTCAAATATGACAAAAGAAGTCCTGGACAGATTCAGATTACTGTAGTTTGAGTTCAGCTTGGTTTTTCTCGGAAGGCATCAGCCTGCTAAACTACACAGGAAGACATCAAGTGTAAATTTACTCTAGCCTAACGAAAGAATTATATAAGCAGAAAAGACTTGGAAGTTATTGTAGAAACAGGAGTATCCTTAACTAGAAAGCCCAATAATGTGAAAAATGCTGATAAGTGAAGAATTGAGATATAAATACTCCTTTCAAGGGAAAAGCAAATACTAGCTTGCACGGCAAGAACAGTGCCCGGAAAGGAAGATGAAAAAAGCGTTACAAAACGACAGCGAAAAATTTACTACTTTACCATAGACTAAACTAAACGTTGTCGTTTAGTAGTTTCACCGAATACCTTCCTTTTTTGACGTGACTGAAACGACAGCGTACAGTAGATATGATCTGGATTTCAGCAGAAGAGTTTTTAGGTAATTTGGTGGACAGCCTTTGCTCGCGCGGCTAATCCTTATTGGTTGACTTCCTCTCAAGAAGGAATTAAATGATACGTAGCAGCGGACTGAGGGAGTGTTTGGAGACTTGGCAGTGTGTAGTTTTCACTTTTCAGGCACAGCTTATCCAAGCAGCATCCCTAGGAAGCGGAGCTTGTAAGAGAGAGAGAAATGGCTGCTGGAGCAGGTTCGTTTTGAAAAAGAAAAAAATGATAGAAATTTTATTGTAATAATTTGTGTATTATAATAAGATCTAAAGTTTTTTTATATAGAAGTAAAATATTATAAAATAAAAAATATAATCAATGAAAATAATGATTAAATTAATTTTTATAATCAATTAAATAAATGTTTAATATTTTTTAAATTAATATTAAATTAATCTAAAATATTATTAAAATAATATCATCAATCTAAAATATTATCAAAACATTACTAAAATATCATTGATACCCCTTTCTTCCAAACTGAAGATATTAATATAGAGACCAATTTGAATTTAAAAACTTAGACAAAAAATTGATAAGGTGAATGTAATTTGGTGAAAATATTTGCTTTTTGATCAATATTAGTAACAAGAACAAATTAAAGAGTTTGAACAAGTAAATGGTGACGAATGAAGTGAAAGATAATTTCAATATGTTTAATACGCTCATAAAAATCATAATTGTGAGCTATCTAAATGACACTTTGATTATCACAAAATATAAAAATATTAAAAAATATCTAAAATAACCATCATAACCATAAAAGTTTTGATGTGGCATCTGCAAGAGCTCGATACTCAACTTCAATACTAAGAATGTTCAGGAAAGGAAGAGAAAATGAAAAGAGCATGAACTATGTCAAGAATATGATGATGTTTTCTTCAGCTTGACTATTTTATTGTGAAGTATATAGGCAAGACTTATGAGAAAAAGTTTCATCATCCTTTAACAAGTTACGAAACTCAATTTTTATATATTTAGCAGCATTGTCAATACTAAAATTTTTATTTTTCTAGAAAATTGAGTTTGTATCATGTTATTGAATTCATGAAAAAAGGATAAAAGTTTAGTTCTTTGTTTGAATAAATATATCAAGTATAATGAAAAAATCATTAATAACTATAACAAAGTAACATGAATCTCTTAAGGTTAGTATGGGAACTGGACCCCAAATATCATAATAGACTAAATCAAAATGAGTAGATAAGATAGAATTACTTTTATTAAAAAGTAAAGCACGTTGCTTTTCAAGTTGACAAGACAAATAATAAAAAATATCATGAAAAACATTACCTAAGACACCAGTGGAAGCAAGTAACTTTATTCAATAAATAAATGCATGTCCTAGCCTAAAATACCATAAATCTAAAGAAATTGAAGAGTTGATTGCTTAAGATGTAACAGCAGTAAGCAAATATTGTGAAATTTTTAAAGTTTTAAGTTCAAATAATGTTTCAACCTTACACTATGTCCTAACTTTTTGACTTGTTTGAGGATCCTACACAATATAGCTATATCATTGTGAAAAATGCAAATCAAGACCACAGTCACAAAGTTGACTAACAAAAAGTAAATTTAAGGTAAGATTAGGATCAAGGTAAGTATCATATATACATAGTTTTGAGGTTTCAATATTACCGATGTGGCTAGCTTTTAAGACATATCCATTTGTTATTTTAATAATTGAACCATCTGCTATTTTAATAATTGAACCATTAGGTATAAGTATCTTGCTTTTAAACAAAGAAGGGTCAACAGTCATATAATTTTTACAAGCAACATCAAACAACCAAACATTACCTGATGTGGCAGCAGACATGACAGAAACATGTGATCGAAATAATACTTGTTTGAACAAAGTTTGAAGATAAGTGGTGAAGATTGTAATAGCCTCAAAAGAGGGCTTAGAAGTATTTGATTCAGTGGTTGTTACTGCAACAGTCTTGTTAGTACAAAGATCATGAATTAGATTACCGTTATAATTATATTTAACTCTACATTTCTGAACAAAATGATTAGTCCTCTCACATAATGAACAAAACTTGTGAAAAGTAGAGCTAGTATTTTTTTGAAGAGCAACAGTAACAATAGTATCAACACTATGAGTCTGACTCTTACCCAATCGAGTTTTCTTATATATTAATTCCATAAAAGTATTATCCATAGTTGGTAAGGGATGTTGGCGAAAAAGTAAAGACATAGTATTCTCAAATTCATTTCAAAGTGCCATTAGAAATTGAATAAGGTAAGTTTGATTTCGATAAGTAATAAAATTACCAGCATCACTTTCATCTTTGAATATATTTCGGCTCAGAATTTTCAAGCATGTCCCATAAATATTGTATTTTAAAATAAAAATCATCAATCGACTGACTTGATTCTTGACGAAGGCAAGATAAAGTGGTTAAAATATGATATAGATGAGCAAGGATAGTAAAGTTGTACCATGTGACAAGAAAATCCCTAGCATTTTTAGCAAGTTCAAATTGCCTTAAATGTACATTAATAGAAGAAACAATGGTGTTAGTGTACCATACCAGAATTCAAAGATTCTTATTTTTTCATTTCGCTAGTCGATCTACAAATTTATCATTGGATTCCTCTTCTTTTCTTTCTAGTGCTTTACATTCTCCAATAACAACAAGCCATAATTTCATTCCTTTTAGATAATTACGCATAGCTGTAGCCTACCTATTGTAGTTATTTTCATCAATGATAATTGAAATTAATTGTATATTTTCTCATTGAATACGTGCCATTAAGCTCTTGAAAAAAATAGAGCTTTGAAAAATTATGAGTATTAATATAAAAGATGAATTTTAAAGATGGAAAAAAAAACAAAAAAAAATTTGAAGCACAGAAACAAAAAAAAGTTAGAAATGAGAATAAACTAAGGATGAGAATTAATAAATATTGGTTATTCCAAGATATTTACCTTTGAAATGAAACATGAAATCGCTTTGATACCATGAAAAAGAAGAAAATGATGAAAACTTTATTATAATGACTTATGTATTATAATGAGACTTAAAACCTATTTATACAAAGATAAAATATTACAAAATAAAAAAAAACAATCAATAGAAATAATGACTAAATCAATTCCTATAATCAAGTAAATCAATATCTAATGTTTTCTAAATTAATATCAAATCAATCTAGAATATTATTGAAATATTATTAGAATAATATCATCAAATCTATAATATTAACATAATATTATTGATACATTTCACTGTTTAACCTTCAATTCACCTCAAAAGCTTTATAAAATTTTAATCTGAAAATGACAAACACCCTTTGTTTCCAGGCATTTTCTTAGCTGTTCAAGCAAAACTTAAATGAAAAAAAAAAAAAAAAAACTTGGTTTTTCAGGGAATGAAAAGTTGATGCTTTTTCCAATGGAAAAGAGCTCAACCTTAAAGTTTGTGATAATAGTTTTTAGCTTTGAAATTGGTTTGCATTGTTTTTTATTTGAAAATTTAAAGGGAGCAACACAGAGACCACCTCCCTGGCTCCTCCATACTCTGGACATGATGTTTCTTCATAATCAATTACTATGATATTTGATTTGATGACAGATAATATTTGACGTATCAATGTCGGCAACGAATCTAGTGAATGGGTTATGAGTCTCTACAATCATGGTATTTTGTTACAGCTACTGGTTGCTGGGATATATATACATTACTTCCAAAGGGGCTCTAAAAGGGAAAAAATAATTATCAAAAAGAATTGTCATACTTAAGCTAGTCAGCCCTGATTCTAACTAAAGGACAAAAGTTGCGTTTTTCAAGTATGATCTTTAAAAATGGGTTTTCTGAATTGAAAATTTATTTTTTAGGTTGGCTTAAAATTGAGCTTTTAAGCATGATTTTTTTTTTTTTTTTGAACGTTTGAATTTTCTCTAGTGAAGAATTCTATTGGAAGAAACTTAACTAAATATGTGATTTAGACTGCAGATATAGATGAGAAAAGTACTAGAAAAGAAAAGCCTGAAGAATTGGTGACGGCTCTTGCTGAGGCAAAGGTATGACCTCATTTGCTTTGTTGTACCTATTGTAATTACTCTCAGTTATCTCACAAAGTGCACTGTTGCTCATGCTTTACTATTTCATTTTCACGTGAGCATGTTTTATTTGAACTTGCAATGTAGAGCTTCAGCAGCTTTTCACTAGAGGTCTTGATTTGTGATTTGAATTTATGGGATAGAACCTAAATCAATTGTTTACATCATCATTACACGATGAATCTCTTCATTTCATTCAGCAGTTTTTGTCCTTTCGATGACTTGTGAGTTGTAATTTCTTTTTTCCTAGGTAGCTGCCATCATGTCAAGGCTCCAGAACACTGGTAGTATGCCAGAGAAAGATGCTCGCACGACCTTGTTAATTACTGCAGATAAGGTAATTACCAAGAATCATCCTGAAAAGCATTCATATATCGGCCATGAAAAAAGAAAAAAAGAGTTTAATTGATAAAGGTTTCGTTTATTAGGACTTATGTTGGTTACCACAATTATTTTTATCTGCTTTGTATAAAATATGTCACAGGTATCACCATTTTTCTGGTCTTTTTCCTTGGTTGTCCATGGAAATTAGATAAGGTTATTTCTTACCTGTATGTGTAGGTGGTTGTCTATAAAGGGATGATCAGAGAAAAACCAAGCAGCGAGGAAGAAGCGACGGAATTTATAAAAGGCTTCTTTAATGTGCTGCAATGTGATGTCTTCAAACTATAAAAATTAGATGTATTTAAATGTTAGCTATGGTTGCAGGATATTCTGGGGGCAATGCAGCAGTGGTAGGATCCGTTCTTGTGACTAACATTAGAACAGGAGCAAGCAAAGGTGGATGGGAAAGTGCAGAGGTAATACTTATTTCCAGATATATTTAGCTTCTGCTTTTGGTGAAGAGCAATGATGAATTGTATTCTAATCTTTACTTTTGGTCCATAGAAGCATTTTATAATTGGAAACTGGATCCATTTTACCTCTCTTTAAATCAATTTGTGATCAGCACCAAGAGAATAAGATTAGTTATTGTGCTACAGGTATACTTCCATGACATACCAGAGGATGTCATTGATAGCCTGGTAAATTTTGTATACAAATGTAATCACTTGGATTTTTTTTCTTGAGCTATTCTTTTTAACCTGATTCAAGCCTTTCCTGATGGCGAGCTGTCCTCAGATTGATGAAGGAATCCCATTCAAGGTTGCTGGAGGTCTGATGCTAGAACACCCTCTAACGTTGCCATTTGTTGAGGCAGTGGTGAGCTTGTTTTTCTTGATGCTTTCTCCCATTATTCTTCAACATTTTTTTTTATGTTTCTTTCCCCTGTAATATAAATAAGGCTGACTGACATTAAACCCCCCGAATTGGCTGGTCCTTACCTTCATTTTCAACATTCTGGTTTACCTATATTCCCAGATTTTGGTTTACGTAGTTTTATTGGAGGTTAGGATCCATCCCAACATTGTTAGTGGTCTGTCTGCTCCATTAAGGACCTGGCCAATATGAGAGAGTATTTGGCACTTGCCTTTCATGAATTCCTCTGACAGAGCATATGTTTGAATGTTTAGCAGATAGGGGCAACTGATACTGTGATGGGACTATTTAAATCTCTAACAGAAAAACTTATACAGGAAGCTCTATTTCAACAACTTTCCTTTCCGAATGTGAGCTAAGGATAAATTTCGTTAACAAGCGACTTTTTGCACCCATGCGGAATTTATTGGCTTGAATCTCCATCCAAATAGACTGCATATAGCGAGGCCCTTTCTAATGAAGTTTTTTATTCCTAATGCAGAAGGAACAATACCTCTTTCAAGATCAAACATTTTGTTAATAGTTGTTTGTTAACATATATTAGTCCAAAAAAAAAAAAAAAGGAAGGAAATGTGAAACTCTGTTGTAGAAATGAAATCCAATAAAATTTAAAATTTAATTCATTTAATTCATTTAATTCATATAATTATCATTAAAGAGTAACAATCAATAAATCTAAAATTCAAATGCAAATCCTTATAATCTTTTTTTTATTTATTTTAAAAAAAAGAAAGAAATCCAATATGCTTGAGTTCACCTGAGGTGATCTAGTTGTAAAATTTGAAGCTTACTGGAAAATAAAAAAAAAATTTTAAAAAATCATCAGGCTAAGGCCCAACAATCGAATGTCGTTAGAAAAATGTTTTAGGAAGGAGGATTGAATAAAAGGGAGGGCAATTGTTAGAAAACTCTAAACTAAAAGGTCATTTTCAGACACCAGTAGCCGAGGTTTCATGGCCGTAGTAGAGACCTCTAATATGTGTCTGCCTGAAACAAGAAGAAGATGATCTGATAACAAACTCGGCATCTCAGAAAGCAGCTGCTGCATATCTCTATCAGCTCTTTTCTCGCTATGATGCCTACAATTCTACTTATCTTTCCTCTCTATAGAAAACAACCGGTTTGCAGAGAAACCAGCTTTCAGCTTACAAATCACTTGCCAGAGTTTTTGCCTAAAAACTAAAATAAGAGCCGTCGTAATCCCAACAACTGATTTCAAACCTATGTTCGAAACTTGTAGATCGGATTTCTAACAAATGCGACTGTATAGGTAGCCATTTATCTTCCTTTACATTTTTTCTGTTTTTTTGCTTCCATTTTGATGTGGTGTTCTTACCTACCAACCCCCCGTGTGGACACTATGATAAATGATAAATCTGACTCTCCTTTTTTTTTTTATGTCATACAACTGATTTTATTTGTTCCTTTTCGCACTAAGAAGCATTTTCCAAGCATACAAATCTTCCTCATCTAATATAGATAGTCAAGAAATCTATACTACCCTCCATTGCCTTAAAATTAACCTCAAAGTTACAGTTCAGCAGGCAAGACAGGCGAAAGAGAATTATAATTTTGGCTTTAAGTAGGAAGAATAGAACAAAATCATAATTTAAAAAGAGATAATTCAATTCAAAATTAATTCAATTAATTTATACAATAATAATTTATTGTTAAAAGATAACAATCAATCCATAAAATTTAAGATTCAAATATCAATCCGACAATTCTTTTTTTATTCTCAAATTTCAGTTTTTTTTTCTAAAAAAAAAAGAGATATTCTTACTGCAATGCCTAAGAAATAAGGGAAAAAAACCCAGTTATTTAACAGTTCCCTTTAAAAACTGTTGCACCTAACTTTCAAATCCCAAATAATAAAGCATGGGAAAGATTTCCTATTTTCTAGCTATTATAAGAAAGGGACGGGGAGAACTCCCAGGTTTATTAAGGCCAGATATAATCTTTCCTCTGAAAAGTGAAAATACTTGATCATTGCAAATTTATCATTTGCAATTCCAGTCGTCTGTCAATCACCTGTTTCCCACCAAAAATAATTAAACCATTAATCAGAACAACACGTAAAAAACAAAAGAATCTTTCTTTTCTTTTTTTTTCCACTTCATGTTGTTAAGCAAAGAAAACAAAAATTAATAATGCTTGTAATAATTACGTACCTTTTGAAAATTTTCCTTGAAACAATCACTGTGTTTATCAATGTCAATGGGAGCATGAATAAACTCACTGAAATCCACTTATTATTATTATTAGTATTATTGATGATTTTATAATACTTAATATTATTATTACTATTATTATTATTATTATTATTATTATTACCATTAGTCATGCGCCCTCCATTCTCAGATTCCCATCTTTGACTTAAAGAAGTCGAACCGGGAGCAGATTCAGATTCTGCGGTTTGAGTTTCATCTTGGTTTTTCTTGGATCCCATCAGCCTGGCTACAACCTAAACAAGGAAGACATCAAAGTTATGACAATTACTCTAGCAAACGAAGCCAATTTGTCTAAAGCAAAAAGAGTGAAAAGTTGATGTAGAAAAAGAGTAAAACCTTAACAGAAAAGCAAACCCAAATCAATGTGGAAAAAAGCTGAACCAAGTGAGAGAATTAAAATATAAATACTACAGAGAGCAAACCAAATCAATGTGAAAAAAGCTGAACCAAGTGAGAGAATTGAGATATAAATACTACAGATAGCAAATACTAGCTTGAGTAGCAAGAACATTGCTTGGAAAAGAAGATGAAGAAGCGTTACAAAACGATAACGAGAAATTTACCACTTTACCATAGAACTAAATGTTGTCGTTTAATAGTTTCAACTGTGGCCTTTCTTTCCTGACGTGACTGAAATCTTAAAAGACAGCGTACAGTAGATATGGTCTCGATTCTTGAAGCAGAGTTTTTCAGGTAATTTTGGACGACAGCTTTTGCTCGCATGGCTAATCCTTATTGGTTGACTTCGTCTAAGGAAGGAAAATGAACCGTAGCAAGCGAGCTGTGGAAGATACGAAGTGTTTGGAGACTTGCAAGTGTGTAGTTTCACTTTTCAGGCACAGCTTATCCAAGCAGCATCCCTAAGAAAACGGAGCTTGTAAGAAAGAGAGAGAAATGGCCACTGGAGAATCATCTTTTAAGGTTCGTTTCACCGTTCAACCTTCAATTCACCTCAAAAGCCTTACAAAAATTTCAACTGAAAATTGCAAACATCCTTCGTTTCCAGGCATTTTCTTGGCTGTTCAAGCAAAAGTTAAATGAAAAAAAACTTGGTTTTTCATGGAATGAAAAGTTGATGTTTTTTTCAATGGAACAGAGCTCAACCTTAAAGTTTGTGATAAAATTTTGTAGCTTTGAAATTGGTTTGCATTGTTTTATTAAAAATTTTGAAGGGAGCAAGAGAGAGACCACCTCACTTGCTCCTTCATACTCTTGATTTGAATTTATTTTTGTTTCTTCATAATCAATTACTATGGTATTTGATTTGATGCCAGCTCATATTGGGTTCTTACACAAAGGCTCGGCAACGAATCCGAGCTGAAATGGGTTATGAGTTTATAATCACGGTATTTAATTTGTTAAAGCTAGTGGCTGGTATATATATACATCACTTCCAAAGGGGGCTTTAAAGGGGAAAGAAATTTCTCAAAAAGAATTGCCATACTTAAAATAGTCAGCCCTTCTTATAACCAAAGGACAGAAGTTGGGTTTTTCAAGTATGATTTAAAAAAAAATGGGTTTTCTGGATTGAAAATTTATTTTGAAGTTGGCTTCAAATTGAGCTTTTAAGCATAATTTTTTTTTGGAACGTTTGGGAAGGAAAAGCATTTGGATTTTCTCTAGTGAAGAATTCTATTGGAAGATATTTAACTAAATATGTGATTAGACCGCAGATATAGATGAGAAAAGTATTAGAAAAGAAAAGCCAGAAGAATTGATGACGGCTCTTGCTGAGGCAAAGGTATTACCTCTTTTGCTTTGTTGTACACCTATTGCTACTCTCAGTTATCTCACAAAGTGCACTGTTGTTCATGCTGTACTATTTCATTTTCACGTGAGCAATGCTTTAATCGAAATTGCAATCTAAAGCTTCAGCAGCTTTTCACTAGGGGTGTTGATTTTTTTATTTAACTTTATGGGATAGAACCTAAATCAATGGTTTACATCAGTACAGGAGGAATCTCTTCATTTCATTCAGCAGTTTTTGTCCTATTGATGGCTTCTGAGTTTTAATTTCTTTTTTCCTAGGCAGCTGCCATCATGTCAAGGCTCTAGAACACTGGTAGTATGCTAGAGAATAAGCGACTTTTTGAACCTATGAGGAATTTATGGGCTTGCCTGTCCATCCAAATAGGTATACAGCTATGCCCCGTTCTAATGAAATTTTTTTTCCTTGTTCAGATGGAACAATCATTTTGTTTGATTTTCAATTTCACCTCTTTCAAGATTAAACATTTTGTTCATCGTTGTTTGTTAACACAACAGTATAGACAAAAATCGGAAGGAAATGTAACTCTGTTGTAGAAATGAAACCTAACAAAATTCGAAATTTAATTTAACCAATTTATATAATCATGACATTTAAGAAATTTAAATTTTTATTTAAATGTTAAATCAATTTCCTCTTTATTTATTCACAAAAAATAAAATAAAATCCAATATGTTTGAGCCCGCTTAAGTGACCATAGATGTAAAATCTGAAGCTTATTTATATCAGCATATTTTAGGGAAAATAAAACAGAAAAAAAATCATCAGGCTAAGGTCCAACAACCTGACGTCATTAGAAAAATCTGTTGGCCCAGGAGGATTGAATATATAAGAGGGCATTTGTTAGAAAGCCCTAAACTAAAAGGTCATCTTCAGACACGAATAGCCGAGGTTTCTTGGCCGTTGCAGAGACCTCGAATATTTATCTGCCTGAAACAGGCAAAAGATGATCTGATAACAAAATCGGCATCTCAGAAAGCAGTTGCTGTATTTTTCTATCAGCTCTTTGCTCGCTATGATGCCCACAAATCTACTTGTCTTTCCTTTCTATAGAAAACAACCGGTCTGTAGAGAAACCTGCTTCCAGCTAACAAATCACTTGCCGGAGTTTTTGTCTAAAAACTAAAATAAGAGCCGTCGTAATCCCAACAACTGATTTCAAACCTATGTTCGAAACTTGCAGATCGGATTTCTAACAAATGCGACTGTATAGGCAGCCATTTATCTTCCTTTACATTTTTTCTTCCATTTTGATGTGGTGTTCTTACCTACCAACCCCCCGTGTGGACACTATGATAAATGATAAATCTGACTATCCTTTTTTTTTTTTGTCATACAACTGATTTTATTTGTTCCTTTTCCCACTAAGAAGCATTTTCCCAGCATACAAATCTTCCTCATCTAATATAGATAGTCAAGAAATCTATACTACCCTCCATTGCCTTAAAATTAACTTCAAAGTTACAGTTCAGCAGGCAAGACAGGCGAAAGAGAATTATAATTTTGGCTTTAGGTAGGAAGAATAGAACAAATCATAATTTAAAAAGAGATAACTGAATTCAAAGTTAACTCAGTTAATTTATACAATAATAATTTATTGTTAAAAGATAACAATCAATCCATAAAATTTAAGATTCAAATATCAATCCGCCAATTCTCTTTTTTTATTCTCAAATTTCAGTTTTTTTTTTCCCTAAAAAAAGAGATATTCTTACTGCAATGCCTAAGAAATAAGGGAAAAAAACACAGTTATTTAACAGTTCCCTGAAAAACTGTTGCACCTAACTTCCAAATCCCAAATAATAAAGCATGGGAAAGATTTCCTATTTTCCAGCTATTATAAGAAAGGGACAGGGAGAGCTCCCAGGTTTATTAAGGCCAGATATAATCTTTCCTCTGAAAAGTTAAAATACTTGATCATTGCAAATTTATCATTTGCAATTCCAGTCGTCTGTCAATCACCTGTTTCCCATCAAAAATAATTAAGCCATTAATCAGAACAACACGTTAATAACAAAAGAATCTTTCTTTTCTTTTTTTTTCCACTTCATGTTGTTAAGCAAAGAAAACAAAAATCAACAATGCTTGTAATAATTACGTACCTTTTGAAAATTTTCCTTGAAAAAATCACTGTGTTTATCAATGTCAATGGGAGCATGAATAAACTCACTGAAGTCCACTTATTATTATTGATGGTATTATAATACTTAATATTATTATTATTATTATTAGTATTACTACCATTAACCAGGAGTCCTCCATTATCAGATTTCCACCTTTGACATAAAGAAGTCGAACCTGGAGCAGATTCAGATTCTGCGGTTTGAGTTTCAGCTTGGTTTTTCTGGGATCCCATCAGCCTGGCTAGAACCTAAACAAGGAAGACATCAAAGTTATAACAATTACTCTAGCAAAGGAAGGGAAATTAGTCTAAAGCAAAGAGAGTGTGAAAAGTCGATGTAGAAACAGGGTAAAACCTTAACAGAAAAGCAAACCCAAATCAATGTGAAAAAAGCTGAACCAAGTGAGAGAATTGAGATATAAATACTACAGATAGGAAATACTAGCTTGAGCGGCAAGAACAGTGCTTGGAAAAGAAGATGAAGAAGCGTTACGAAACGATAACGAGAAATTTACCATTTTCCCATAGACTAAACTAAACGCTGTCGTTAATAGTTTCAACTAATGCCTTTCTTTCCTGACATGACTGAAATCGGAAAAGATAGCGTACAGTAGATATGGTCTCGATTCATGAAGAAGAGTTTTTAAGGTAATTTTGGACGACAGCCTTGCTCGCGTGGCTAATCCTTATTGGTTGACTTCGTCTAAAGAAGGAATTAAATGAACCGTAGCAAGCGAACTGTAGAAGATACGAAGTGTTTGGAGACTTGCAAGTATGTAGTTTCACTTTTCAGGCACAGTTTATCCAAGCAGCATCCCTCAGAAAACGGAGCTTGTAAGAGAGAGAGAGAGAGAGAAATGGCCGTTGGAGAATCATCTTTTAAGGTTCGTTTCACTGTTTAACCTTCAATTCACCTCAAAAGCCTTATAAAAATTTAAACTGAAAATGGCAAACATCCTTCGTTTCCGGGCATTTTCTTGGCTGTTCAAGCAAAAGTTAAATGAAAAAAAACTTGGTTTTTCATGGGATGAAAAGTTGATGCTTTTTTCAATGGAACAGAGCTCAACCTTAAAGTTTGTGATAAAATTTTGTAGCTTTGAAATTGGTTTGCATTGTTTTATTAAAAATTTTAAAGGGAACAAGAGAGAGACCGCCTCACTTGCTCCTTCATACTCTTGACTTGAATTTATTTTTGTTTCTTCATAATCAATTACTATGGTATTTGATTTGATGACAGCTCATATTGGGTTTTACACAAAGGCTCGGCAACGAATCCTAGCTGAATTGGGTTATGAGTTTATAATCATGGTATTTAATTTGTTAAAGCTACTGACTCGTATATATATACATCACTTCCAAAGGGGCTTTAAAGGGAAACGAAATTTCTCAAAAAGAATTGCCATACTTAAAATAGTCAGCCCTGCTTATAACTAAAGGACAAAAGTTGGGTTTTTCAAGTATGATTTAAAAAAAAATGGGTTTTCTGGATTGAAAATTTATTTTGAAGTTGGCTTCAAATTGAGCTTTTAAGCATAATTTTTTTTTTTTGGAACGTTTGGGAAGGAAAAGTATTTGGATTTTCTCTAGTGAAGAATTCTATTGGAAGAAATTTAACTAAATATGTGATTTAGACCGCAGATCTAGATGAGAAAAGTATTAGAAAAGAAAAGCCAGAAGAATTGGTGACGGCTCTTGCCGAGGCAAAGGTATGACCTCTTTCGCTATGTTGTACACCTATTGTTACTCTCAGTTATCTCACAAAGTGCACTGTTGCTCATGCTTTACTATTTCATTTTCACGTGAGCAATGTTTTATTCGAAATTGCAATGTAGAGCTTTTTTATTTAACTTTATGGGATAGAACCTAAGTCAATGGTTTACATCAGTACACGAGGAATCTCTTCATTTCATTCAGCAGTTTTTGTCCTATTGATGGCTTCTGAGTTTTAATTTCTTTTTTCCTAGGCAGCTGCCATCACGTCAAGGCTCCAGAACGGTGGTAGTATGCTAGAGAAAGATGCTCACACGACCTTGTTAATTACTGCAGATACGGTAATTACCAAGAATCATCACTGAAAAGCATTCATATCTCAGCCGTAAAAAATAAAAAACGAGTTTAATTGATAAAGATGGCGTTTATTAGAACTTAAGTTGGTTACTATAATTATTTTTGGCTCGCCTTGTATAAAATATGTCATAGGTATCACCATTTGCTGGTCTTTTCTTGGTTGTCCATGGAAATTATATAAGGTTATTTCTTGCCTGTATGTGTAGGTGGTTGTCTATAAAGGGATGATCAGAGAAAAATCATGCAGCGAGGAAGAAGCGAGGGAATTTATCAAAGGTTTCTTTAATGTGCTTCAATGTGATGTCTTCAAACTACAAAAATTAGATGTATTTAAATGTTACCTATGGTTGCAGGATATTCTGGGGGCAATGCAGCAGTGATAGGATCTGTTCTTGTGACTAACATTAGAACAAGAGCAAGCAAAGGCGGATGGGAAAGTGCAGAGATAATACTTATTTCCAGATATATTTAGCTTCTGCTTTTGGTGAAGAGCAATGATGAATTGTCTTCTAATCTTTACTTTTGGTCCATAGAAGCATTTTCTAATTGGAAACTGGATCCATTCTACCTTTCTTTAAGCCAGTTTGTGATCAATACCAAGAGAATAAGATTAGTTATTGCGCTACTGGTATACTTCCATGACATACCAGAGGAGGTCATTGATAGCCTGGTAAAATTTGTATACAAATGTAATCGCTAGGATTTTTTTTCTTGAGCTATTATTTTTCACCTGATTCAAGCCTTTCCTGATGGCGAACTGTTCTCAGATTGATGAAGGAATCCCATTCAAGGTTGCTGGAGGTCTGATGCTAGAAAACCCTCTAACGTTGCGGAAGATACTGTAGTAAGTCACTGTAGTAGTACTGTAGATAAAAATTTTACTGTATAATATAGCGGGTAACTGTACAAATTACTGTTTATAAGATAGAATTTTTCTATTTAAAGAGGTTCATTGTAATGTTTTAGGCAGAACTTCCAGTAGGCCAATTCTTCAGTGGTGAGCTTGTTTTTCTTGATGCTTTCTCGCGTTATTGTTCAACATTTTTTTTTCCCCTGCAATATAAAAATGGCTGACTGACTTTAAACCCCCCAAATTGGCTGGTCCTTACCTTCATTTTCAACGTTCTGGTCCACCTATATTCCCAGATTTTGGTTTATGTAGTTTTATTAGGATCCACCCCAACATTGTAAGTGGTCTGTCTGCTCCATCAAGGACATGGCCAATATGAGAGAGTATTTGGCACTTGCCTTTCAAGTATTGCTCTGACATAGCATATGTTTGAGTGTTTTGCAGATAGGGGCAGCTGATACTGTGATGGGACTATCTAAATCTCTCACAGAAAAACTTATTATCGGAAGCTCTATTCCAACAAGGTTCACCACCTGGCGATCCAAATGTGAGCTGATGATAAATTTCGTGAATAAGCGACTTTTTGAACCAATGAGGAATTTATGGGCTTGCATGTCCATCCAAAAAGACTGCATACAGCTATGCCCTTTCTAATGAAAAATTTTCTCCTTATGCAGACGGAACAATCATTTTGTTTGATTTTCAATTTTACCCTCTTCAAGATTAAACATTTTGTTCATTGTTGTTTGTTAACAAACAACAGTACAGACAAAAATCGGAAGGAAATGTAACTCTGTTGTAAAAATGATATCTAACAAAATTCGAAATTTAATTAAGCCAATTCATATAATCATGACATTTAATAAATTTAAAATTTTATTTGAAAATTAAATCAATTTCTTCTTTTATTTATTAAAAAAAAATCTAATATGTTTGAGCCCACCTCAAGTGACCATAGACGTAAATTTTAAAGCTTATTTATATCAGCATATTTTAGGGAAAATAAAACAAAAAATAAATAAATAAAACAGCGGGCTAAGGTCCAACAACCTGATGTCGTTAGAAAAATGTGTTGGCCCAGGAGGATTCAATAAATAGGAGGGCAGTTGTTAGAAAACCCTACTTATAAGGTCATCTTCAGACACCAATTGCCGAGGTTTCATGGCCGTAGCAGAGACCTCGAATATGTGTCTGCCTGAACAGGAAAAAGATGATCTGATAACAAAATCGGCATCTCAGAAAGCGGTTGCTGTATTTTTCTATCAGCTTTTTGCTCGCTATGATGCCCACAATTCTACTTGTCTTTCCTCTCTATAGAAAAGAACCGGTCTGTAGAGAAACCTGCTTCCAGCTTACAAATCACTTTCCAGAGTTTAATTTTACTTCAATTTTTTCTCAAAGGAGTCAAGTTGATTTCAGTGAATGTGGGTAGAAGTCATGTAAATTTGTAATTACCTAAAAATCAGAAAATCATAAGTTTCCTTTCCTAAACCTTAAAACATGGTTTTGTTTTCAAGTTCCCTTTTCCTTTCCTGTACTAGTCTTCTGGGCCAAAAGACCCTTCTCTCTTTTCTATTGTTACTGTCTTCCATATGTTATATGAATTAGATTTGATAATCTAACAGTACCAGATAACGTAAAACAAACACCATACGATTACATGAAATAAATAATAAAATATAAAAATGATATGAATTAAAATTTTTAATAATTATTATATATAAATTTAATAAAATTAAAAATATATATTTCATATTTTTATATTGATATAAATTATGATATATAAATTTTATATAAAAATAATATATAAATATTAATATTTTATACAACACGATTATTCGAATCTAACTTAATTCTCAACTCCGTCGTGACAACAAATCCACTCAATAGCATATTTTCTCTCTATAAAACACCCAAAGCTTCTCAAAGAGAGAGTCTTACATGAATTGCTAGAGAGAGATTACTTATCAATTGGAGTAAGAAGGAAAGAGTGAAGGAGAAAAATGATAAGGAATAGCTGAGATCATCCATTGGCACAGAAATATCAGAACACAGAGTGTTCAAGCTGAATGGATTTGTTAAATACAAAATGCAAGAATGTATTTCAAATTTTTAAATTTAAATCAAAATCCTTGGCACTAAATCTATGCTCCCAAATGAAGCATTATAGCATTTTACATCAATCAGATTCAGGCTAATCAAGCATGTAGATCCGGGAAGCAACATCTTGAACCAACCAATCAAATCCCTCGAGAAGCCCTTCACCGGTGTATGCACTACAGCCTACAATTTTCCAATGCCTTGTTTTATCCATAGCTTCCAGGTTTAGCACCTGCACATTTTCATGTCCAAGATCAAGAAAAAAAAAGTTAGAAGTACATAACATTAACTATAATCACATGCCTTAAATACACCAGCATTTCACTTAAACGGCTTAATGGCTCAAAATATGTGAATTAGAGGCCGTAAAAGAAAGCTTATACTAAAGCGTTTAGAATCTAGACATGGCATTTATACAAAAATTTTCAGAACAAGTAGTTCACACATCCAAGCACAAATAATAATAATAATAATAATAAATAAAAAACCCAGCAAAACAACTTTGAGCCTTTGAGAAAGAAAAAGAACTACAGATAGCATTCTCAGTTTATCTAACGAACACCAAAATTCAGAAAGAATAAGTTAAGATTTAAGAAAGTAATTATCAGCTGACAGCCTTACTTTGGCAATTTCAGCTGGTGTAAGAGCACCCTTAATGTCCTGTTTGTTAGCTAGTATCAACAAGGATGCCCCTGATAACCTCTGCAACACAAAGAAAAAAGAGTAACTTCTCAGAAAATAGTCCACAAAGAAATCCTCAGCCACAAGCACCAGAGGACTTTGCCAGACATAGCTTGCAATGTTTCATTTTCTAATAAATATTCATTGCAACAACCTCAAACTGCTATAGCAAGAAAGATATCTTCAATGAAATGTATTGTTCAGATTTCCAGTTTTTGTTATTAAAGGACAATCTGTATAAGACAGTTCAAAGGTGAATTTAATAGGAAAAACAAGTCAAATGAAACACCATACCTCTTCTTTTAGAAGATTATCAAGTTCCATTTTGCAATCATCTAATCTTCTAAGATCTGAGCTATCAACAACCCACACCAAACCATCAGTTTGCTCAAAATAGTTCCTCCAATATGACCTTATAGTTCTTTGACCCCCTACATCCCATATATTCAGAGTATATCTGCCAAAACCCATAATCAAAATCTAATTCAACAATATAATTTATAATTAATAAAAAAATTAAAAGAAAAACAACCCAGAAATTATATTGTCAAACACTTGGGGTGCTTAGCTGGTTAAAGATTAGAAACTGTAAAAGGAAAATTTACTTTTGGTAGGTGATGGTTTTGATGTTGAAGCCAAGTGTGGGACTGATGACGCTTGTGTCCTCTCCATTGATCTTCAAAACAATTGTTGTCTTCCCTGAATTATCAAGCCCACTGCACCAACAATTTGATGGAATTATGGATAAAATTTTTCAAATGAGCAAGAAAAAAAGAAAAAATAGAGGCTTACACCATAAGAATTCGCATTTCTTTCTCTTTTCTCTTGATTTTTCGAATGATACTAAGAAGCCCCATTTCTTTTGCTCACAGCAAAAGCTCGAAAGAAAATCAAGAAAGGAAATCTTCGATTGACCAGCAGATCGGGAAATGTTGATTTCAAGTTAGACAGTCGATCCATCACTTTCATTTCATACGACGTCGTCTCACTGTAAAAAAGTTAGAATTGCATTCCATTTCTCTTTATTTCCCCTTTATTTTTCTACTTTGTCTTTTTCTTTTATCTTTACACTAATCTTTGTAAGAAAAACTTCCCTTCAATGGTTAATGATTTATGTTTAATAAATTATTATTATTTTAAAATAAGTAAAAAACAATGATTTGTCATTATTTTTATTTTTATATAAAACACTGAAAATAGAAAAAAATTACAAATTCTGTGATTTAAATATAAAATTTGAACCTTAGATTTAATAGATATTACATATTAAATAAATGTACCAACGATCTGTATTAAATCTTTGATTTAACATTAATTATTATTTATAATTAAATAAAAAACAATAATTTATGTTTAATACAATTATTATTTAAAATAAATATTCATATGCATAACATCAAATACTAATTTGATTAACATTTCCCCATCACTGCTTTAAAATACATAGTACCTGGGCTAGTTAGTGTTACATCCAATACTCATGCCTTTTACTTTGTCAAAATTTTTTAAAAAATTTTGCATATTCTTTAAGCAAATCCCCCCTTACAAGAAATCTCAAACTCCATCTTTAAAATATACCTCTCCACTGAAATTCTATTTGACCAACATAACAATTCTATTTGAAGGGTTCCTAGTGCATATCCAACCTCAGCAGCTCTGAAGATGGGTGGCCTTTGCTTCAACGTTGAAGATGGATGATCCCAGAAAAGTATGGGTTCCCTTACTTCGTAAGCCTGGGAGCCTTGAGCAAATAAACATCCCTCACAAATCCTTTCCCCATTTCACCTACATTTCTCAACAAATCGACTGGATATTTTCTGTCCAGCTCTGATTCCTCTCGTTCACGTTTCTTTGAAAAGTGAATGTATAGATCAGAATTCAATATGATTTGTAGACTATTGCACATCAGGAAATATTATCACTAGAAATTTAATGCATAGTCAATCGTACCTTCGAGTGCTCCCATGTTAGACCAATAGCATCACCTCCCAAAGAATCATACCAAAGCTTCAATCCGTCGGAGAACTCTTTCTGCAGATGTAAAGAATATGTAAGCACAAAAGATCAATGCTTTGCTAAGGTCAACATCAAAGATTTTCCCTAAATATTTACCTCTACATCCCCAATGAAGCACCTTAGTGGATCAAAGTTTACCATTAGCTTGGTTTTGAGTTGCTCTAAGCTACCCTTCATATCAGCAGGCAATAGGTACGGGTGGAAAGCATTGCTAGGATTGCCATGAGCCACATGCCTCCCTGACCAATCATTATTATATTGTCAATAATACTAATATGAGTTATTTAAAAAAAAATACCGCAACAAATAATTGATACAAAAAAAAAAAAGATATGATAATATTCTTGCAAACTTTTGCCCTCCCAGGAACATACCTTGGTCCAGTTCAGATGTAAAGAGAAGACGCTTTGGGTAAGGTAATCTGTCTCCATGGAGAAGGATTACAGCATCATAGAGGTTCAATGGCGTTCTGAAAAGGCACTGCAAGACAAAAATTGGTCAATATAATTATAGGTTTAGAAACATGTGATAGCAGAAAAACAGGAATGCAATGCCAAAAGTCAACGAGTGTGTATAATGCACCTCCCATCCATGGGAATCAGTCTGATTTTGCAATATGAGTTTTGTCAACAAGTTTGCACTGCTTCGAGCATAAGCCACCAACCTTTTAAGCTCCTTTTGCATCAATAAAATGCATCAGTTGTAAGAAATAAGCAGGTCTATTACTAGCACTAATCAACATAAGCAAGCACAAGGTTGCAAAAGTTCTATCAGACAAATTGTTTCAATTAAAGGTGTGTTCTTTTCGAGAATTGCTCAATACAATGTCATACAAACTCATTGGTTTCAACTTGTTACAAACTAGTGGCCCTTCAAGATAGTTTATTACTAATGTAGTGAATTGTCAATCATCCCAATCCGTCAAAGCAGGATACCAGAAAAAACAAGGTTGGGGAGGAGGGATCATATGTGAATGTCATAATACTTGCAGATAAACTTCCATTCTTAAATGATTCCTAAGATCAAGGAAGAAATAAAGAGAATATAACATGGTTAAGCATCAATTGAGCATATATATGTCTTTGAACAACCAACTAATTACTAATAATCTAGACATCCCGTCCCACACACACCAAGCAGGAAAGCAACCGTTACAATAAATCACCAATCCTTTGACTGACTCCTAGGAGTTTTAGTTAAGCCCCCTCAAAAGCTTCACGCAACAGACATTCAGCTGAAGAACCATAAACCTCAAGGTTGATGGAGTTAAATGCAACCAAATTCAATTCAAAGGGATCACTAACCAACGGGTTTGGCGAGCAGCTGGTCCAAGCTTCAGAGGCCTTGTCACAAGCAGTAGCCAGGAACATGGCCTTGCTTTTATTTTGGGTGTTTTCTTCATCAGCTTTTCTACTTTGCATAAAGTAATCCTAGACAAGCAGCATACAAATTAATAACAACTTAACAAGAACAAACATGATGATGTAAAATGTATCATATACTTTTAATTAATCATTTTCTGAACTAAGCAACTTACATCAATCTCTTTCTCATCATTTTGGCTCAGATCACCATTTATATCAACAACCAATGGAGAAAAGGCCCAATCATGTTCTGCAAGTAGTCGCAGGAACCTGATATTCATAGTAAAAAAAATGGGGAAGCAAAGGGAATGTCAATTGTTAGTTCATTTAGTCCCTTCAGCAGTAATTTCAAATTGTTGCTGCACCAATCAGCAGCAGAGATATGTGAACTAACTACACATTTATGAAGTAGGATACATCCTAATCATTTTATAATTTTATTAATTGCAACTTTAGCATCTCAGAATAGTAAATTCCATATAAATTCAAAACTAGAAATGCAAATTCAAGCAAGCTTGACCGCACACCACAATGCGGTTAGGAAAGTATAGTACAGGTTTACCAGCATATTTAGTCAAAACAAGAAAAACTTCAAGGTTAACTGTTTCGGGGCACAAGAAAGATTCTTACTAAATGAAACTTCAAAGTGAAAGAGAGAAGTCAACCTTAAAAATCCAGTGATCCGCGAGCAGGGAACATTAAATGGTAGAGGCTTCAAAAAGAGGTAGGCAACTAATAGTTCAACAGCCTCCTCTGCCAAGCAAGCTGAAAAGAGATGCGAAGCAAGCCATCGTTTTGCAAGCCTTTGCAATTAAAACAGAATCCACAAAATTAAGGAAATTTTCAGATTCCTTTCTTTTAACCAGATAAAACAAAATTCAATAATTAAAAACCATAGAAATGACTCAATAAATTAACATAAGTCAAATTTGCACCTAACAACTGGCCCAAATATTGGGTAACAAAACTGCAATCCATTAATCATGCTTGCATGTTGACCATGAATGAAAAGCTTTCGATCAGCAGATGAAACCCACTTCATTTGATCACGCCCAACTACAACACGAAATGAGTTCTGTAACACAACATCACAACAGTTCAAGAACAAATAATTCATACATCAAGCTGAGAGTTCTCACTTTCTCTATTCACCAGACTTAGGCCTCTCTCATGCAAAATTCTAAGACGAAATGAATATCCATCCATGAAAACATCCACGTCTTCCTCTGTAGCGGTACATGTCATCCCCCAGTTATTATGGAGACTGCCATAACACTTAATTAACTAGATTTTTCCAAAAAAAAAAAAGAAAAAAAAAACATTTGCCATATATTTAACATAGCCTAGGGACAAATGCTGCCACCATGACTTACCTCTCTGCAATTTTGAGAAGGAAAACTGATTTAGTTTTCTCAATTGACACATCATCCATTGGCCAATTACCAGAACCTTCCAACTAAATCAGCAAAAAAAAAAAAAGAAATTCAGCTATCTGATAAGATTACAAAGGAAAAGAATGACTTGACATAATAAGAACATGCCTGAATCATAACTTCAAGTGACTGAACGCAGAATGGGGTGAAATTATGTACTCTTGCACCATCAACCCTTTTAGTAGCCATAGGATGAGGTTCAGGAGGGAAAACTGATGTAAACCTGAAAGCTGTGAATATAATAGATTAAGCCAATCAATCAAGTCAGTAGGAGTGGCACATGCATAATACATCCCTTGGATCCTAACCCCCTAAACTTCCAAAAAAATATAAAGAAAAGAACTACACAAAAGAAGAAAGAAAAGCTTTTCTAAGATAAAAATACCAGAATCGAGAGGCTGCACACTAGATACCCTCAAGGGAATATCTTGAATAGAACGTAAACGTTTGGACAATTCTTCAAAGGTTCCAAGCAGTCTTCCGGAATATGATACTGGGTCTAAGAAAATGATACCACCATTGCATGATTAACTAAAAACAAGCAGCAAAAAAACAGAAAGCATTTAACGGTCAGTGGGATTACCTTTACCAACATGAAGCAGGGAGAAATCAAGCTGATCCACTATTTGAACAATATCCTTTTTCAACAACGAAAGATGGCGTCCAAGTAAATACTCAATAATTCTTTTTAAAATGAGATGTCTTGTCCACTGCTCACTTTCCCACACTAGAAAAAAATGGAAGTCATTAGGCTTATTCTCATGTTGGTTTGGGAACGGAGTTTGAAGGGGTTTGGAAATGGAGTTTGAAGGGGTAACTACACAACTTAATGAATTAAAAATCAGCCAATACAGGACCATGGTTTTCTCACCTGTGCTTTCTGAAATTTTACCATCTTGAAATCTCCGGAGCTCTGCCTTCTCACCCCAAAATTTTTGGAACATGAGAGCCTATAGCAGGACAATGAAGATTAGTCCAAACTCCATAATTTGGGCAATCAATTAATAAACTTTTTTTAAAAAATGAAAACAAATACCTCATCTTTCTTTTCAGCATTTGGACCAATATCTACAATTCTAAAAGCCTTCTCTACAGAGCTAACAGAAATTCCAATAAACAATGGTTCGCTACCAAGTCCTGATAAGCCCTGGAGTAATGACACAGCTTTAGAAGTGGAATCAAAAAATTTGTCCAAAAAAGAAAAAAGGAAGAAGCTAAAGTTAATAATGGATTCCATACATTTTCAACATTAAATTCTGAATGGGTGTTCCTCCAAATAACACGAATAAACTTTGCTCTATCACTCAATCCTTGATTAAGCAAACAATGTACATCCTGCTCATACACTCTCCAACATTCATCATCCAAGCAAAATCCCAGAGAATAAACCTCACTATTTCCTTTCAAGTTCAATCTGACAAGTGCAAAAATGTAAAATAATGATAACAAAAAGATGAAAAGAGCGATAGATTTCACAAGTCCTCAAACAAGCATCATAAATATAAGTAGCAAAAAGAATGTATCATTTCAAAGAGTTGTTGTTTTAAGCAACTAGGCATTAAGAGCAAGATCCATTCAGTAAGATAACTAATTATTTACTAAAAATTTGGAGGAAATCCAATAACAACATCAAATTACTCATTGACCATAGAACCTAGTCTCTTTCTTGGTTGACTATATGAGATCAAAACGCATAATTAACATCTGAAGTAAGATGCTTCTAAATGCTCAAGCATAATTGTTTTATAACCACAAACAGGAGGAACAAAACTAAATTCAGGATCAATATTACCACCTATCATTTTCTACGAGACAAAAAGCAACAATGAAACAACAATCAAGTTATCGATACATACCTAATGCAATAATCGTATTTAGCAGCATTATCAATCTTGGTTGCAAAAATTTCCTCAAATCCACCATCTCTGCATTTTTCTAGACACCTAAGTGTCAACGCAACTTCATCTTGGAGCTGAACGTGAGAGGAAACATATACATTTCTTAGAAGAAATTCATACAGTCAAAAGAAATCAGATTTAAAAATTACCTTTTGAATTATCATCAGTAAAAGTTAATATATAGACAAGGAATCTTTTGAAAAGAATAACATTGATTAAATCTTAAAAAATAACAAAAAGAATTACAAAATTAACATATAGGTTTTCTAACCAAAGTTATATGAGGACTCAACAACACAAATAATTGCATATAACATAGTATATATTATGAATAATAGTACCTCAGGATAAGCAACACTCGCTATTCTGAAAGCCAAATTAACACGAGTTGAAGAATTATGCTGCTCATTTCCCTGAGATTCCAAAGCCCAATGAATAGATACATACATATAAATCCATGTAACATACAAGGAAGCAAGGTTACAATTTTAAACACCAATAAATTAATGAAGAGCATATTAAGGATGTTTAGTTGGGAGCTCATAACATGATTAGCTGTCTTCAGCACAACATTGAGCTATATCTTAAAAGTTAAACTATATCTAGACTACCAAAATCCACATGCTCAACCATTGATTGGAAGGTCTGCAAACTATATCATTATTTATTTTCGTAATTTCAATCATTGATCTAGAAAAATGAAAGTTCACAGGCATGTGCTAGGATGATAGATCCAAAAGTTTTATAATATTAAACATCTAAATTAAGGTAAAATTTAATAGTATAAAACATGCACAAGGATGGCATTCCAAGTAGCATATACCAAAAAGTAAAGAAGCCAATGAAAATCACACAACAGACCTCCTCTGAGAAAGCATTATCGCCTGCTGGTGGAAAGTAAAGTCCATGCTTCCACAATGGATGAGTATCTGTGGAACAAGAACAATTTGAATCTCTAACTAAATCTGACAACTTGTGAGCCTCTACATATACATATATAAAAATAACTATTAAAGCTTAGCATACCAATAAATTTCAAAGCGGCACGAAAAATGGCCATTGCCTTCATATCATGGTTAATCTTATCCTGTGCCACAAGGTATGACACTATAACAGAGATTAGAAACCCATTTAAGCAATCATGAACATATATCGAACTTCTTAACCGAGCCCAAACCTGCAATAATAACATAGTAACAATTTCAGATGCAGTGTATAGGCTTGAAAAACTCAATGTTTAAATGCTTAAAGTATATGACATCATACCTTCAGCAAGATTAAAGCCTCACCCAATTCCTCCCATTCAGAAAATGTTTTCTTAACAAATTTTGAATTCTCCTCTAGAAACATGTCTTCCAATATGCTACAATTATATTTGGGTGTAGGCTGAGGAACATCCCCTACATAAAAATTATGGACATACATCATTGGCATAAAGAGATGAACATTCACCATACATCTCAAAAAACAACAACAAAGATGAACGAAAGACTATGTAGTACCAGTATTCAGAGCTCGTACATTGTTCTGCTTCAAGTTCAACTTTGAAAGATTAAATAGGGATGTTGCGGTGGGAATTATTCTTATAAAAAGCCCAGGTACTTCATCAAGTTTCACAGCTACAATGCCATTATTCAAATTTAACTAAATCGGGGATAGTTAGAAAAGTTTAAGAAACTGCCAAGTCATAACAATATGAGGAAGCATAACTTCAGAGAGAATTCAAGTAAGAAATAAACCTGGATAGACAACCAATACAGGCTTTCTAGCCTCATTTTGCAGAGCGGACCATTCAACCTTCTGAATTGATGAAGAGGATTTCAGATACTTCTTAATAACACAAAGGTAAAGGCACCTTTTAGCATGATATCGATAATTTAGATAGTCTTTCTCATGAAAACACTCCTGCCACATTTTAAAAAATTGTTAGGAAACATCAACATCTTTTACTTGATATTAATACACAGACCAAGTAACTCAATTTAAAACCATAGTAATCATTTCTAACTCACTAAAGATAAAACCGAATTCGCGATATTTTATGCAATGCTATGCCCAATTTCATAAACTAAACAAAATTATACATAAACTTTTCATACTCAATGTGGAATTTATGCATTGGAAACAAATGTACCTTTGGTAACCGGAGAAGAAGATCCACATTAACATCTGGCTTTGCTACGCAACCTATTGAATAACTACCACCAATTTCAATAGACTTTGGCTTCTTGAATTTAAATTCCACCTTGTCTGCGCCAATATCTCTCACAAAACCCGGAGCCCAATCCGCATTAACCTTCACAAGTTTTTAATTAAAAATATAAAATTTTCATTATTATTCCCTTCCCCTTATATGAAATGAAAAAAAATTACATTTTTTAAATACCTGAAGATCTTCAGGTATTTTATCTATGGCGGATTTGATGGCGGAAACGGTGTCGTTGACAACCTTAGTAAGAGAAGGTGAATATTCGAGACGAACCTCCTTTAACAACTCTTGAACTTTAAAATCCATGGAGTCTATGAAAGTTTCGGTCTCCATTGTTGTGGTAAAGGAGAAGAGATTTGCGATAGCCAGCTAGGGTTCAAGCCAAGGTAGAGCAGGGTTTTACCGTTCGAACACGTTACAAAAAGAGAAGAAACAGAAGCCCAAAAGAAATTTTCTAACTTTTGGGTGGGCAAAGGCAGCAATGGAAGGCTTGGGAAATAGTTCAGAGGCTAGGGTTGGGGCTTTGGGTCGCTTGGACCAAATTAAACAGAAGTACTCAAACTAATTGAAAAAGCCCATTTGAAATGTTTTTTTTTTTTCTAAAGTCCTAAAAATTTCAAATTATGAAGATAATATCATAATAAAAATTTTCAAGTGATTTTGAAGATTTCAATATCAAGTTCATTTTCTATTGATAATTTAAATTTAAATTTATTTTTTATAAAAATTGACATTTCAACACAATTGGAATATTACATATTTAGATCTTGTTTTTATACATTAATTATTGATTTTTTTATAGAGGTTTTATAAATTCAAATACATTATATATTTTGGTAATCTTATTAATACTTTGGTAATATTTGTAATATTTTTTATAATTTTTGTAAATTTTAGATAACCATCGTATTATTTTTATGACTTTTGTAGTTTTTTATAACTTTTAAAGTTTTTAGGTGGAATTGTAATTTCTATTAAAATTTATATTTGATGCAATTATTTCATTAATAAAATAAATAAGATAATAAATATTTAAAAAATATATTAATTTTATATATTTATTTTAAAAATTAATATTTATTAATTAATAAAATTATATTATAATATATAAAATTTATACACCGACAATATATCATATGTAAATTCTCTGCCAATGAATTAGTTCTTTTCGTTGACAATTAGTGACTGTGCTGTTGATTTCATTAATGCAGGCATAACAGCATACATATGAGTGAAGCAGAGCGGAGCGCTTTGAATGCATTGCTCTTTCGAACTGGAGATCAGTCGAGATATAGTTCTTGTGCTTGCCACGAACAGACCAGGGGATCTTGACAGTGCTATCACTGATGGCATTGATGAGGTGATTGAGCTCCCACTTCCAGGGAAGGAAGAACGATTCCAACTTTTGAAACTTTATTTAAGTTAGTGCCTTTGTGGTGAAAGTGACGGTTGATCTCTGGCAGTGAGATAGCAAAACTCGTGGCTGGCATCCAGGCAGCCGTCTATGGGCGCCCAGACTGTGTACCGGATTCTCAGCTGTTTTAAGGAAATAGTAAATTACAAGGTTGGAGCATCACCAGGGAATAAAATTGGCTGCTGAAGGTGTTTTGCCATCTTAGTATTTTTACTTACTAATATTTTTACTTGCAGTATAGAGCAGCTTTTTTTCCTTCAAATTAAGAGCGAAATTAATATAATAAGAAATTTGATATTAACTGATTCGAATTTGATTAAATTTTAATTTTTAAATTTAAATTTGATTTAAAATAAAAATTAAGTTACTTGAATTCACTTAATTAAATTCGTTTAATAAAAATGAATTCGATTTCAAACTCAATTATGTATTTAAATTTAAAATTGAATTCGAATTTATATATAAAAATAAAATAATAATTTTTAAATTAAAATAATAAAAATATATTAAAATTTAAAATTTTAATTAAATTCGTGAGTTATTCGAGTAATTAAGATGTTAGAATTTAGTTTGTTTAATAAATCAAATTACTTAAATTTAAATTCAACTCAATAATAATTAAAAATCAAATTTTATTATAATCAAATTTAAATAATTCATGAATATTCATATAGTAAATTTTGTTTTTGTCTTGCAACCAAGTGCGATTAGGTTCTGTATCGTGCTCTTCTCCGTTCATCTTTGCTTCCCTATTGGATTTAATGGGCCAAAATTGAAAACTCGATGCTCCATGGATCATGATCAGTGCAACTCTTTCGCATTGATTTGAATGTACAGTCAAGATTATTTTGGAAATGCTTCTGTATTGTAATTGGTTTTGTAAATTCAAAATTATTTTCAAAATTTAATTTTTTTCACATCAATTTAGTTCGTTCAAAATTATTTTTTGAAACTATTGGAACATTACACGATAAACGCTTGTCTTAATGTTGGCATTGACGTGTTGTGCTTGGGATTTGCCGACAATTCTCCAAATCATCTCAAGACACCATAATTTCCGCAAAAAGAAAACGAAAAACCCAAGAAATGCGTAAAGGGCAAGTTAAAAAGCAAAGGAAAAAGACAAAACAAAAGTGTGTTTTAGTTGGGTTTGAGATTTAAAAATTCCTTCCCCCACGTTGGGCCATAAAAGAACCGAACCCCGTGCAACGGAGTCAATGAACAAAGATCTAATGCAATGCCGACAACAGTACCCTTGCCCTAATTACACGTGGCATGATGATAGCGTTTCTTCTTCCCTAAACAGCTCCCTATTCAGCCACGTTACCCGTTGCAGTGCCACGTTGCAACACCAACGGTTTTTCTTCCTCCGTTATGACCCTTGCTTTGTTTGCCTTTTTTTTTTCCCTCTCTGCAAACGCAAAGGTTTAGAGAAACTTTTTTTTCCGGGTTTTGATCTAATTGGTTTTGTTACTGCAACGCTTTTTTTTTTCCTAAGAAACAAACAAAAAATCTTAGAGAGGAAAAAGAAAAGAGAGATAATTAAGGTAGATGGAGATGAAGAAAGTGGTGATGATGATGATAATGGTGATGTTGGTGTCGGTTTGCTGGGGATGGGGAGAGGAGGCAAAGGTGAGAGCGAATGCCGCAGCAGAGAATGCCAAAATCAAAGCAAAAGAAATCAAGCATGGTGCGGCTGAAGCCATGCAAGAAGCCGATGACAAAACCCAGGACTCCTGGTCTGATTCTGGCTTTCACAAGCTCACTGAGTAATGATCAACATGAACTTAAAACATACTACTATGTACAAAAAATGCATAATTGCATATATAATCTGTTTATATTGTACTATTTTATTATTATCCAGGCCAATTCTATAAAGTAATTGTGCTTATTAAATAGTGTTTGTCTTCTTTAGAGTTGAGAGAAAAAGGCAATTTGCTCAATTTGTTGGCCTTTATTTCTTATTGTTAGGAATTAAAGAAGTTTCTTTTATCATTTGTTTCTTGTGCATGATTCTGTTGAGTATATGGAACAAAGACGCCAAAATTGTTAATAGGATTGAGGAAAGTAGGCGATCGGTTTAGCTTATAAATTGTGGTAAATATGGTTGTCTGTCTCTTACAGTTGCAATGATTCAGGTAGGGTTCTAGGACTTAAATATGAGAATGCAAGAGAGGCGGCTAAAGATTTAAGGGATAAAGCTGGAGATGCCTACTCAAGGACCACAGATAAAATCAATTCTCCTGTATCTGGTAACGATTAATTCATCTTATGTCTTTCCTATTAATCTAATGTCAAGCCAAAGTTGGTTCTTGTAATTATTAGGATTTATTTTTCGTTTTTGATTTGTTTGATTTGTTACTTCTGTCCTTTCAGATGCATCAAATTATGCTGCCAAAAAGGTTAGAGAGGGAGCAAACATGGCTTACTAGGAGGCAGGTGATGGATTTGATAATGCCAACCAGAAGCTTAACATGGCTACAGATATGGATTCAGATCAGGTTGGTAATGCTAGAGAGACAATGGCAGAAGCAATGGACTATGGGAAAGACAAAGCAGCCAATGCCTATGACGAAGCTAGGCAGAAGATAAGAATAGCTTCAGGCATGGCTTCAGATGGCGGCTATGATGCCAAGAAGACAATTGCTGATGGAATGGAGTACGGAAGAGATAAAGCAGCCAATGCCTATGATCAAGCCACCCAGAAGTTTGAGATGGCTTCAAATGTGGCTTCCAACAAAACCGATGATGTCAAAGAAACAATGACAGGAGCTATGCAATATGTAAGAGACAAAGTGGCCAATGCCTATGAGGAAGGAAGTCAAAAAATGAATACAGCTTCCAATGATGTCTCTCATGTCAAAGAGAATATGGCTGGGGCAGTAAATTATGGAAGTGATAAAGAATCAAATGCCTGGGATGAAGCTAAAGAGATGGCAGCAGGATCAATGGGTTATGGAAAAGATAGAGTTGCCAATGCCTATGATGAAGCTAAGATCGAGGTAGGAGAAACGTATGCATCAGCCAAGGAGACCATGAATGAAGAGGCTAAGGCTAAGTATGAGGCAGCCAAAGAGAAGGCTTCGCAGGCTGTGGGTGATCTTGGAGCTAGGATGAGAGTGAATAGCGCAGAACTTTGAGTGGAGCTACATTTGCTGACTTTGTGAAGCTATCTGTAAGTCATGACCGTTTTTATTTCTTTCCTGTTCTTGAAACATACTCTTTTTTAGGATACATGCAGACATAGGCATATAGACCTTGAAGAAATAATTCGTGGATTGTCTGTTGCTCATTTCGGTAGTATATTTGAAAAAAAAAAAAAAAAGAAATTGGAAGTATATTGAACACATACTGTATTACCCATAACAAATTTCATTTATTTTTTAAAAGCAAATTTCATTTATTTTTTAACCTCAAAATTCTAGTGCATAGAGAATCTGGGCTTGAAGTAGACAATGTGGTGGGCTTCATGATTGAACTTGAATGGATAAATCACATTTGTATATATAGAAATTGCTGATGGAGCAACCTTGATCTCTGGAATCTGGACCATGAAGCCCATTTGCCATGTAGATTTTCTCCTTAAAATTGTTGCTTTACTAGCTATATTTGGAATTGAATTAAGTTTCTAGTATAATGAAGTCATCTTTTCCCATTCTTCTCTGTAGTAAATCTACAGAATTTTAGCACATGAATTTAAAAAAAGAAGAAAATAGAATAAAAATAAATAAATAAAGAAAGGTACCTAGAGATGGCAGATTTAGAATCTATTTAACTGGTAGAAGTCAATCTAATCCTTTTTAAAGCTCAAGTATGGGAGGACTACAAGTGGTAATATGGCAAAGTTTTTCACGTATGAGAAATCGCAATATCATCTATGATAGACGATAGGGAGTTGATGAATTAACTTGGTATATAGTAGTATTAAACCAAAAAGGTAGCTTAAACTAGTTTTTTCATCCCAAGGTAAATTGCCTTCAAATGAAAAGGATTGAATTTGAATCCAAATTTAGTTTAATTGATTTATACAATCAAAGTAGTATCAAACAGGCATAGAGTTCATATCTCAACACTTAAAAATCTGTGACCTTATTTCCAGACACAACCTCTGAAAAGGATTTTGATTTGGTTAAACTAGAGGCAATAAACAAATTGAAAGGGTTAATGTAATTTTTTAACTAGGGGAAACTCTTTCTTCTTTTCCTCTCTCTTCTCTCTCCCATCCTCAATTTTTTCCATCTCTATTTTCTCCTTATCTTAATTCTCCTCATTAATTGTCCAGGCTTTTCGTTTTGGGCACCCTTCTCTTTACTAGATGTCCCTTTCAAGCAATGGAATTAATGTGAATTGTTCTTAAATGCCTGTGAGGCTGGGACCTTCCTCTATTGATTATCTGTGGCTCTTAGCTGTTCCCCCCTGCATGCTGTTGGACTAACTTTCCTGTACACTTTTTTTTTTCCTTCTGTTTTTATTTCTTCTTGATTCAGCTACTTGTCCTTCCAGAATTTATACATGTGAAGCTGAATATTTCGAGCCCACCCCAAGTTGACGTTACACCAAGTTATTATACTTCTTTACAAGTTCGGTTAGTATGTCTTCTGATGATTTATTTAAGCTCTTCTATCTTTTCTTTAACAGTACTGAGTTGAAGGTTTGAGCACCCACTCCTCCCCAACCCTATTCCTTTCTTATCATTGAGTTGCCAAGGACTCTTAGAAGGAAAAAAAACTCACATGTAATATAGCAATAATAATTCAATATCAGCAAGTTCCACACGGGCAATTTCATGCAAATTCTCAACGTTTTGGTTATTTCTATAGCTGATTTGTTATGGATAGTGCGCTTCTAGAACTATTTGAAATGCCCTTTCTCTATGTATTTGAACTATATATTCATTCATCTACGTCTTAGTCTTGTGTTACTCGTAGGAGTTGGAAGTGATTGTCATCTTATATTACTGTGATTGTCATCTTATGTTACTGGCTTCAGAAGTGATTGTCATCTTACAAAGTTTTTTCATAATTTATTTGAAAGATCGGATTTTCATACTCAAGTCCATCGAATATATGTCAGACACAGGTATTCTAAGAAAAATGAAAGGTATTTTGAGAAAAATGAAGAGTAGAAGTCTATTAATTGTAGAAGAAAAAAACAAGAGAAAGAGAGTTAATGTCACAGGCTTAAGACTTATCAATCTACTATACGTGCAATGCAAGTGATTGTCTAGCATTTTCCATATTTCCAGCATATCTTCACCCTGAAAGAATCTCTCAAGAAGGATAAGTCCCCTTCAATCTATAGCTTTGATGGGGCCAACTAGTCAAATAGTTCTGTTCGCATTTCACATGAAGATACAAAAAAATGAGGACAGCCATATCTAATTTGGCCCCGAATGGAATTATTTTTAAACTACAAAACAAGAATTTTTCAAATTTCGAAACTACAATAACTTGGCTTGAAAAACCTGTCAAATTCCGTTTGCCCCGGCTTTAGTTCTAGGGGAAAATACAACTTTTATGGTAGGGTTGGAAGCAACCAAAGGTACCATGATTAATGGGCCAAATGGAACACTTTGGGGAAAAAAAGGGGGGGGAAAAGATCTGCATACATAAAATTTTGCTTATTTTTCTTCTCTCTTTGGGGAAAAGTAATTGTAGTATATGAAACATTCTTGTTCAACTTGGTTTTTTGCCTTATGGGTGAGATTCTTATATGTGCACTCTTGTGTTGACAATAATGTCTTTAAGGATTGTACTGTATATTTCAGAATCATTCGTAGAAGAGGAAGGTGACAGGTTGACTAACATTTCCTTTAATGAAAAATCCTGACAAAGTGAGATTCCTACA
Source organism: Durio zibethinus (assembly GCF_002303985.1). Next base: position 21,809,406 of record NW_019167860.1, read on the forward strand.
TGTTTTAATGGAAGAACTACTATGATCTTTGTGTGTTGCCAAAGTTTCTAAGAATTGTGATATGTCAGAAATTATCTGAAATACAAAGATTACAGATTCAATGATGTTAAACAAACATGTCTGACAAATGTGGAAAATTAATTAGTAAATATAGTAAGAGTTCTAATCTATTTCCTCCTTAATTTCTCTCTATTGGGTTATGCACATTTCTTATCTAAAATTATTCTATCTAGGGAGAGTTTGCTACTTTCAAGTGCTTGGAAGAAAAATCTTTCTTACATTTGCTTTTTCTTCATGGCTTGTTTATTGTTGTGCATCCAAACTTTGAAAACCTGTCTCTTTACTCCCACTTGAGCACAAAACTGCTGCACTTCTTGCTCATCTCGCTTCTGGATTCTCCAACCCAACTTCTCAGCCAATTCCATCATCTTATCTTTTTGCTCTTGACTGAACTTTGTCCTGAACCTCTTCTTTGATGGCTGTGGATATGATGATTGCCTTCCTGCAATAGAATGAAACATATTCAGATCTTCACTTGAGGACTCCGCGGGTCCGCCACCTCCAAAGTTCATCATTACAGGTGCAATTGGCATGGTAGAAGGACTAGTAGACAAGCCAAGGGAGAATCCTTGTTGATGAAGAGGGGCTGGTTGTTGAGGATGAAGCTGAGGAGGATGCGCAGGATCTCTTCTTGTATTGTTTCTGTGGGGATTATAAGAATAATAACAGCTTGGTGCATATTGTGTTTCCCCATTAATTTCTTTTCTATGAAAATTCCTGTGGCAATCACAGGCTGCACATTTCAAGGCTTCCAGGGTGCCGCCTTCGCCGCTTGGCATGAATTCTCCACAGCCATCCACAACATGGCCGCCCTTGCTGGCTGCGTGGTTCTTCAAACATTCTCTATATCTAATCAAAGGAGTAGAGCTGATAGGTGTCGGTGTTGGACCATCTACTGGTGGGGGCTGTGATGTTGGAAGTTGTTGCCGTGGTGATTTCAGGCTTGATCTGTTAGCTGTAGCAGTTACTGTTGCACTGGTGGTAGCTAATGGAGCTGAAACTGGATCTGGGTCTGGTTCTGGATCTCTCCTGGGCTTGTGTATTTGATGTTGTGGATTCAATTCAGGGTGGTAAAGAGCGTGGTGATCTAGGGTTTGAGGTGGATTTCGATTGAGGATTGTTGAGTCAGTGCCATGAATGGTTTGATCTCTTCTTCTTTCTCCTACAGCTGAATTTATAGGTGCAGAAGAAGAAACTTTTGAGGAAGAATCCCTGTTGAGTTGATTATTATAACTAAAAGAGTTTGGCATCCCCATTTCCTCTTGGCCTCTCAATTCCATTAACTCAGATTTCCAATGTAAAACCTTGATCTTAGCCACCCCTTATTAACCTGAATATACTAGTAATATGTTTCTTTTCAAACCCATCTTCATCATCATCATCATGGCCTTGCTGATTTTTTTCTTAAAAACCTTTCCTTGCAATCTTTTCAACCCTAATTCGCCACCATCTATTCTTAATCAAAGGAATAATCAATAGCTAACCCCAAAATTATTTCCTTCTTTCTTATTCTGACTTCCACGTTTTAGTGCTAAACCCACCAACCGTATCCTGTTCCACAAGACGTAAGCAAGCAAGTGCTTAAGCAGTGTACAGACAAATGAAAATTTTTGAGGGACTCAAAAAGAGATTAATTTTATAGAAAACGATAAAGTGATTAAGATAGATTTGGAAGCTCAAACAGGAAATGGGACTATAACACGGGGGCCCTTAGCTGGTATTAAAGTTTTATAAAAGAACTTACCTCGATGAATTAAACTGATGACTGGTCAGTTTTTTATGTAAGAATTCTCTACGATGAGCTTAAAAAAAAAAAAAAAAGCAGGCAGGAGAAGAGGTTAAAAATGTAAGGAAGTTCTGTTTCCTACTCACCCATCCAAGCCCATAAAATCCATCTATCAAAGGAACATGGTGGGCTTGTTTGCAACCAGTGATGGCTATTAGAGACTGGTGACACTGATCAGAGATCTAGTAATCTTGCAGAACAACCGACAAGGCCATGTTAGTTCTCTCTCGGACCCTGCAAACTGGTCCAGCTCCTCATTATTGCCTCTCCCTAGCACTTTGTTTTGTTTGTAACTATCATCTTTTCTCCTGCACTCTCTGCAACTCTCCACAAACCCCAAATGCAAAAAGCTAATGCAAATTTTATGTGCGGGACAGTAAGCAAGGAGAGAAAAAAAAATTGAATATTAGTATGTCCTGCGAACTGAAAGTTGGCTTGTTTGCCTGGAATATTTCCGGAACAGTTTTGATCAGGTCTGAGATTTGTCACATCATCAGACACAAAACCTCAATTACAGAATCTCTTAAACATGGGGTTAGGCTTAAGATAATGAGCAAAAGGAAGAGAAACAGAATAGAAAAGAAAGAGAGAGAGAGAGAGAGAGAGAGAAAGAGAGGGGGACCCCTTGATCTTTCGTGGGCTGCAGGAATTAAAGTGCAAGAATGCTGGTCCACAGCACTGCACTTGTCCTTTTAGTGTGTTTCAGATTCCCTATCTCTCTTTCTTTCTAGGACTCTCGACTCTACATAATCTTGTTTTTCATTTGGGTGCGCCAGCAGCAATTTCTGCAGACTCCACTAAGATTACCCAATCAAGGCTTTAGCCAGTCCATTTTTGCTAGGCTTTGTTTTGTTTGGCATCTTTTTTTTTCTTTTCTTCTCTTTCTCCATCAGACATCGTTTTTGTGCTTGTAGCTACTTTGTTTTCTTGGTGGTAAGAGTGATACACACGTTAGCCAATACAAAGAGGTAGCTTTAAATTGATCTGCTCTGTATTATTTGACCCTTTACCACCTCTTTTTGGGCCCTGCTTTTCTTTACATTAGATAAGCTCTTCCCATCTGATATCGGCCATTTAATCCCTCCTAATTCCCCTTTTTTCTGGGTCAATATTCAACCTTGATGAGTCAAAAAATCTGGTTTTAACTTTTGAACTAAAGCTGATATTGATATAGTTTCCTATATGCAACTAACTCTTTAGCATTTTCTAGTGTATTTCTCTTGCTCTTTATCTTCTTGAGCACCATGTCTCAACTATACCCCAGTTCAGTTTTGTTCTCTTCAAATCAAATTGAATTTGCTCCACCTTTTTAGTGAGAAAGTGAGATGAAAAAAGGCAAGAGTTTTCTCAACCAAGGTCCTGCAATGGTCCACCAAAGGCCCAGTTGAACACCCTCATTTGGGAGAAATCTTGTTATTGCATATTGCCATTACCCAAAGGGAAGTGCCCATCATTTGCATTACATGTTGCGAAGAAATAAAAATACTAATTCTTTTTTCTTTGCTCTCTCTTACCTGACACGAAGGTTTGTTTTGTATCACAAATTAGGAAACACCATGTTCACATGTGTCTGCATAATCTTTCTGTCTGAACTCTGAATTAGTATATTTTATTAGGAAACCAACGGCTAGGTCTCTGAAAAGGTTAACTGATACAAAATTATTTTAAGTTATCTCCACGGGGCACCTTCTTTTGTGAGCTTGGAGGGAACAATTTCCAAGCAAGATTAGGTTAATTCCAAAGCATAAATATCAAGATTAAACTAATCATCCTGACAACTTGTTTTCTTAATTATATAATGCATGCAATGAGGCTGGACACGTGGCAAAAGCCCAACCAGGTGTCTCACAGACTTTCTTCTTCGGTATAGCTCAAGTCACTCTCATAGCTAGGGCAGTAGGGCTGTTTATTTTACCTGGCAGATATGTGGTTCAAAGCTTATAGGCCTTGCCTGTGTTCTAACAGGAACCTTTGCTTTGACTTTGCCCTTTTTAAATGGACCACCCTCACCCTGTCGGCCTGTTCCATGGGCCACCTGATTTTAGTTTTCCAGATTATTGTGACATGGTGGTTACTTTGAACCATAAACTACTATGAAATTCATGGTAACACGTTCAGACGTAAAAAAAATTAAGGGATCATTTGAATGGGTGATAATATTTAATTTTGGTGAGATTTAAAAATACTAATAAAAATGATTAGAATTAGAACTAAAAAAATTATTATAATTGTGATTAAAAAATTTTTATATTAAATAAATTTTATTAAAATTAATATTTGAATTTAATTGATAATAATTAAAATTTATTTATATCTTATTATAAGTTCAATTGCATTCAAATTGATAAGATATTTAATGATCCAAATGGCATTTTAATCTATTTTTCTTATTAAAAATTATCAAAAGACAGTCAAAATATTTTGGATATTTAAATTTATTTAACATGTTAAATTTATCTTACATATTCAATATAATATCAATCTGATCATATCATTATAACAAAGTTAGAATTTACGTCTATATATATTTTTTAAAATCTCTTAATCATTAGATTAAGAGTTAAAAGACTTGTCTTTGTTTAATGTGGTTCTTTGTCTTGGCTGCTATGAAATTCATGTGTTACATCTAACAACCCCGTTCAGCCATTAAAATCGCAAAATTTTGAAACAGGTTTTTTGTTTTTTGTTAAATATGAATCAATAATTGAGTAGGGATCAGTTTGGGCCGGCTGGCCCTTTTCAAAGCTATAATGAAGACAAAGGGAAATCAACCTTCGGTTGGATGATGGGCTCACCTCACTCCTCAGTCATATCAAAAATTGCACGCGAAAGGGAGGGTACGTGCATGATTTGAGAGGCGGAGTTGACGCATTTTGCATGTGGAATCCAACGACAACCCAAAAAAGTTCCATTTGCTTTCCTTACCCACTCAGCTCTTAGCTTAATGATTTCCACTAATCTCTTTCTTCCAACTTAATACATGCTAATTGGTAATTAGGACTCCACTATTTATTATCACGTGGTTATTACCTTCTTCCCGTAAAATGTTAGTTTTGGATAACTCTTGTAAGTTTGATTAGTGTACCGAGCGTGACATTATCTCCTTTTAACAATAATTATTATTTTGGTGGTATTGATTTTTATGAAATTTTAAAAAAATAATAATATTTTAATATTAAAATTAAATTTTTATGATTTTTAATATCAAAAAATTAAAAATAAATCATAAAAAATAAATTTAAAATATACAAAGTAAAATTTTATATATTTAAAAAATAAATATAATTTTGAAACATCTCAAAAAGAAAAAATGAACAAAAAAATGTGATAGAGAGTATTTTATTTTTTTTATTTTATATTATTTTAAAAGATTTTTATGATAAATGATATTTAACAATTTTAAATTTAATATTTATAATTCTTTTATTTTTATGCTATCATTTTTTTATAAAAAAATAATAATCAAAATTTTAGCATCAATTTCCAAAATTAAGATTAAAATTATACTAATTATTTAAGAGGGATAATGTTCTCATTAGTATTATAATTCAAGCAAGTAATCATAAAATATACACTAACAATTTAAATTCCAAATCAAGGGTAAAAGATTAATGGTCCATGACTGACTGACTGACTATGATGGCCCAACCTGGAATTTTTTAATTTTTCATGCAAGATTTTATAAAGTCGATAATCAAGTCCTTTTTTGTCGTTAAGTTAAATTTAGTTTAGAAAGAATGACTTAACTAATTAATTTTAGAGTAAATGATAAATACTTCATATAATAGTAATTTTAATTATTTATGTCCCATTTTTCTTTATTAGTGTTTAACTAAATTTTTATTATTTTTCACTTCAAAAAAGACATGTTATTAAATTCAAATTTTATTTATACAATTATTTTTTTAAAATTAATACTTAACAAATCTTTATTTAAATTTAATACTTGTAATTCTTTTTTTTTTATTTCAAATTGTGATTTTTTGTAAAAAATTTATTGCATTAATTTTAACTAATTAATAAAATGGTTTAATAAGACAAACTATCCAAAATTGAAGCTCTTTTTTTCCTTTTTTTGCCAACAAAATGGAAGCTCTTAAGAAACAAGAACTCTATTATCAATAATTTATTATACACTCGATAATTAAAATATGACATAATAATACATGAATATAATATAAAAATAATATTAAAATAATATAATTTAAAATTTTAATAATAATTATATATGAATTAATATGAATTATAACACATAATTTTTGTATAAAATATAATATAAATATATAATTTAATATTTTATAAAATATGAACACAAAAAGTCTAATTTATTGTTTCCAATTTAAGTAAAGACGGTTTAGCTAATGGTCATGGCCTTATCCCATGTGACTTAAGCACAAAGGATATTCGATTGTGATTATGCATTAAAGACTTTGAAGAAAATGCTTCAACTTCAAAAGCAAAACAAGTGGTTTACACAACTCTTTCACAAACACTATCCTGCCTACAAAAAATGAACTAAGAGAGCAGCTTTCTTTCAAATATCAATCACATGGCTGGTGGGTGGATTCGCCCCTTCCATGGCCCTACTCAAAGAAACTTCCTATCTCTTTTGTTCAAACCATCTCCCCAATCCAACTCCACGACAAGGAAATGGTAATTATCGAGACGCATGCAGCAGTCAACTCACCACTCAATTTTCATAAAGAGTATGGGCACTAGCCTAGATAGCTTATCTAGTTTCTGAGAGTTAATTGTAGGAAAGACTAACCCTAATGAGACGGGCAATTTCACATAAATGCAAAATACAGTGAAAAAGAGTGGTCCCATTTCAATGTTTTTCTAGTAAAGGCATTGATTAATGGCGGCTTATATTTAACATTAATAATTTATATATTTATTTAATTTTAACTTAATTTAAAATTTTAGATCTCAAAATTTTTTTAAGTTTAGCTCAAAATAAAAAAATAAATCTTAAATTCATTAATTAAATTTAATTTATATGATAAAAAAATAAAAATATGTGATTAAATTAAATTAAATTTGATTATATTCAATTTACATATATATAATAAAAATAAAATTATATATAAATTAAAAATAAAAGTTATATAAAAGTAAAAATTAGTTTAATAAAATATATAATTTTTATTTTTAATTTATATATAAAAATTAATTTAGATATAATTTATGTATAATAAAAATAAAAATTTATATATATATATGAATTTGAACCGAATTTAAAATTTATAAATTTTATTTAAGGTTTGATTTTTTAAATTATACCCAAACACATTTAATGATTTTTAGTTTTTTATCTAATCTTTTTTAAAATTTAGATAAATCTTTAGATTTAAACGAATTGATCCTTGAATTGGTTTATCTTCAATGCACTTTATAGATTAGATCTTAGATCAACCTTCCCCAAAAAAAAATCCTTGAAAATATAGATTATCTTTTTCAAATCCAAGTATTTATAATAGTCATAAAAAATCTATCTTAATTGTCAAATAGATTAATATTACTCTTACAAATTATATGATATTTAAAAAAAAAAAAAAAAAGGCAATCCATTGGTCAAGCCATTAGGACACATATTTATGTGAAAGCTGGGGCATGACTAAGACATTTTGCATTATTGATCTTCCTATTTTTGAGTCGCTTCCTTTGGATCATCTGTGAGTTTGTCTGCCTTTGTGTACTGTTCACTTTTCGGGAAAAAAAAAAAACCATAATCACAAATATGATTTTCTCAATTTTAATTGTTTTACAAAAAATCACCATCTAAAAATTAAGAAAAAAAAACGAAATTTGTGATTTAAATTTAAGGTATAATACCCAAATAAATTCTTAAACTCTATTCTAAAGTACAAATAAATCATTAATATTTTATTGTATAAAATTAACATTATGAACTTTCATTTTATTGTAATTAAAACTTTGATAATATAAAATATGAAATTTTTTGTTTAAAATTTTTTAATTGTATGATTTAATTTATATTAATACTTGCTTAGATTCATAGATGAATTCAATGATAAATACTTAGAGGATATTATTTAAAAAATTTATTAATTAGACATTATTCATCAAATTTTAAGATTTAATGAGTATAATTGTAACAAAATAAAAAATCACAATCTTAATTTCATAAAAGAAAAGATTTAGAGCTTGTTTGCATATTAAAATAAAATTTGAGGATTTATTTGAAATTAGCCCTAAATTTTAAATATATTGAATTTTATTTTTTAATAATAATTACATAAATTAATTAAATTATTCTTCTATTTTATTAATATACTTATCAATATCAAATACTAAAAAGTAAAGGGAAAAAATAAAAAGCATGCATGTATTGATTTTGGCGGTGCCGAAAGCAAAAAGAACATGTTCTTCAAAGATAATCATAAATTTGATGGATGCAGACATTAATTTTGGTATTAATAAACAACTACTATTTTCATATGGTTAAGAGTTTATTAGTAGCGTTTAACAACTATATCCAAGTCTTTCATTTCGTGATTTAATGGTTACATAAGCTTTTAAAAAAAATTAAAAATTTAATTTCGAATCAATTTTTTTTTTTTGTAATAAGACTTTGTTTTTCCCTTGAAAAAAAAAATTATATCTAGAAATTAATTAGCAACATAATTATTCATTTAACAAATTATTAAAAATTTACTTAATTATTGGTTAAATATTTCTTTTTCTTCACTCAAATCTTATCCTCTAGCTAGTCTGACGGATGTCCGGTATTCCTGTCCTATCAATCATAAATAAAGGTACTACACACTTATCTTTTGACCGGCTATTTTTCATTTCTTTTCCTTTAGAAAATCAATGATCTGAAGCAAAGCCAAAAGATAGAGATAGAGATCGATTACGACAAGTGAAGAACAAGAAATATCAAATCACAAAAAATATGCTCTTGTAATTAAAATGATGTAATATAATATGAGTTGAATTTTGGACTTTAGCTTAATTAATTCATAATATCCAATAAATATGAGATTATTTAATCAATTGCAAATTTTTTTATTTTTAAATTATAATTTTTAAAAAATTAATAAAATAAATTTGCAATATAAAGGGTTTAAACATTTTCTCTAAAGATGTTATAAAAATTTAAAGTTATATTTTATACATAAAATGACGAATATGATAATATATTAATAATTTTATATTATTTTTAATTTATAATAAAATTATAAAAAAATTAATTTTTTTAATATAAAATGATTCAATCATCTCAAAATAAAGATAATTATTTGTAATTTATGGGATTAAATTTATATATTTTATTAGATCCTTAAAAATTATATTAATAATTTAAATAATATAAACTTAAAAAAAAATAATTTTGATAAATAAATAAATGATTTTATCGTAATCTTTACACACATTAAATATAAAATATAATGATATTATTTAATTTAATCTTATTTATAATATTATTTTATCTTATCTTATTAGATAATATTTGGTATATAAAATAATGATAAAATAAATAAGATAATATTATAAATATGATTAGATTAAATAATATCATTTTATTTTATATTTAATATGTTCATGAATTAAAATAAGATAATTTATTTATTGATTAAAATTAAAATTTTTTAATCTTATCTCTTTTAATTAAATACAAACTAAACATATTATAAAAAATTATTATATTATCTTATCTATTATTTTTTACATTAAATATAATTTTATAATTTTATATACCAAACGCATCTTAAAAATTATGTTGCTTATTATTGCCTTATTGGTTTGTCGCTTATTCTTTGGCATTTTCGTGAAAATGGAAAGTAATCTCGTTGGGTTGAATTGGACATTCTTGGGCTTATTTGGGTTTATCATCACTTGGACTTTTAGATTGAAGATAACATCAACTGGGTTTTTATCCACGTTTCTGGATAACAGCATTTAGATGAGCGTCTGACCCAGATTTCCTTAAGCTCAAAAGGATTAAAGCATGTAAAATTAAACATATCATATTTATATTTAATTCTACTTAAAAGCACGACAACACAAGCAATTAAAGAAGAAACAGACAATTAGACAAATGATTCAATTTTCAATCCTAAAAACATAACTAAAACCCTTCATTTTGTTCAGCTTCATCACTTTGAGCGTTTCCATTCCCTTTGGTCTTAGCTTCCACAAGCCTCCACATGTACCACGACCCAACTGATCTGTAAGGCCTCCACTTCTCACATATCTGCTCCATTTGCAATGGCTTTGGCAGCTCTTTCAACCCATACAAAAACTGGACTCCTTTCCTCACTCCAAGATCCCCCACAGGCAAAACATCGGGCCTGTGAAGCGAAAAAATCATAAACATGTGGACCGACCAAGGCCCAATTCCTTTGACAGCTGTCAACATTTGGAACAACGTTTCATCGTCCATTGTAAGGATCGAAGTACCCGACAAAACCCCAGTTGAAAACTTGTCACACAGATCGTGAAGATAGCTTGCTTTGCGGGCTGAGACGCCAATTTCCCGGAGCTTTTGCGGGGTAAGAGAGAGGACCGTGTTTGGGAGGACGTTGGATTCGTTTCCACAGAGGGAAATGAAGCGGCTGTAGATTGAGTTGGCGGCTTTGGTGGCGAGTTGTTGGAAGAGAATGGATTTGGAAAGAGAGAGGAAGGGGGATTTACAAGGAGAGAGTTTTGGCGGGGGATGGGTCGAAATGACGGTGGCGAGAAGAGGATCGGAGGTGCGGAGATGGTTGAGAGCGAGGTCGATTTCGGATTTTGTCGATAGAGATTTTGGGATTGTGGTGAGGGAAGGTTGAGGGGATTTTATGGCGTTGTCAACGGGGAAGTTGGCGGTAAGTTTTCGGATTTTGCGCGGCCGGAATGGGATTTTGGACGACGCTGAGGGGTTTTCACAAAGTTTCTTGACGGTGCTTCTAGTGGAGATCCTGGTGGTTTGCGGCGGAGGGTTCATGATTTTGACTCCTTAGGAAGGTTTTGGGAGAAGGCGAGTTTGGGCTTTTTGACGCAAAAGTTGTTGGATTGGGGCTAGTCAACTACTCATAAGTCTTGGCAAGAAATTATAGAAAAATTAAAACCAATTTTATATAATAGGCTTGTATGTGGGATGGATCAAAATAAAAAAAGCCCAGACTAGGCTGAACTTAAAAATAAAAACGTTTTACTTGGCCTATCTTTAATGACCTAAAAAGATATCTGCCACCATTAATTATTAAAAAAGAAAATTAAATTAAATTAGAAGTATACCAAACTATATAAATTTTCTTATACCTTATATATTTATGTATACTTTAATTATATACGTACCCTAGAATGTACCTTAATATATATGTAAACTCATATCCATCAAGGTATTGATTTGAAGGATAAATTCTTTTAAGTTGAATGGATTATTCATTAAATTTATAATATTTTATAGTAAATAAAAATTTTAGATTAATTGATTTATGTACTCACTTTAATAAGATAATTAGTGAATTTAAAATTCAAGTATTCACACTTAATTATCTTTTTTTGCAAAAAAAAAAAACACAAATATATATAGTTGATAGAATTAAGTTCAAATTATATTAATTTTAACAGAAATTTAGTTCGAATTTTAATTGAATTTTAAAAATTCATAATACAATAAATTATTTAAAAAAATTAGATTGAATCTAATCTGATCCGAATCATTGTCATTTTTACATATAAAAGATGTCAAAATGACGACTTTTCAAATTTGAATGGCAAACATAACTTGATCATATCAAACTACGTTCCTTTTGTATACATTTGGATACAACATAGAGTTTTATACTATTCTATACTACTATTTATGGTATCTTTTTCCTCAAAACTTCAACTTTAATTTTTTTAAAAATTAGACATATGTAAATTAAAGTAAGATTGGGAGAAAATGCGTAAGGCCTTGGAGATTGTCACATGAATTCAATCATTATCGAGTATAGACGACGTCCATCTACAAAATTTAAAATGTGGGGTTTGCTTGCTCCATTTAAGGTTGAGCATCCATTTGACAACGCTTCCATATTTGGCATTTTGAAATTTGACCTCCACATTTGTGCTCATCCTTAACAAACATTCTTTTTAGTAATTACACTTCTGTCCATGCACCAGAATATTTATAATACAAATACCAATATACATATGTATACATATAATAGAAAGAAAGCCAAAGTAACATAAAATAATGGTGAAAAAGAAACAGGATTTTTGCATTTTGCAGAGTGTCTCGAGGTTTCACGTCTCAAATATTATATTAAAAAAATATAAAAATATGATATAATATATATAATTTTAAATTTAAATTTATGATATAAAATCATAAAGATAATATTATGAATCTTTATAGATGATATTAAAATGATTATCAATTAAATAAAAATTAAGTGTTATATTATAAAAATCACTTTTAAAATATTAAAAAAATTAATTATTATACAATAAAAGTAATTTTTAAAATTTGACTCATCTAAAATTTTAACGTATAATATAATTTTAATTTTATAAATTTATGTTTATTTTATGTTGAATTCTAATTTTATATTAAAAAAATGATATATATATATATTAAACTTTAACTTATAGATTATTTTTTATAAAATAAAATCGCGTGGAACTTTCACAATATCTCGCGAGAGCCTGCACTAGAGGCCAATTTGACGGTCAAGGTTCAAGAATATGTATGCTTTGGACATGGCCAAAAAGCCTAACACGACAAGTTGCATTACTGTGTGCTGAACTGCACAGTGTCTTCAGGCTTAGAACAATCACAAATTATTAAACACAAAAGTAATCGGACGATCAGATTTATCAGCCAGAGAATCAAACCCAATAATTCCAATGACAATGAAATGAAAGCCCATTTTCTCTATCTTCCAGTTTGTGAAATTCAGAGAAAAAGAAAAGAACTAACAAGACGCCGTAGCAGCAGCAGCAGCTTCAGAGTCCAGAGTCTCGGGTAAAGTAAACTTCAGTTCATGTAACATGAAAAAAGGGTACAATACATCCTATATCTATTACATTACACCAGGGAAATCAGTAATCAATCTAACTGTGCTGAACTGATCATCATGATCATGATGATCTGGTAATAACGTTTCACGTAGTGGGGGGAAAGAGGAACTGAGGCAACTTGGGGAAAGGAAGTCAATGTGAAAATCTCTTCAAACAAAAAGGTTTTTATATATAAAACTGACAGAGTAGGAAAAGTTAAAGAACTTGGAAAAAGAAAAGCAATAAAAAATGAAAAGCAACTAAAGAACATAGAATTATCCCTTTCTTACTTCATCTATAAAAGACAGAGACAAAGGAAACAAACTAAAAAAGCCAAAAATCAAAAAGAAAATTGACGAGACCATTTAACCATCACCACCAACATCATCATTGTGATTCATTTCAGTCATTGCTGCATGATCTTGACTGTGAATGGGGAAAGGGGTTTTCTTTCCTTTTTCTTCTTTTTTCTTTTATTTTCTTCTCATCTTGTAAAGTCGTGGACAAGGCTTGTTGGCCTGTCTGTGACGTTGAGTCTCCAAGAAAGGAAGGGAATGCCAGTATCAGAATCTCGATCACTGTCTTCAATGAACCTGAATTCACTAACAGGAGGGAAACATGGCATTTTCTGGTTCTGCGAGTGATGAACCCATGAATTGTTGTCGTGGTAGCCATGATTTTGCTGCTCCAGCATTGAAGCTGTTGCACCTGACTTGTTTGAGTTTGCTGCTGCAGCTCTTCTTTCTTCTTTTTTGAATCGAATTCCACAGGCATTGCAAAGTGACTGCAATTATATAATAAAAAAAAAGCATGAAAAATCTATAAAACAAAAAGCAAAAGAAGTATACTTGTTTTTGAAGAAAGCATTGTTAATTTGTAACTTTGTATACCTTTGGACCTCGTGGTCCGTTCCTCCAAAGTGGTGTAGAAGTTGTGTCACAGTTAGCACAGCGGCGAGCTAGGAGAGGATCATTGCCTGAGCTGCTACTGCTATTTCCATTGCTTCCGCGGCTGGCTTTTTGGGTTTGCTGTGAATAATGTGTGTTCTTGTTCTGTAACAAGTCCCAGCAAAAGTTAGACATGCAAGAATTACCAGAGCGGCTGTCATGGAGGATACGCTTGTCGTCATCTTCACAAAGACGAGTAGATGGAGTTCCCAACGAGAGAGTGCAGTCGACGGAAGATGATGAAGAGGACGTGAAAGGGTACATGTTTGTTTCATCGTAAGAATTGTGGTTTGGCATGGAAAACAGCATCGAGAATGAGTTGCTTTGGCTATGAAACTGGCCACATGAACATTGACCCACCATGTTTCCTGGTGAGCTACTGCACCTGTGCATCATATCTCAAAATTTTTTCTATGATTATGTCAAAGGCCTAACTATACCTTTTCACCTCAATTTCAGCACTATATATGGATATCAAAAAGATCAAATGGGGTTGATTCAAAATGATCAATCAACCTACAGTTGCCAAATGATCAGAGAAAACAGAAGAAAAAAAACGAAGAAACAAGGGATGGCAGATGAAGAGAAAGAAACGTGATGGTGAGTTTATAGTTAAAGGGTAGTGGCAGAAGAGTACAAGCCAAATAGTAAAACTGAGAGCGAAGTGCAATAATACATTGTTTGAATAAACACTTGGAAGAGATAGAGATGAATGATACGTACGAGAGGCGAGGGGACTGAGGACAGTTGTTGTCTGGTAGCTTTATAAGCTAATAAAATGGCGAAATACCAGTCAGCACCTGCAGTCCACGTTGTCGTCGAATGCAAATGAAGAGATGTACATGCGTGTATATAGCAAGAGAGATATAAGGATATGGACAGAGAGGGACCCAGGTTGCATGTTACAGACAGAGAGAAACGTTTTTAAAACCCCCCCAAAAGAAAACAGTTATTATATATATATATATATGTATGTATGTATGTATGTATACGTAGTTAAATAATAGTAACTACTGCTCTTATAGGAGTATATATAAGAGAAAGAAAATAAGCCAGCCAGACCTAGTCAGAGAGTCAGTCAGGGGGAGCTACTGTTTGTATAACTTCAAGTCTTGGGTTGTGCTTGAAAGAGAATGGTTGCGGGGGATTGAATTTATACTCGAAGTGAGCGATTGGGGAAGGAAGGGAAAATGGGAAGAGGGGGGGGGGGGGGGGGGGGGGGCGCTCCTAACAAAGCGAGTGGGCAGATGGATTGGTCATTGGCTAGTCAAAAGAGCCCACGTGACAAGGGGGAACAGTATTCCATGGATCTCTGCCTTCTCCGATCACGAGGCCCTATTAGTCTCAAACCCAATACATCAAAACATCTGTCCGTATCCGTATCTCTGTCCCCTCGCTGTCACTGCCAGCCTCCCAAGGAAAATGGAATAATTTCCCCGCCCTTTTCCACGCTCCATCTCTCTGTGTCTTTCTTCCACGCTCCAATCACTATTGCCATCTGCCTCTAAAGTAAAGGTATATTCATTCTCAGGTTGGGCTCTCTCATGGTCCCAACATATGTACACAAAATGCGATCTATCAAATTGTTCTTTTCCAAGTTGGCTACAAAAAAAGTTTACACTAACATTGATGGAGATATGTATAGAAACATTTTGTAACATTGATCAATTAATAATAGTTAAATTTTTGTTGGTTTTGTGACATTTGAAAGATTTTGTCTAATGAAGAATAATGAATGCAGTGATCAGATACAAATTCTTTGGAGTTAAGGCATGTCCACTAACCGAATTTTACTTAGTATTTTCTTCAATTAAAAACAATGCAGGAGGGAATGCTGCTAGCCACGCCCTGAATTTGACTGTGGGAGAAAAAGGATGCAAAAATTGAGTTTCATGTGTGAGTAAGATGAGTTTATTCAACTAAGCAATGACCACTGCCATCTAACATGTTATAAGCAGTCCAATCCGTCTCTCCCCTCGCACCAAAAACACCAGTTTCGAGCAAACTACAAGCAGCAACCGTACCCTGGAATCACGTGAACCTTCCCACCTAAAAAACAAAGCCAATTTCTTCATGATAACTTCCTCATGTTCCGTATGCAAAACTCATCACCGAAAAGCTTTTTGGTTTCTAGTACTTAGTCCTAGCAAAATATTATGAACACCAGTAGAAGATCCGAACAATGAAAAGAAAGCTTAAGGAAACAAGAAGGAAAAATAAAAATAAAAAGGTATCTCTGTAATCATCAAAGCAACAAACATCTTTGTTTCTACTTGGCTCACCAATAGATAAAGATCTTTGAGTCAAAGATGGGAACTCAAAAAAGAAAAAGGTTAAAAAATAAAAAAAACAAATGTGGAAAAAAACTTGAATTGAAAAATTTAGGGAAAAAAAAACAACTATCAAAATGACCCACAATCATCATGGCCAAACCCCGACAAAAAAAAAGAAAACCCTTCTGAAGAATATGATCAAGAGGTTCAAAAAACATGAAGAGAGAGGAAGAGAGAAAAGAATCAGATCGTCTAGAGTTTGATGAGGCCTTAGTTCGACAAACGGGGCGACACCGCTTTCCAAAAGATGCTGTCTCTATCTCTTTATAAACCTGCGATTAGCCCAAGAAAATAAGTGATGCATTGTTTTTTTTTTTTTTTTTTGGTTTTGCCATTTCCAATCGTCTTTTCCGCCACGCGATCCACGGTTTCCTGGGGCGGGGGAGTGGGTTAATGTTTTATCAGAACGTGAAACACGCAAGGGAGAGGAGAGTGGGGGAAGAATTGAGCAGATTAAGAATATGCTCAAATGCCTATAAATTGAAGTACTAAATGAAGATCTGTTACTACACTTTTTAATGGAAACTCTGGGATTTGCTTAATCATCTCAAACCACAGAAAATGATTAAGGTTTAGATACGCATTTATTTTATCATGGTGTCACGTGGCTCGTCGATTTGGTGGGGTCCAATGGTTTTGGGTTGGGGTTTTTTTCCCCTGAAATTTCCAAGGAAATCAAATCAGATGGTATCGGGGTTTAATAAACTTTGATCAATTCTCAAGATGCCACGTGGCTTGTCCAGGTCGATTTATCCGTTATTTATTATTATTATTTTAATATTTTGGATTTTGCTTTTGCATGCATGCAAATGTATTGAACAAGGGACGGACTTCACAGTTCAACTTACAACAAGCTTTTTAAAATTATGAGAGGCTTTGAACATTCCTCAAAAGCAACGAGAATACAACTGGACTGTCTCCTGGGAGATTGGAATTTTTATTTTATTTTTTTTAAAGGTAGATTTAGATGTAAACGTATTTTCAACGATTACAATTAAATTTAAAGAATTATCAGTAAAATTCAAATAGAAATCAATGAAGCACATTTGATTAAATGTAACATGAATTTTTCATTGAAATTTTTAAGTTAATATAATTTTTTTTCAATCACAGTTACAATAATTTTCATTATTATTTTTAATATTAAATAAAACGAAAAGGGAAAGGTGGGGGAACTTGGGGATTGGCCAGTGATCAGCTTCTTGTTGACAGGATGTTCTTTGCAAGGTATGAAGGAAGGAAGAATGGGAAAAGAAAAAGGTTAGTTGAGAAAAAATGAGGAGATAGGGACCAACATTTAGAAAAGGAATGACAGTTTGTAGAAGAAAACGAGAAGACTCCCTCATAGGCCAGCCTATGAAAGACAAGATGTTGTCAAGATCATGACATCTAAGGGACACTGTGAATTCCAATTGTCTCCTCCAGGGTAATCTAACAACTATAGCCCAGTAATCTAAGACAATACATTCAAATGTCTCTGCTTTTTCTTTTCCTTCTTTTTAACTGTCATATGAGTTTCTCAAATAAAGTAACTATATACTTAAACCTAAGACTAAACTCAATGCATTGTACAGTTGCGTCATAAAGGTAGAGATTGAGAAAAAATTGAGAAAATAAAAAATTAATTTAAAATTATAGTGTTTAATTTGATTTAGATCAAATTTTTATTTAATTCATATTAAATTTGAATATTAAATATATACTTTAATGTTTAATTGAAAAATAAAAAATAAAAAAATTGAATCGAATCAAATTATTATTTTTATTAAATTTTATATATTTTTAAAATTTTTATAAAATAAAAATAACAAATTTATATTAAAATTTATTTAATTATATTAAAAACTTATATTAAAATAATATATAAAAAATTTAAAAATCGATGAACCGAGTCAATAAAATTTTAGTTTGATTCGATTCGGATCAAATTATATAAAAAAATTGATTTAAATTCAAATTAAAATTTAAAAATTTATACTTGTATACATTATTAAAAAAAAAACTAAATCAAATTCAATCTTTATCACCCTTGCTAAAGAGTTAATTAGAATGTAGCTCTAAAGTATTGTGGGGCATTAAAAAGGAAAAGGTTGTCAAGTTCTCTGTCCATTTTGAATGGGATGCATGGTTAATCAATTTTTGCAAACATGAAATTAATTGTACTAATAGTTTTTTTGCATGAAATCGAATACGAATTAATTAATTAAATTTTTTCCTCATTCCTAAATATTCTATCTCAAACAACATATCAGCTTCGTGTTTAAAAGAGCTATGAATGATGTAGAAAAACCAGATTAAAAAAGTTAAAACAAAGTAGGCGTATGGTGGATTCATGATCACTTTCATGCACGAAGAGTGTGTCTATATATATATATATATATATATATATATTCTTTGAAAATAGAAAAAGAAAACTGAAAAAAAAATGATGATGATGAAAACCTCAGGCGGGGGGTAGGTATCATGGCCTGGATATAGCCTCCTTGACTCACTTGTATGCATGTCCTTTACGTAAACCGATCTTTTTTTATCCTTCCATTTCTTCTTTTTCCTTTAAATACTTTGAATCTCTCTAAATATTAACTGTTGCCCCAAAACTAAACAGATTTTACGTATATATTTTAATGATTTAAGCTTACGATATGGGCACTCTTCCCTCCTGTCCTTACACCATTTTTCCGATAGTTTCTCTATTTTTTTTTTAAGTATTGAATCATAAAGTTGAATAAACAGTAGGGTTTGGATCCTTTGCAGTAAATTCCATTAACAGGTCGGTACCCAATCGATCCGGTTTTCAATATTTTTGACTGGTCTTTTCCGAGATATCTTGTCTGCTGCATCTTTATTCCCTGGCAAAGAAAAGTTTATGATCAGCTGGCAGAAAGCTTTTCAATTTTAAGTTGTTCAAGTTACAACCTCCACCTTCGTCCTTTGTCCTATTGATTTTCGCAATGCAAAGCGTGACAATTGAACGTCAGATTCATTTTGTTTTACACATGAGCATTTCTTTTACTCGGAAAACGACGATTGATCATCATGATCAGATGATTCAGATTCCAGTTTGAATTCAGGGCAAGGCTGAAACTAATTTTTCTTCTAAATCTAACACAAACTTGTGCAAAAATTTATATATATGTACGTGAGTATGAATTGATACAATAGAATTCTATATAACCTATAGTAAAACAAATGATGTCCAAGCAAGTTGGGGTATTCAAAACTCTTAGTCAGAAATGAAATGATCTCCATATCAGAAATCACAGAATTCAGGATATCTTTGAAAGGCTTTTTTTTTAACTCATACGTTAGAATAAGTTATTAGGGATTTAATGAATATTTAATTTTTTATAATTTTATATTTAAATTAGATTTATTTATTATTATTACTTTAATTAAATAATTAACAATTATTAAATTAAAAATTTTTATTATTTTATAAATTTATCACCTAATAAACTTATTTCATTTTCACTTTCTTAAAACGTGATAAAATAAATTATTTTACATTTAATAAATATTTAATTTTTTATTTAAATTGAACTTTTTTATTTCTCATTTTAAGTTAATGCTTGACATCGAGATCAAAAGTGAAAAACCAATGAACAGCCCTGTAAGTAAAAAAGTCATAATTATTGTCAGAAAAGAGAGTCTTATTAGGAATCAGAAGAGTGGGGCTTTGAATCAGTCAGAGTCTTTTCCGGCGCTGCTGCGTGGCTACAGTATTCTTCTGGAGATATTTTTTGACGCTTAATAAAACTTGTCAACTGGAAGTTACTTCCCTGTTCTTCTACATGGGCTGCAGGCACGTTAAAAGAATTATATTAATCAAAAATATATAGAAACAATGAGAGTTTATTGGCAGCTGGTCAAGTGAACAGCTAGTTCCTGAATCCTGATATTCGAGATATGTGCTTAGGATAGCTAAATTTGGAGCTGCTTCAAAAGCTTAAATTTTCCTGCTCGTTATGGCCTTACCTTCTATAGTACTCCTAGAGTATTAATACTACAAATTTCAACAAATTTCTTTGAATAATAATAATTAAAAAAACACTTAAATTATTGTTGAAGGCTCAGCCGTAGCCTAAAAAAACCCAAAGCTTATTGTTGGCCCAAATATATATTTGGTAAGCATATGTCTGGTATTTAGTAGAAAGGGCTCTAAGCTAGGTGGCCCAAAGCTTTTGTACTGGGCTTGTGCTAGCCCTCTATTTCGATGGGTGGCAATGTGTAGTGGACAACTAGAGACCTGGCCCTAGTTGGCCTGATTATGTAAAGTTCGAGTATCATATAATTGGGTTCGAGACATGTTACAAGCAGCAGTCGAGATAATACAGGAATATTTAGTAACTACTACTAACTCGTAATCAGAGGAAGCAAATTATATATCCTTAATAAAATATTTAATATTTTAATTTAGATAGACAAGGTCAAAGGAAAATACAAAGAGATAACAAAAAGCAAAATGGTAATAACAGCATATAGTATTACAGTGGGGAATAATTTCATTTTTTGGGTTTTTTTTTTTGGTGGGGAATATTCTATTATGCTAGTCTTTCTGCAACTGAGGTCACCGGTTGGATCATGTTCTTTCACCATAGTCTTTGGGGAACCTAAAGACAAATAGGATAAGTTAGACGTTAGAAAAGGAGTTTTATTGATTTTATCTAGCCCACTGAAAACCTTGAAAACAAATCCAAAAAGTTATGATAACAACACAAATGTTTAAGATCCAAAAAAAAAGAAAAAAGAAAGCATTAAAAACATTATCAGTTTAGGTAATAATGCAGCCAATAGTTCCAGATAGGTTGGAAAGCAATTGGTTTGGTCCTGTATAATGACAAATGCAGAAAGTTATAATAAAAAAAATTTGCAAGTGATTAAGAAAGAGAGAATAAAAATTGTAAAATATTTAGTTGGGTTTTGTATGTGACTATTCTGTCTTCAGTCATCATTCAAATCAAACAAAAGAAGGTAGTCTTTTTTATAGTCTGACGTGGGAATTGTTTGAATTTGTAATATATATAGGACCCTTGACATGTTATCCAAAAAGAGTAAGATTAGATCTAATGTGGGCTGTATCAGCAGTTAGGTGAACAGGATGGTAGCCTAATGTTCAGTGGGGGAAAAGATAAAAAAATTTTTTTGATGGATCACAGAAGAAACCGGCACTTGAAGAGTTCTTCTTGTTCCACACTTACCTGAATTATTCTATGGACCCACAGGGGGACTTCAGCTATCAATGTTTAAGGACTTTGGGGATGGCAGTGTAAGACTTCTTGTGGGTGTGTGAAGCTGGAAGGACAAGGACTTCATGGATATCCCATCTATGATGATTCTCAGAATCACTTTTTCATTAAACGCAGAACAATAAGCATTCAGCTATTTACACAAACAAGAAATACAGCGGCATTGTTAGGAATGTGAAATTCATGCATATGAATTTGTCTTTCACTTGTTGGATATCTGAAGTGTTTGTGGTTAACTTTCAAATCTGGAGAAATTGAATAGGCTTTAAATACTCATGAAAAGTGGTTTGGGATGTAAGCTGATAAGCAGCACATTACCTTTGTTTTATACTGACCGCTTTAGTTGCTGCTCCCACTTGGATATGGATAAGGGTAGCGGCCAGACTCAATGTCTTTGAGATCCCTGACTAGGAGCTCATAGTGCAGCTTGACTTCCTCAACTGACTTTCCACCCACAGCCTTAGCAATATTATGCCAGCGGTCAGGAGTGTCCTGATCATATTTAGCCAGAGCCTTCTCAAACATTTTGTTTTGCTTTGCTGTCCAGGAGGAGCTAGAGGTACGTGAAGAAGCGAGAGAATTGGATGACATTCGTGAAAATCTAATTACAACAACTGAAAAAAAGAACTATGTCAGTGCCTGAATTTGAAAGAAAGGGTGAATAAATTGGAACTTGGAAAAAGGCTGGAAGGGAAAAGATGGGTTGTTTCTCTCAAAGAAGATTACTCGAAGTCAAGGAGCAGTATGGGAGGTATATCATGAAAGGAGCTCCTTATAAGCAGGAGGAAAAGAGTGGTGGGTTTGAGCCAGTTGTTGGGCGAATATATCCCCCAAAAGGGCAGAGTATAAAGTGACACGTCAGGATCCACAAGATGGAGAAGCAAAAGGAACAAGAAGTAAAAGAGAAGAAACAGTATCAAAGGGCAGTCTCTAGTCATTTAAACCAAACCGTATTCCTTTATTAGATAAGTGGCAAGTGGGGTTTGCCTTGTTAGTTACAAGTCAGTGAAAAGAAATATCAGATGTAGATACTTTTAGCTGAAGCAAACTCACCTTGTGTTGTGCTATAATGATGTATCAATTAAACTAATCAGTGGTTGCATTAGCTAAAGATAATGCAATCCATTTTCTTTTGTATGAAAGGGATCATCAGAATAATTAAAGCTTGAGGTCAATAAAGTGAAGTTGTAGCAGCTTAGAGTATTTTCTTGAAAAGTGCAATAATTACTTTGCCATAGTTTCTTCATTTCTCCTATTCTTGTATCACAAGCATGTGAAGAATTTTTCCAATCTTAGCTAGCTTTATTATTATTTTTTTAAGAGACCACATGCAGATATAGAAAGGGTTACAAATGTTGGGATTTGAATTCAAAATTTGCTAGATACCATGGTTGCATGAACTAACTGAGTTAAGCTTTGGGTAGCTGGCCTTTGCTAATGGTTCTAGTTGGCTTTCAGAAACATACAATTCATTACCTTATTGTTCGGTCGCCAGTCAGCGAGCCAACTTGTATGGCTCCCCTAGCAAGACTTGGCATTGTTCCATGAGTGTGTGGACTAAACCGAGTATGAATCCTGCAGAAATATCTTCAACCAATAAAGGAAAATGATCTATTTCTTAGTTGAGATGGTGATATAGCTGTAGAATTATTTGCAGTGCAAGCTGTATAGGGGTAGTTTCATTACCCCACCAGTTCCCAGTAAAGATAGCAATAGGTAGTTGGTCTTTTGGAGAAATTTGAAAACCTTAAAGTAGCTAGCTGCCAAATTTATGATGAATTTCTTGTGAAAGAAAGATGATGACATGCCTTGCTTATTAAACCGAAGAAGAGGATTGAATTTTAAGGTAATGACATTGAGTTTTGAAGCAAAACTAAAATGGCAGATCGACTCATAAGGTTTCCTTTTGGTGTTTCCAGTTATACATACAAAGCCATAATTGTTTAATGTGTTAATTAATGGTCTTTCTGCTCAGCTCTCAGTTAAGTGCAACTCTTAACCAATGCAAAAGATATTCAGTTTTCTCTCTTAAAATTAGAGAGTAAATAGGGCCATCAGCAGCCAGCTGAATGGGGGCCTCCGGGGAACTTCTTATGACCATGGAAGCAGTGTAAAATAGCTTCAAAACACTAATTTACTGAATCATCTTTGTTGTCAATATATATACCTTGAATAAAAGTTGCTCCCAACTTTGGAATACCATAGTTCTTTATGTTGGTCAGCCGGGTAACCTATTTAAAATGTATAAACAGCAAATTGCACAGTTTCAAGCAGATCAACCTTATTACAACTTTTGACGATGACTCTGTATCTTTTCGGCATGTAATCAGGTTCTGCACAATCTTCAACCCCCTGGCATGCTTGATTGAGGGAAACTGCTCTAGTTTAATTGCGTCAAATTCTTTAACTTGTGCAATTTTGTGTTGTTTCAAAAGTGAACCATTAATGTACGAGGATAATAAGGTGATTATCTGATATTGTTGGAAGGAAAAAAATGCCTTAATGATGGTAAAACAAACCAGAAACTTTGTTACTTTAAAGCTAGCCAGGACTAGGCCACCAAAGCCAAAGGGATAGCTTAGATTTCAGGTCCATTTTTTGACCTGTGCAGATTGTAGTTCCGCATACTTCATGTAATACATTCAATAATCAAGGTCAATGGTGCTAGAACTTTTTGTAGTTTGTCAAGGGGCACCCTGCTGGACCGCTACCAAATCTTGGAAGATCTTCTTGCTGATGAATCTTATCATTTGCGACTTTTCTTTATTCTTTTTCCCCTTTATGGTACATAAATTGTGACCATTGATTCTTCCACTTGCTATTGTTCCAACCAAGATATGGACTGAATTCTTACTAAAATGTAAATTACTGCTTGGAATGTGAGGCATATTGATTCCCAACAGAAGATAATATCTTGGCAGATACCCCAGAACCTTGACTACCGACTTTGCAAGTGGTTGGATAGAGTGGCTTTTTGCAAGTGGAGCTGTGATCAAGTGTATGTTTCACTGCTAGAATCCAGAAACTGCTTCCGGAGTAAAGGAGGAAGGTACGGAAAATTTTATTTGGTTTTTGTATCCTATTGTAGCTATATGTTTTTTTCTTTGGTTTAAATTAACACTATAAGCAGATATATGATGATTGTCTTTGCTTCGCTGATCACACTGTAACATTGAGTACTAAGGCTTAGCTATAATTTCTCACCATATAACTCTGACTGCCCTGCGACGAGGTTCATGAAACTATGGTTGTCAGAAATCGGAATATGAGTAGTTGGCGTCAAAGAATAACAAAAGCATAGTTTTGGGGACTAATCATTGGATGACAGTTGCTTGGGTAAATGTGGACCGAATATGCACTCGTCACCCCATTTCTTCCAAAGTAAATTGGATGGATTCCCATTTTTCCCCAGGTAGATATTGTTCTCATTTAATGGTTAATACTCTGTATTTACCTAAAGAAATGGTAGAATTTGTCAAAAAGAAGATGCCTAGATAGCCTTTCTGTTTCCTTTGTGGTTAGATTCCATATTCAAACAAGACCCCGTATAGAAATTCACCCTGTAGCTTTTATTAGTGGCTGACTACTTAGATTCTAATCTAACTTGTTAATGGGTCAATCAAGCAGTAAAGTTTAACCTTTCGGGCCGAAGTTAACGAAAGTAAATCCACTACTTTTGCCTAGTCTACATCTGCAAGCGTAAGCATGGGAACAACTTTTTTGGGGAATCTATGAACAAAAGAACAGATGGTTTGGGAAAATGTTAGTAACAAGAGAATCTGATTGAGGGAGCAAAGGATCCTTCAATGATCTTTCTTTGCTTTACAAAGGGTATATAAAAGCATAGACACAAAGGGTTCCTGCACCAATCAATTGTGTGTGCATGCATAATAGATTATGTTAAAAGCTAGGAACCAATTCAAGGACTTCTAAGGCGATATTGATAATGGATCTGTGGCCTGGATCAGTTAGATAAGATATTGAATCAATTATTGAGAGCAGGTTGAGAGACAGGACTACTTTATTGTCATCAAGACCATGATAAACCGAAATAGCCTGGCAGCAGCACTCATTTCATGGTTGTGTACTTTCTTTCCTTACGGCCTCTGTCCTCTAGGGTTATACTTTGGTTTTGAGCCTGCTGGCTTATTAACCTTTTGGGCCTCCTAAGAAGTTGTTAAGCTGCAGCATCCTAGTGGGTTGGCTATGGTCCAGCGCTTCCGATGCTAGAACAAAAACATCTCCCTTTGGTAGAAAAGATAGGGAAATGGAAGAAAAATATTTTCATTAGCTTCCCCTTTCTTTCCTTCCTACCACAAAGAATAGAGGGGGAAAGGTGTGTTAAGTCTTGGATCTGATGATAACCTGGTTCGTTTTCTGCTAATGCAGGAGACTCTTCTTGCAAATCATTTTCTTCAGGCTTTGTTATAAAGAAAACATGATCAATCCTGAGAATATCTTTAACTTCTCTATATGGCTGAAGTGTAGTTAATTGGTAGCTATTCAACTTTTCTATAGAGAAGATGATAAGTTCATATCGGATGCTTTCCTCTCTTTAGAGTTTATTATAATTGATGGACAATTTTTATTTTGGGATTCGCTGAGTTAAGGTCAGTTGCAATCATAGACCTGAATTTTGCAGAAGTAGAATTAAAAAGAATTTGATGGGCAAGTTTCGATCATTGGTAGGTTTACTTCAATGAGTTGGCAGGGGACAATAGCCAATGGGGGGGTTGGGAGAGTGAGATTAATCTGATTGGCATAAGTCAGCGAGAGAGCCAATTCATGGTCAAATCCAGTGGAGACATACCCATATGAAGTTGGTGAAGGATGAAGGTCCTCTCAACAGACCCCCTACCCATGGTCTCCTACCCTACCATCACTTATCCTCATAGCCATTATTCATTACTATATCTTTCTCCATCATTGTTAATGACTTAATGTGATATTGTCCCACATTTTTTTATCCCACATCGGTAAGCAACTGTTGATTCACCATGAAGTTCATGAAAACTAAACATAACTGATGCATAGATTGTTGGATTAAGATTGTTACATTCAAGGCCTTACCAAAATAACAACCCATACTTCCATGAAAACCTCTTAAGACTGATGAAACCAACTCCTATTCAGTATAAGTGTAAAATGGATGCCAAGAAACAAGCCAAACTAAACTAAATATAATTTATAAGCATAAAACATGAAGAAGCTCGTTGTCATCTAGGTCTTGTGATTTAAGTTTCTTAGATGAAAAAAAGCTGGTTGATGGGATCTGTTTTCATGCTGCCACATTGTCGGTGGGTCACATATAATCCATTCAATATATCCATGCAAATATTCTTTGCCTAGAAAACAGAGATCTTTCTGTTAACCAGCCACCAACCCCTTATCTTTAATGAGCTTCAAGCTATATAAAAACTCGTATACATACCTGTTAAAGTGCATATGTTTAACAGGTTTGTCCCTGAATCAGTCACAAGATATTACAAGGTATCTTTGCAGCTGGTTGCTTTGTGATTTAAGAAAGATTTACTTGCTTGCTGCCCTTTATCCAGATTCCAAACTGTTTTTGGTTATGTGAAGCTTGAAATGGACAGTTAAACTGTGATTTTTAGATTTGGCTTGTTTTTTTATTATCCCTTTGCCAACTAGAATAAAAACCCATTCTTCAAATTTTATCAAATTGAAACTTGTCTAACGTACTTTTTTCAAAAATGATAAATACTATTATGAGATTTGTTAGTTTTTGTCCTCTTTTTATTGGTTTATCACTTCAATAGAAAGTTCATCAAGCTACTTGATTTGATTGTTTGTTTAGAGCAAAGGACTTTTTGACGTTGATAACTCACCAAATCTAAAGTTTTAATCTGCATGTGAAGCCTCAAAATATCACCATTCATTTGAACAACCCACCTTCGGACTCCGTTTTGTAGCCCCTCCGTTTTCTGTTATAAACGGACATTCTCGCATGGTGGTAATGTCACTGGGTCCCATTGTCCACAAGCTCTGGTTAATGGCTTACATTCTTTTGTGATTCTTTGCCTCTCTTCTATCCATATCCTTCTCTTTTTATAGATATCTGTCCTTGCAAATTCATCAGTATTAAGTCAGCTCTTCATTTCATTCTCTTCTTTCACCTTAGTAACAACTAGTTTCCCCGGAAAGGAAAAGGGTCTTAAAATTTTAGAGAACAAAGCAAAATCCCATTTCTCCTTAGAGATTGACCAGAGATGTTACGTGGTTTGCACTCCCTGGAAAGCTGTACCTATAACGGGATGGACATGAGAGTGCTCGAGAGACAACAAGCAAGGTTGAAATGGCTGCTGCAGCAGCAAGACTATGTGGTCCAAAATAATAATCCTGTTGAATTATGTGTAAGTTCAGTGCCTCAGTTTCAGGGTTTGATTGGAGGGAATTTAGGTAGTGGACAGTTAGTTGAGCTGAAAATGCCAGAAGTTTATCTGGGTAGTGATGATTTTCACAAATTGGTGAACCTTTCAGTAGCTGGACCAGAGTTTGGTATCAGTAAGATGGATTTGGTGCCGCCAGAGGGTGCTGCAGATTACTGTATTTCTCGGACTTCTAGCTGTCAGATGACAGCTCGGACTGCTTTAATGAAAGAGGGAGGAGAAGGTGTGATTTTGGAGAAAATAGAGTCCACCACTGGCAGAGAGAGCTTTAACAAGAGAAAAGCAGAGGTTTGTTACTATGCTTCGCTCTAAGCTTATTCAATTACTGAGTTGTAGCTTCTTACAGGAATGAATTGTGAACTTTTGAATAAATTTGATTATAAAAAAAGAAACCGTGGATGAATTTTGATAAAGATGCTACTTTTAATTTGATTCAGTTGTTCCAGCACAAAGGGGATAAAAATAAAAGGCAGTTATAGTCGTCATTAAGGCATTTGACTTTTGTTGTATAGGCTGTTGCAGATGATAAATGTAAAGAAAGGAGGATTAAAGGAGAAGTGGAAGGGGAACCTGAGGTCAAAACAAAATGCAGTAAAGAAGTTTCCAGAAATCCTTCAAAGGAGAACTCCAAGGTTTCAGAGGTTCAGAAGCCAGATTACATTCATGTAAGGGCACGTCGTGGCCAGGCTACTGACAGTCACAGCTTAGCAGAAAGAGTAAGTAGGATTTTTTTTTTTTTTTGGAGTTTTGAATTTTAATTGATAAGGTAAATTACTTGTAATATTAACTGACAGGGCATTTATCTGTTTGAAATGCACAGGCCAGAAGGGAAAAGATTAGTAAGAAGATGAAATGCTTGCAAGATTTAGTCCCTGGCTGCAACAAAATCACAGGCAAAGCTGGAATGCTTGATGAAATAATCAACTATGTTCAATCTCTCCAAAGACAAGTTGAGGTAAGATCGGCATATTGGTCGTTTAGCCTTAAAACATTTTTGCAAATCAACTTTCTTTGAACTTATCATGTCTTAATTTAATATACTTGCAGTTCTTGTCTATGAAACTTGCTGCT
Source organism: Durio zibethinus (assembly GCF_002303985.1). Next base: position 21,838,257 of record NW_019167860.1, read on the forward strand.
TTAAATCCAAGTGTGGAATTCAATGTTGACAACCTTCCTGTGAAAGAGGTAATAAAACAGCCTCCTGAATTGTCATTTCTCGCTGATCATTGGTGGAAATTGATAACAACGTACAACTTCTTTTATGACTGACTTGTGCTTAAATAATCATGCAATGAAGTTTCCTGCTTATGTCGCCAATTTTCCAGCAGCTGCTAAGTCACCTGCAGTGGCCAATTTGACCTGCCTTCAGTTCAACCCATTGCAAAAAGAAGCTGTAAGTTGCATGTTAGATGCGACAATGCCCCTTCCCCAAACATCAACTGAAGGAATTGCAAGTGCTTCTATATCTATTCCAGAACAAGCTTTTAGTTCATCCTGCATCACTGTAATTATTCCTACTCTGATTTTAACTACTTTTATTCGCTTCTTTCATTTATAATTCTGTTATATCTTACATGGCTCAAAATCATATTGCAGCAACTGCAAGCATTTTCATCTTGGAACACTGATCCTCAAGGTCTTAACAATGCGTACAATATGGGGTTTCATTAAGAATGATCAACTAATTTTTCTCTCCAACATCGACAGGTGGCTTTAGCATTCTCTCTTTCTCTTATTTTCCCTCCAATTAATCTATGTACATAAAAATCGATGGTCCCCTTCTCCTTCATTAGTCATTCCACCTGGAGGATATATTTGTTTTTGTTTGTCCATTCTCCGAAGTCCACATTGCAAAAACATCTGCTTATTTTCCTGTCTGCTTTTATCACCTGCTAAGATTTGTTGTTTACATGTTTTCTGCAGATACTATTCCTGAAATCATGCCAGACTTCAAGATGGAATATAATTTTTTATACTACCATTTACCCTTTTACTGGATTTATTTCAAAGATTCTGATAGTTACCAATCCTGAAATCCTAGCAGTATCAAGATGGAGATGTTATTTTTTTGGACACCGTCAATGATATTCTAGTAATAATCTGGAATATTACTAGAATAATGATTCTAGATTATCATTGACAGAAACTATTCACCATCTTAAAGGATTTATTACTATGATTCCAACAAATTACTGAATGATCAAGTTCTTGTTCTACATGTATAGTCCCACTATTCTAATAAATATACCATCCATAAGATTAATCACAACATTTCCATATCTCCATTGTATAATGACTAGAGATATGTTTCTTGTCTGTATGTTTGCCCAATATAATGAATATAGCTGTCTTTCTAGCCAGTAAAAGTGAGAAGTGAGGAGAGAAAGTGGACTGGACCACACTAAGACTACCATAAAAAGCTGATAGGAATAGAAAATGACAGAGGAGGCATTCGGTTGGAAACTTTAAATCATTGTGGGGGCAAGAAAGATGATAGAAGTGAGTGAAAAGGTAGAAGCTAGTGACAGAAATGGCCCAGCTGCCGCCCAACTTGTGCTACATTGGGTAAGCTTTGGCCGCTTGCAAACTCTCCCTTGCAGAACAAAAATCAGAGACAGTTCAATCAGATAAAGATATAAATACTAGGATTACACCTGAATTCTTCATCATTAAGCTGTTCTTTCTCATCCTTCTCTCCCAAAAGCCTGGTTGATCTATTTACCTTTCCAATAGTTTAAAGTGCAAGGAAAATTGGTCTAGCATTTTTTTAATACAAAATGCCTAGGCTTAAAACAATCCAATGCTGGAGTAGATAGTCAAAGCCTTCTTTGTATTTTACCAATTGTATCTTAAGTTTTAACCTGTATCTCCAAATGTACCACAAACATCAACAAAGGCAACTAACTATTAAACCCAAGAATTTCACTTTAATTATAGGTTGGACTGAACTAATCTATTACTTTTAAATGGCAGTTTACATTTTGGGAGGGTTTTAGCTATCCACTAGGGAATTTTTTATAGCTTAAATTAGGGTTTTTGAAGCTAGTTGTACTCTATGTGGATTTCAAGGTTGATGAGAGGTGATGGATTCCCTAACTTAAAGGTGTAATCTGTGATCTTTAGTTTTTCATTTAGAATTGTGGACTCTGACCTGCTTGGTTAATTTGTAAGCGAATGTTTGCTATAGGAGATTAAAACTGTGGAACTTGTTAAGCCTACTGTTTGGATTTATCTTTCATTGTCCGGAAATGATCCTCCAGTGAGTGGCAAAAACATTGTTTCAATTCTTTTTGAAGTATTTGGATTGATCATGTTTCTTTTGTTGGCCATTGGTGCAATGTTGTTTATCATGATCACTGACTGTTGGTTCTTTATTAGCAGATTAAGAGACTAATTCATTTCTTTACAAAAATATCTGAAAGTTTTTTTCAGAGGATATTGCAGTCTAGAGATACCAATTGCAAGTAATTGCATGAATAAATTAGGCGAAGTTTGAAGTTCAAAGTTCAAAACCTGATCTGCTTATTGGCAATTCTTCTTTGCTACATATTGGTTTAAGCCCCTAGTAATTATTCCAATTATTTCCTTTTTAGGTTGACTGATAATCAAATGCAACCTCAAAAATGATGATCAACAAATTCCTATTACAATTACTACCATCATTTGTGTTTGGTTCATGTGGGGTGCCATCAAAGACATAGTATGGACCTGAACAAACAGAGATATATCAGAATTTGGTGTGCTTGCTTCTTAAGTTTCAATGACAATGTCAATAGTTAGTACCATATTGCAATACAGCTGTTAGTGATTATCACCAGTTTGTAGATAGAGCACAAAACTGCATATTCTACCTAATTATTGGGGAAAATTACACTCAACATAGGGACATTTATTTTGGGTACTGATTAATCAAAATGTCTTGCAGTGAAACTTTTCTCAATGGCTTTATGCTGCAAATTGCAGTTTTGTCAAATCACCTTAAGGGGAGGATACTCATGTGCACCATATCAAAGTTTTTAATGACCAATATTCTAATTTAAACCTTTTTGTTGTTTAAATGCTCTATTTCAGGAATCCTATTCCACACCAACCATTCCAATTAACTTCAAGGGAATTCATTGCATACTCCACTATGAGATAATAAATGTGACCTAATAGCTGGTTGGGGGTAGAAAAGGATGTGAATATGAGATGTGGAATCTTGTCTCCGATTGAATAGAACTAACACTAAGAGGAGCTTCTCAGAGGAAAATGGTGATGGTTTTATATCTATCAATATTGGTAGAAAGAAAAAGACTTGATATTGTCAGTATTCTCTCCCTTGTTCTTGTGCTGATCAGATGGTTTAAACTAGATTGAATAGTATCCCTTTTTAGGTTCTTTTCTGATTTTTTTATATCACTCTGCAACCAATTATTGTTGTTCTTGTTCTTATACTGGAAACACCAGGATCGAAGCTGTCCTGTCAATTCTAAAGAATGGGACATCAAGAACATTTTCAAAAATATCCCGAACCTTGAGATTGAAATCATGTGGTATCCTGGTTTCGAATACATTGACCAAATTCAGTCTCTGCATGTGTTATGGTAGCTCGTTTTTGAAAAAGTCGCTTCTCCAGGTCACCAGATGCATAATTGTTACTGCAGATCTTACAAGTCAGAGGAGCCCTTAGTTCCTTTTCCCTTCGGGTGTGGAGAAAGAATTGCAGCTACCATTACTTGATCAAGGAAAAGTTACCCTCAAACACCTCAAAACTTGGTGTTTTCCCATTTGGCACGAGTAATGACTAATGAGAACAGAACTTTGTTGCCAACTGTCACATCAACTGTTGATAGAATGTTGGACTATCAGGTTCAGTGATTAAGATTCATATTTTGATAATCTTTAAGTACTAAAAAAAAGAACTTTGACCAAGACGGATGCTAAAGCAGCCAATTTGGTACGAACGGAGTTTATGTCATGTAATGAAGTGCCGAACATAAATTTTCTGCACCAAAGATGAATAGTTTTATTCTTTCTATATTCGCCACTTTCCCTTTACCTTCTCTTGCGCAAAGTTCACCTCACTTTAAGATCTCAATGCTTCCTTTCGAAGTAACTGCAAAGAATTTCAATTTGCAACAACAATCAAGGGAAAGTAATGCATCATATAGCATTTGGCATGAATTCTGAACCTTAAAAGAGAATGTTTATTTGTCCCCCTCCTTTTCCTCAGGGAACACGAGCATGAAAGAATGGGAAGAATTCTGTTTACATTTCAGACTGTCAGTGTGGAACTCCCAGGTTTAAGCATGACATCAAGCCCTTTGTTTTGAGTTTATTCCAAGAGTGAATGTTTAATAAGAAAATAACACAATTAGATGTAGGCAATTTGCTGTTAATTTAGTTTTGATTCTAATTAAGATTATCAAACAACATACAAGTTAGACTGCATGATCAGTAATGCCATGCACCGAATAGCTAGAATAGACCAGCAAAGGCCGTACAAGAAAAGCTTCCATTAGAATATAGTACCAGTATTAAAATACAGGAAGCATTCTACAGGAGAGAGATGTGTATCTCCTACCAACATGCTATCATTCATAGGCCAGTTTGGCACAAAGCTGCTCTGGTAGGTTGCAAAGGTGAAAGCGAGGAAGGATAACAATAATGCAAGGCAATATCAATGACGTGGATCTCCAACCAGTGGTGATCATTCACAAGCTGGTTTGGTGTCAAAGCTGCTTAGGCAGATTGCAAAGGCTTGGAAAGCAGATAGAGGGTATCGATAATCCATAGTGAAGATGTCTTTGCCAATTTTTCCAAACTGTAAGATTACCTTCTCTTGCTCTTCTGGTGATATGTTATGTGATGGCTCAACAGCTGCAACAAGCTGGAAATTCTTAACAGAGGCCACTGTCACACGCCCCTTGAAGTTAAGGCACCAGCACTGTAACTGTTCATGCCATCTAGGAGCCTTGTTTTTAAGGGTTAATGGCTCTCCTGAGACTGGGGAGAATAATGGTGTGGCTGGGACGCTTGGGGAGCTGGTGTCTATCACCGGTTCCTTTCCTTTTGAACTGGGTAAGGAAGAAAGTTGCTCATCAATGGATTGTGGGAATGCTAATGGTGTTGGGGCAGTGCCTCCTTCCTGAATAGCAGAGACAGGAATTGAGTGCAAAATGCAATGCATTCTCCTTGGTCCTCGTGTTCGCAGAACATTGAGCTCATAGGTAATGGTACCTATGCTGTAGTTGCATGCAGGTAATCTTGGAGACACCTGCTTGGAGTGGAATCTATGATTCGATCGGGTAGTTGATGGGATCATCGAGTCACATGGAGGTTGACTGTCATATATGGTGAACTTGGTACCCAAAAAATTAGACCTGAAGAGAATTCAATATCTCATCATAGACGTGAAGAGAGAATAATCATCTTTGATCATAAAAAATCTAATGGTGAGACTTGCCTTAGTTTACCAACATACGTATTGCTGGCCCTAGAAAAATCATCTGCAACCAAAGATATAACAAAGTCTGTGCATGTTGCCCTTCTGACCTTTCTTGCTGCCAACAGCAGTTTATCTCTCTCTCCCTCAGCTGTAAATCAAAGAAGCAACACAAGTTAATACCTCTCAAAAAGTGAGGAAGCTTCACAATAGTGATACCTCCAATGAGGTTTGTAAGTTTTTGAAGATGTTATTTGGCTAAAAGGATGTTAAAAAACCAACATAACTACAAAGCTGAGTAAACCCGACGATGTCACAATGAGCTTCCCAATGGAATGGTACAATATGTTTCACAGCTTTCCAATCAAAACAGATAGAGATTGACATCTTAGGTTATTCAAAGAAACCTAAGATGTCACACTTAATTATTGACACCCCTAGCACAAAATCTTCATAAATCAATTACAAGTTTACAACGAAAAAAATGATTAGAGCAAAATTTTTTCAGATAAGAATGACAAGTATAAAGGTACGTACATTTAAATTTCTCATGAATAATAGTAACTAAGGACATCCGTACAAGATGACTTACAAGGCACCAGACCATGGAACAAAAGATATGTTGAAGTTGCTCTGTCCCTTCTAATATAGCACTGAATTGGAGATTCACGAGGACCAGGCTGTTCATGAGCACAAACAAAAAGATATAAACAAACTTTTAAGTGGAGGAATACGAAAATAGCCACTCCCATTACTTATAAAGACATGAGACAAGAGAGCTATCGTTGAATGTATGTCATTTGCAGCAGGTTAGGAAAATTTAGACTTAGCTATATAAGCATGCTTTTGAAAGTTCTTAATATTCAACTATCAGCCAATGACCATTTCATGATAGAAATGCCACAGCAATAAATATCGATTGAAAAACAATTACTAAGTTCTTATCAAAGATGCATATAACTGATACATATGGGCATAGTTTTTCAACCCCTTGATGTAAATTTAGCTAAAATCTAAATATCCAGTAGTTTATTCACAAGGGATCAAAATGGCATATTTTCCAATAGGGAAAGAGTATAACCTGCTTCAATGAGATTGGAAATGTGAGCCTTCCACATTGCTCAGGAGTCTTCACAATCTCCTTTGTAATTTCCCTCCAAGACCTACAAACTGCAGCACAAAAAAGAACAACAGCCCGAGCAGGCCAAGCTGTCTCACTCTCTTCGACCCTCTGGATGATATCCAAGAGCAATTCAGGTGGTAGATTCGCCCACGGGCTTTGTTCTGCGAATTCAGATTCAGGTGGTGCTTGATCAGGAGCAACATGGGATCTAGTCCGGCTACGCCAAAGCTTGCTTTTCCCTCTTCTCTTTGATATGTTCCCAATCCCATCCTTCATTTCCTTTAACTCCCGCATGATGCTCTTTAGAGACATCTTTTACAAGCATACCAAATCAATCTCTCAATATTCAACTGCAAATATATAACATATACATAAAAGAAAAACACCAAAATGAAAAAGATTCTCCACTATTCAAATCTCAGCTTAACCACAAGTAAATTTCCATCAAATCAAACTCCATAGATCAAAAAATAATGAAAATTTAAAAGCAATTAACACCCAGAAAACAAAAAAGAATGAAAACCCAAGATCAACAACTAATAAATGACAAAAAATATACAAAAATGAATCTTTTTTTACCTGAATCATCAACCAAAAAAAGCTAAGAACCTGAGAAGAAAAAATTGTTGAAACCAGCTCTAAGCCGACTGTTTCCAATCAACCCCAGAACTGAACAAACTCAGATGCTTCCCGACACTCTTAGGAACCCACAGTTCAATCAACAACACAAACCCAAAAAAGAAAATCTGATCGGAATGAAATAGATTATTAAAAATGCTTTTTCCGTAAAAAAAGGCGAACTTTTCTTTTTATTAGTGGGAATCCTAAGATGGTCATGCCATTGCTAACGCCGGTGCCACCACTTCCACCACCGTCAGCGCCGGCGTTCTAAGAGCCCACCACTACCACCGCCATCGCCACCTGTCTTCTCCCAGATCAGTCAGCCAAAGCGCTCCCTCCCTCTCTCTCTCTCTCTCTCTCTCTCTCTCTCTCTTTTTCCTGCTCTGAAGACAAAAGCTCTTTCACTTAAAACGGATCCAAAGTTTTTTTTTTTTTTTTCCGGCTTTTTGGTTTTAGAATAATGTAAAAATAAATATTCTTTTGTTCTGACTTGTGACTTTTTTAATTAGGAACCGTTAAAAGTAATCTCTTCATTAATATTGTATTGGAGGAGGATGTTTCAGTCTTTTCACTTCGCTGACGATTGAGGAGTGAAAAGATCAAGATGTACAGACACGTGGCAATAATCAAGTGTTCAGGAAATACGTCTTTTTCTACCTACCCTATCTGTATTTGATGGGAAACCTTTTTAAATGCTTTTCGAATCGATTTCCCACTAATAATTTCATCGCTTCAAAAAAATCGATAATAAATAAAATTTTTTAAATTTTGTAAAAACAGAAAAAAAAGAAAATTTATTTTTTTAATAATCCAATTATTATGAGTTAAGGAATTTGTACCTTTAATTAAAGGTTATGGATTTGAGATTTAATATAACTGATTTATTTAATTATAAAAAATATTTTTAAAATTTATATATTTAATAATTTAAAATACGATAATTAATAAAATATAAAAATAAAATAAATAAATAATATATAAATAATATTATTTAAAATTTAATAATTATTATATATAAATTTAATAAAATTTAAAATATATTTTTTTATTAACATAAATTATAATTCATAATTTTTATATAAAATATAATAAAAATATAATATTTTATATGATATATATGAATAATTGAATCAGTTATTCATTATTAAAAACTATAAATATTAAAATTTAAAATTTAAACTTATTAAACATATACCTTAAAAAACCGAACATAACAAAATCAAAACAAAAGTTTAAATTCACATCTATAAATACGACAATGTAAAAAATCCTAAATCCCGATAATTTCTCCGACTTGTCTTCCGGTTATCGTTAAACAATAAAAAATGTGTCGCTGGTTTATAGAACCAAATCCAAGCCCCAAAGGTAGGAGACATCGCTCTGGCCTGGCCTGGCCTAGCCTCCCCTCCCCCGTTGAAATTCATGGCAGCAAGAGCCCAGAGCCTGTGAGGTGTCGATTGAAATTCTGTGGTCAAAAGGCATACGTGGACAGTGGGGGCCCACGTAAAAAACCAAGCTCTGTTTGTGGTTTGGTAGGGTAGGGTCAAAGGTTTGAGGCAGCAAGAAGAGCTCAATCAGTGGTTGATCCCATGTCAGATTGGAGCCCTGCTAAGGTCCACAGATGCAGGTCCTGGAGCCCATTCCCGATGGTCAGTGGGCTTGATATGACTTCTTTATTTTCATTAATTTTTTAATATTTAATTTATTCGGTTTATCAAATATTAATCTTAACAATGCTTTCACAGCTTCATGCAATAGATAAAAAAACAAAAAATTTAATTATAGATCAATACAATAGATGAAGAAAAAGGAAAACTTTAATTATAGCTTTTCTTTCTTATAATTGTGTTTGGGTGAAAAGATTCTATATTTTCTGGTTTAATTTTTTTAATTTTTAAATTAAAATATATCATAGGTCTTTGTATTTTTTAATTTTTAAAAATTTAAACCTTATAGTATTATTTAAAAAAATTTTAATCTTTATAATATTATTTTTTAAAAATTTAATCCTTGTATATTGTTAATGATTGAATTAAAATCCTTAAAAAATAATATTTTTAAGGACTAAATTTCTTTAACTAATAATAAAGAAACAAAATTCTTAAAAATTGAAAAATACATGAATTTCTAACACATTTTGACCTAATTTTTAAAATACTTTAAAATTTTAAATTCTTATCTACTTTACTCATACAACAAAAATGTTATGCATTTAAATCTTTTCAAACCCGTAATCTTAAACAGTTTGATCAACTATCATGAGCTAATACTTTGTTTTGGTCTCAATCAAAGTATGACAAATGTCTTACCAATACATTCGTGATTTTTATTTTATGCACCATGAAATGGAAAGGTGGGAAGGTTTTGGCTGTGTCACGCTTAAAGTTCAAGGAATTTAAGGGCCAAAACAGTACTACACCCACGAGGGCTGTCAATATAGTGGAGACCGAAGAGATAACCACTGAAATTAGTTACATGCACGTTTAATGTCAAAAGAAAAAGGAAGAATCATCCTTTTCCACGCCTAGCTGAGCTGCACCAAGTTGCTTGATTTGTTGATTGTGGATCCCATGTCTCCTTTCATGCGCATGGATTCTCTCAAATAATATTTATAAATACTAAGAATTAGTTCGATGAAAAGGGGACTACTCGAGCTTGAATCTCCTCATTTTGTGTGTAAAATTGGGTTGGCTTTTTTCGATAAGGTTATGAAATAGGCATCCATTCTTTCAATTCCAACTCTCTTCCCCTACTGTCGCTGCCACCTTGCAATTGACATGCTCTTTGGCCATGGGTAAATAGTCCATTGGAAGTGGAATTTTTGGAGCTTGTCATCATATATACTTATAATAATATTAGTAATGATGAAGTTCAAAATTTTAAAGTCTTTCCATTTTAAAATACACTAATTTATACAAGGGTGAAAAAAAAAACTAAAAATTCATTTAAAATCATAGTATTTGATTCGATTTGAATTTTTTTTTTTTGTTTAGTTCAAATCAAGTTAGCTATTAAATATATATATTAAATTCAGGTTGAAAAGTGAAAAATAAAAAGAAAATTAAATCGAACTAAATTATATATCTAATTTTTTATATATCTTTTAAATGTTTATAAAATAAAAATAATAATTTTATGTTAAAATCTATTTAAATATATTAAAATTTTATATGAAAATAATATTTAAAAATAAAAAATTTAAAATTTAAAAACTGACAAATTAAATAGAATTAAATCAAATTAAAAATTGATTATATTCAAATAGAATAAAAATTTAATTTAAATTTAAATCAAAATTTAAAATTTTATAATATGATGTAATATCTAAAAAAATCAAATCCAATTCAATCTAGTTGGAACATTATAGGTAACAATTAAAGAGCTGTGTTTGTTGGTCAATCTTGACAAAGCTGTAGGAAAATAAACTTGTTCTGCAAAAAGCGACAAAACCCACGTCTGGAATCTGTCTCTATAAAGTTATGGCTATTGATTAAGGAGGGAACTCAACATCTTTTGTTTAAGTAATTTAAGGTTTGTCTGAAAGTTCTTTGGCTGTTTATTTCAATCTTTGTTTTCTCTAATCATCTTGTTGCCTGTATATGCTTTCAGTGCCCTCGTGTCTGCATTTTTTCGTCCTTGTCCTTTATGGTTTGGTGGGTTGCTACTCATCTTTGAAAAGAAAAAGAATCAAAGGTTATTTTCCTGATTTTTTTTTAATTTAGTCAAAGCTGAACCACATCAATTCTGTAATCATGCATGTGATTTCTGTCACGGGGTTGTTTATGGAGGAAAATAGGTTGAAATTGATAAGATAATCTTGGATCCTCTAGCTGAGACTTAGATCCTTCAAGGGTCATCCTAAAATACCCAATGACGATCGATCTTCTTTTTTCCTTCTCAGCGGTCAAATATTGATGGTGCTGTATGCTCTTCATGTAGAACAAGAAAAATTTAGCTTGTCTATGTATCATTAGGAAATGCATTGATCAACAAGATTCTCCATAGATAATGAGATTGAGTGTTGTCTTTTCTTTTTTTTTTTACATTTTTGGCTTCCTCAACGTTGCAATCTATTTTTATTTGAAATTTTGATACGATATAAATAAAAAATACGAAAATAATATGATTTAAAATTTTAATAAAAATTATAAATCAAAATAAGAAAATCAAAATTTTATTTTATATTTTTGTATCAATATAAATTATAATACATAATTTTTATATAAAATATGACAGAAATATAGCAAATTTAATTGGAACCAATATTATTACTTGGGAAAAAAAAAAAAAAAGGAGAATAGCGTTGAGATTGGGTTTAACCAGAAAGTTGCAGAATCATGTAAAAAGATGAAATCATTTTCCTTCTTTTATCAGCACTTTTAGAAAAGCAAAAAGCATAAAGAGAAAAGATCAGTTTCTGGGAAGGAAAAAGAGAGAAGAAAAGCGAGTAGGAAGAAAAAGATAAGTGTAGGGTCCGGGATAAGTTGAAAGGTTGATATCTTCAATTGATCAAATATTTTCATGTCAATTAAACTTTGCATTAAAATATGATTTTCATTCTAATGGTTAAAAATATATTAAATTAATAGAAAAGTGATCAGTTGGATAATCAGTCACGCATGCCAGTTGTGGGATTTGTAATTGTCTTTGATATCTTCTTTCTTTCCATAGGAGTTTGTGATTTCCATAGGATGCTTCTTTGTGGGGAAAGGAAGAGAAATGGGGAAGAGGGAAAGCACTTCACATCAGCTGTGGCCATGGAGGACTTGTTTTCACAAGGCAATGTTTCCATTCTTTAGCAGCTGGGTTCCTTCTCACTTTGCCCCAATGTATTCATTTATGTTGAAGGGAGCTTCTGGCTGCACATTTTGAAGCTTTGGCAAACTAGCCTTGTGATCCCTAACCTAACTTTCGACATGAAGTTTTATACAAGAAAAACTTTCTGAGACTGTGATCCCTAACCTAACTTTAACATGAAGTTTTGTAAAAGAAAAACTTGACTGAATTGTTGCAAATTAATTAAAATTGATCAAGTAAATATAGTTACCTTCTTTCATGTCAAATTTCAATGGCCTAGAACAGGCAAAACCAGAGCCGAAAGAAATCTGGGTAAGGCCTCAGGTAGGCCCATAAAAGACAGACAAATCCCAAATAATCATGGGCTTAGGTTGAACCATTGGACAAAGGCTTAGGTTGACCCCTGGATCCATCATCCCCCACTAACCCAAGCAAAGTGACCGGAATGCGACTCGGCTTTAATGCCATAACGACAAAAACGATCGGAGGCTAAAGCTTTAAAGCAATCGTTGGTTTTAAAGTAACATGGCTTTCTCGTTGCATGTATTTCACTTCACTTTTGGCGCAAACCCTTCTGCTAACAACCGACGAAAATGGCGATGGTTTCGATACCATTCTCTGTCCCTTTCTTAAATTATCCTAATCTACGCCCCACCAAGTGGTGGGTTTCTGGTTTTCTTTTTCTTCCATGTTTTCAAATTAAGGGAACAATGCAGTTTACCCTTAATGCTTAAAAACTTCAAACTTCGAAGCCGACAAAGTTCATATTGTTCTGCAGATACTCGGGCATGGCTTTTGCAACTTCAAACCAGAAAGCTGTTTCTTTAGGTGTCAAACTAACACAAGGGAAAGGCAATTTACCTAAGCTTGTGCTCACTTCTGATCATGGCAGGTCAAATTCAAATCTTTAAATATTCAAAAAAGGATGCACATTTATAAAATTTTCTTTTCTGGGTCTTCTTCAAATTCATTTAACTCCCCAAAGTTTGCTGCTTTAATTGGTGACGACTTTTTTTATTGGTTCGGGTCTGAAATGAATGGTTTTATGTACTTGCTTGTTCCTTGACAGGTTTGATGTTTTGGTTTTTCTTTTTGGTGTTGTAGTGAAGCTGAGATTTAATTATTTGGAGGTTGCATTACCTCTTGGAAACTCCCAAGTGGGAGAGACCTTCTTTTTGTGCGGCCTGATGCTGTATTCGACAAAAAGAAGCCAATCTGGTTATATCTCCAGCACTTTCTTTACTTTGATTTTAGCTATTGCGATTTCAAAATGTCTTTAGAAAGTTAAATGAATCTAATTTTTGGTAAAGCTTGCTAGAATTAAAAAAGTAGATTATTGTTGTATTTTTGGGCAAGAAATTGATTCTAAATGGTTTCATTACCAAAATAAAAAGTTTGTAGTAAAAATATATTGGAAAATCTGACCTTTTTTTTTTTCCTATTTGGATAGTGGAGGCATTCCATTCGACTGCATTTCATATTTATCGGTTTCTTTTTTTTCTCATGGGCCATTTAACATGTTCTTATAGTGAAATTTGGTGAGGTCTGGTTGGTGCTATGCTACTATGACCCTGACAGAGGGCCATATTTTCCCCCAAGTCTCTATCCACTTTGAGAATAACACTAGAATCTGCAGGGTAGTGTACATACTGTGTTGAAGTTAATTTAAGTGATTCTTTCCACTCTAATACTCTATCATCTTTATTTTATACCTGCAAAAGACCATCCAGAAAAAGAAAAGGAACAATTGAACTACTATTATTTTATTTTTTAATTTATTAGATCCTCTTTTTTTTAAAAAAAAATTTTGGAACTGCTTATGTAACTCACAGTATGGATTCGCAAGGAATCTGGATTGGTCCCTTGTGGGGTCTGAAAATGTGGAAGGCAATCCTGTTGTAACTCTTGAGCTAAAAGATGGTCCTTACAGCCGTGCTATGTGGGATTTCAGTTTTCAGGCTAGATATAAGGTCTGTAGTTGATTGCTCACTAGTATGAGCTGGGTAAAGATATCCCGCATGATGATGACAATGGTAGTTTCTTTGGTAATTTATGCGTTAGTTTAAAGGTACTGCACTAGTCCAGACTAGATATGTTGATTCTCCTATGCAATTTTGGCTCGTTTTCACTGATTAAATTGGCAGTTTGTTCCCTTTTGTGTTTCCTGGTCATTCTAAACACAAAGAACATTTCCACCGAACTAATAGTTACAAACACAGACAATAAGCCATTTTCTTTCAGCAGTGCCTTGCATTCATATTTTCGTGTAAGTACCTCTAATTCTATGGTTGGTAGATGCAGTTCTTCTAGCATGCCCAAATTAACCTTTACTTTGTATAGGAATGGAGATTTCTTTTTGGCGATAATGCAAAAAAGAAATTTACAATTATTTGCAAGGGAGGAAAAGGAAGACAACACACACATACAGACATGCATATTATAACTTAGGCATTATAATTGAGTTACTTGGCCTTTAAACTTGAATGAAGGAAGTTAGAAATTGATGTTGGACATTTTGATGCAGGCATCTATAACTGGGGTTTCTGTGAAAGGTTTGAAAGTTTGCAAAACTCTGAAAAAAGATCCTGATCCTACGAATCCAATTGAGGGTAGGGAGGAAAGGTCAGTATATTTTGCAAAGACCCGTTATTGGATGCTAATTCAGTACAAATATTTGAACTATAGGTGTTATAGAGAGAGCTCAATAAGATCTCTTGAGGATCTTATTTATAACAATGATTAGGTTCCTAACTCAATCAAATTGTAATTTTATCCAAACTCAAACAATTTTTATTTCATTGACTTTATCTAAATCTTGATATTGACTGTTGAATGTTGAAGGATAATAATGTTTCTCAAATCTTTCAATGCCTGAATGAAGATTGTAGTTAAAACCAAATATATTGTAGTTTTTAGGTGTTCTTACCTTTAATATTAACTATGTCTTCTTTATATTTCTACTTTTTAGCCAACTTGTTTGAGAATGAGTTTTAAAGACTCATGAAAACAATTTTGCTGCATTTTCTAACTGTTATATTTACAATTCAGGGATGTTATCACTTTTCCTGGATTTGTAGATTGCATTTATCTTGATTCTCCTGATGCGGTGCACCTTGATAAGGTGATGTAATATCTATCCGGAATACAAAGTATGCAAGTCCAAGTCTCACATCTCTGTTTTGTTAGAGTAGAGTCAAAAGTTTCCTCATCTTTCTGATTTGCCCTTGCAGTTGGTCAGATGCCGTTTTATGGAACCCACATCGCAGACGGAAGCATGTTTCAAAGATTTTGTTTGCGTTGAAAATGCAAAGGTATACTTTCTTCAGTGGCAACTGGATAAACTTGGTGGAAGCTGGGTTTATATACTTGATTCAACTTTTTTGGCTTGATAATAATTGTTCAGTCAGCGCGAGTTACTATACTCTTGCTCCATAATATCATAGCAAATGTTTTGAAACTTCTATGTCTAAGGAGAGGTTGAAACCCTTTTTCAGATGGCGCTCTTGATATGCTTGGCATTCTCTACCGTTTATTTCCAAATTAATGTTTTCTTTTTATTTATGGTTACTCAGATCGGAACTGTCCAGCTAGAGCCCAATCAATATTGGATAGCTAAACAACATCTCACCATTGGCTGAACTGCTCAGTGTAGATTGTACAGTTTCCAAAGTTTATGGGATAAGTGCACTTCCTTGTTTTTTTTTTTTTTTTTTTTTTTTTTTGAGGCAAAAATTTTGGTTTCTGTTTACAAAGCTTACTAGCTACATGAACTATTTCCAAATTCCAAGTTTCTTAACAATGTCATTTCAAGTTTTTGTATTAATTATTGAGTTGATAATATGGTGTTCTTTCCCTCCTCACTATTTATCTCCACAAGTACATTTGCCATACCTAAAACCAGAAGAGTGATCAATTAGCTAAACCACCTCTGGTGCTCCATCAGGCAGGTGGTACAGTAGAGATCAATTTAAGAGAGCTAAAACCAGAAGGAAAACAGACACAGACAGCAACGAATAAGAAAGAGAAGCATTCCCCAATTATTATACCAACTCAACCAAGCAATTCCAATCTCCATGGACATTCATGTCAGACAATAGAACCAAAATATTGTATCACTATGAAAATGAGGAAAAATAGTTGAAAAAACATTTGATTAGAAGTCACTTGGATGAACGAATTTACAGACCTAGAACCCTTTAACAGCTACAAGCCACTTTAAAGTGCCCAAAACATTGCCTACTCTTGTGCTTCTCAAGAAACTAGCATGGAAATGATGCAAACCAGAAGTATAATCAAACCAACACCCCAAACCCAATATACCCATGCCTTCTTCTTCTTCTTCATTTGATTTGCATAGTAAAGGTTATTGGTTCCACCACTGATAAAATTACCTGCATTGGCCACATTTTCTTCAATATCATCCATTTTTTCCCCTTGTGCCTCAACAAGAACAGCCATGTCAAGGAACACCTGATGCAGCCTTTGCAAACTTCTCTGAATATCCATCACAGCCTCATACCTTTCCTTGCTTCTCAAATCCATTTCCACTTTCTCTGAAAATAACTGAACTTTTTCACCACCTGAAACCACCTTTTCAAGCACATCTTCACTTGGTAACTCTCCGGTGGCATTGTAGTATCTTCTCTTGAGATCTTCTTTATGATCTGATACAATCTTTTCCCTCAAGGCCTGAAAATCATTCATCATTTCCCTAAGCTTAACCCTCAAACCATTGGTTATTGACATCCTGGTTCGATCAACATATGTCCCTTCTTGATACGCTTCTGACAATCTCCTATAGGTTACATTGGATCTATCGAGTGATTGAAGCCTTGCCTTGACAATCTTTGCTTTTCTAAGAATGGAAACCGTGTCTGACTCCATCCTATCTCTTAACCCTCGAAGAACTTTGGTGCTGTGAGTGGACTTGGTTTCTTCATTAAGGGTTTGAAGATCAAGCACGAGACTGGTAATCTCTTCCATCGTGATCTTGATTGATGCCACTTCTTGAAAAAACTGAGAGAGGTTGTTTTCATCTGTGGGGTTGAGTTGACCTAGGCCTTTTTCCATATCAGGATCGGCTTCTAAGTCTTTCTCTGCATGTTTCTTCAGTTCCACATAATTTAAGAACGACTTTGTCATTAGATCATTCATCTTTCCAAGAATTTTGCAGAAAAACCCTCCTGCAAAACAATCAAGAACAGAAAATGAAAAAATTTTCCGGGAAAAAATGCATCAGAAATGAAAACCCACCGTCTTGTAAAAGAAGAGATACTGACCCTTATTTTAGATTAACTTCTAGAGATTCTTGGTTATCTTCTTTTAAACTGATTCTTCAGGAGTCTAAAATATGTACACCATTGTTAACCGAGACAAACTCAGGAAAACTATTGCATGAATAAAGTAAAATATAGTAATAAAGGGAAAGGGAAAAATTTAAAGGGAAAAAAACCCATGAAGAAACCTGAAAGTTGGATTCCAAGAAAACCAAGGAGAACTCTTAGCCCTGCTCTGTTGAGTGTCAAAGCCTTCATAGAAATGCCAAGAACCCCTCTCTGTCTCTCTTTTGTCTGTTTTATCTGCAAGTGTATGGGGTTTGGACGTGAATGGTAAAAGCAAAATACAGCAAAAAACAGTGGAAATGGGGAGTTTTAAAGTGAATCAGGGAACGCGATTGTTCAGTTACGGAATTTAAATTTTCGTTTATAACAGGGTAGCCGTTGGGAGAGTTTTCCATTAGACGCTACCGTTTAGCATATAATTCATTCACCTGTTTCTTTTTCTAACATTGTTTTCATTGGTTTTTGAGTGCCGGTTACCAATAGTTAACGGAAAATTAGCTTCAGATGACTTGTTAATTGTTCATACTAATGGTTTCAGTTTAATAAGATTGCATTTACCTTATCATGTGACGACAATTTCGATATACCTGTTTTTTACAGTTACTTATTGAATACTTAAAATTTTCAACAATTTTGTTTTGAAATTGAGATGAAATCTTCTTGATGTAATAGCTAACAAATGTTCATGCATGAAGAACATGGTGCTAGAAACATTGCATTTACTCTGCCATGTTTCATTGAGGTGCTTTTCATGGCATTTACATTTTGAAAAAGAAGAGAGGAAAAGAGGACCATGACTTGTTTTTTGTTTGTATAAATGAATGACAGTTTGATCTCAAGTCTTGTAGGTTAATCCTATTTCTTAAGGACAGGTATTGTGAGCCGAACTTTGGTCCAGGACATTAGTTTTAAACCAACTTTATTATTCATTACTTAAAATAAAATGACATCTCAGCCTAACTCAAACTAATTTCAGCAAATATAAAACCAACATTTTCACATCCAATAAGTGGTCTAGCCTCTGTTCCAGCACATGAGCTTTGATATCATGATCTTCATGTCCAGGGTTACAACATCAGTGAAGTTCATAGCACCGAGTAAAAATCAAATATAATCAAAATATGAAAGCTTTTGCTGCTTCAGCACGACCGCAATGTTTATTACAACTTACAAGTATTCAACCATGATCTCATGGCATCACCCTGATAAGTGAAGTTCTGATTCCTGTCAAATATTCTGCCTTCAATGTTACTAGGACTAAAAGAATGCTTTGATACAATAGGCGCTGATGCAATATTTCTTTAGGGGCCATTTTGAAAGAAATATCAGAATACAAGATTAAAAAATGGATTAAAGTACTTAGGTTCATCTTTGTTTAACAGCAGCAAAACATTCCTTCAAAAAATTATGAAGCTCAGATGAATATATGCTGGGAAAAGTCCGATAGTGGTCCACATGGGGAGATGTGCCAAAGTTGAAGGAGAATACTTTTATCCCCTTCTTTCTCATCTCCTCAATACACAACTCAACTGATTTATATGGAATAAGCTTATCAGCTGTGCTATAAAGATACAGCTGAGGACAGGGAGGATGGTGCTCCATGATAGCATTAATGATTGTTCTTAACCTTCTGCAGAATGAGGAAAATGTAATAGCTTGCATCGATCAGTTTTTCACCACAACCACAAGATTTGGTCATATTTAGAGAGCACATAGCATTGCATGTAGGCATGAAAACATATTTTTGGTCGTTTAACAATATATGGGAACCGATATACAGCATAAAGGGAAAACCTACCTGTTCACATCAGGCATATTTAGAGCATATCCGAAGAACTTTTCCAGGGCAGATAGCAGCACAGCTTCAATCATCCCAGGTTCCTCTTTCTGCAATTTTGAATCAGTCACTGCACTTTCTAATCCATTTATTGAAGAGCTGCGTTTCTTCAGTATAGCAGCACCAAAACCACCTGCCCAGACCTGCAAAGATGAAGAGAATATGTGAATCATCACTACTTTTCCCAGTCAGATTTGATCAGAAAGGCCAGGATTTTCAAAATGACGATAATTTCTTCATCAAAATAAAGTTACGAAGTTAAAAGCCAGAACAAATGAACCTCCACCCTTATACAGCGGCCAATGAGGTCAAAGAAATTTAACCAGGATTCTTGTTTTAATGCTGGACATACAACATATACTTTCCCAGATTTTTTGAATGGAAAAAAAGAAAAATAAAAAGACAATTCTGCTTAAATACTGCGTGTATCCTAGGATAGGATGAGCCCTTTTCTCCCCTAAGGAGAGCAAAAAAGCCTGAGCATGAAAAC
Organism: Durio zibethinus; assembly: GCF_002303985.1. The sequence goes on from NW_019167860.1 coordinate 21,857,757, forward strand.
AGATAAAACATGTCAGTGAAGCTCCTAGTCAAAGACCTTGATACCTTTAACCTTTTAAAAACCTCATAGAATTTAGGAAAGTCTTGTGAAAATCAAAATAGCTATAATAGAGCTCTGAACAAAGTTGGAATAACTAAGAAAATCAAAAAGTTGAAAGCCTATTATTTGAATCCAGAGGACAGACACATTTTTATCCGCTTTTCGAATCGGTGACAATATTTTCAGAACAACTATGATAATTTCCCACTAATACACATTCTAATGTCTTTTCTACAGCTAATACGTGAATCTAAGGTTTCACAATAGAGTAAACAAAGCATAAAACATGGATGTAACTTAGATCAAACATAGAGTAGTGCTAGAAAGTGACAGAAATTTCCAAATGCTTCATCCAGAACCTGAACTCATCCTCATTATCTTGGATCAAAGGCCAGATTAGTCATAATCCTCTTTGACTACCTGGGAAGAAAGATGATAACCTACAACAACAAACTAAGCCTTTTCCCATTCTATCAGGTCAGCTTGGATCTTATTAACTCCATTATGTGCTATTTCAGACCAGATCTTTGGTAATATTAGATAAAGAACTCAAGGTCATAATCTGACATAAAGCCTTATTTCAAAACTCAAAGCTCACTGAGTAATCATCCATCAATCATAAATAAAAAATCTTCTTTAATAACTAAACTCAAAGAATCAACATAAAAAAAAAAAAAAAACCTTAGGATTTAAAGGGCCAGCTGATCCTGAATCAATAATTACTCCTCTTATCTTCTCTTTCAATCCATCTCTTCTCTGAAAACTGTTAAGAATTGAACCATATCTGATAAAAAACAAATAATGCCTGAATTTACTTTCCACAACCAAAATTTAAAAATAAAAAATAAAAGAACCTTTATTCATAAAAACTTACACGAACCACCCAGTGTTGCTAAAAGTATGGAAAATGAAGCACCTTTCACGACCATCTTCCTCTTTCTCCAAAACGTACCTGGCCAACTCATTTTCAAACTCAGATATACGCTGCTCAAGCCTTACACCAAGATCTAACCACAGCAATTCCTTAACTTCTACAACAAAAGTAACGGCATGGATTCCTCTTGAATTGTACCATTCCACATATCTCTTTAAATGCTTGGTTTTAGCCCCAAGCCATCCCAAAAGAACTACGGTTATGGCTTTGTCTTTGCTTCCAAAAGCCTCAGCTTTTCCACATCGATCGGCAACAATCTCCGGCGCTTTGTTCCAAGCGGCATGGATTCCTCTTGAATTGTACCATTCCCCATATCTCTTTGAATGCTTGGTTTGAGCCCCAAGCCATCCCAAAAGAACCACGGTTATGACTTTGTCTTCGCTTCCAAAAGCCTCAGCTTTCCCACCTCTATCGTTAACAATCTCCGGCGCTTTGCTCCAATCTAAAACCGTGTCTTTCGCATTGGATCCAATGAATGCGTTGAAAGAAGAAGAAATGGAAAGAAAAGAAGACTTAAAGGGATTTGCCGAGACTCTGAAAAAGGCGTCGTTTCGGAACCTTTGAGGGAGTTTGAGAAAATGGGTTCTTGTAAATTTAGTTGGAAACGGTGGTGTTGGTGTCGTTTTGGTGATAATTGAAGAAAAACCGAGAGCGTTAGAGGAAGCAGCTTCCATGGGAGAAATTTTCAGCTGAGGATTTAGAAAAGGGAGAGCTTTATATAATGGCTTCTTCCACATTAAAAATATCTAAAAATAAAAAAAGGAACCCAGGAAACTCAGGGCTACTGAGATGGCTATAGATTATAGTATCTACTAGATTGAAAATCTATGATTTACTAGTTGGTTTGGGTCTGTTTTAAAAAAAAATGGAATTTCAGAAGTGTAGGAAGCTTTGGTCTTTATTTATCTTCCATGTGGAATGTGGTTTTCTTGGAAAAAAATGGTTTTTTAAGACAAGTTCACCAGGAGAAGGGGTTGGCATAGCTGCAAACAAATTTTGACCTTTTTTGCAAGGTATCAATGTTTTTGGAATTCCTTTTCAAAGCTATCATTCGACGTCAGGGCATGAAAGTTTTAGAGACTGTCAATTGCTTATTTCTGTTTTTTGGATGTTGGGTTTGAAAGATTAATGAAGATAATCAGAAGAAAAAATGTTTCATGTTGGATATTATTAGGGACATTTTACCAATGAAGATTGGGACCCTTACTTGAACTTCAACTTTGCATATTACCACTGCATCCAAACTTTTTTATTTTTAGACAATTTTTAAGCAGCATTAAAGCTGTAAAATGATCTAAAAGTGCCAGGAAATTGGAGAGGTTCACAAGGAAAATGGGATACGAAATCAAATTCTGGTGCAAGGTTTGGACTTTGCCGCAATGGATTGAGTTTGAGCTATTATAATATTAAATTTAAATTCAAACTCGATTTTAAATTTAAATTTTATAATTTAATTTTTAAAATTAAATTCGATTGGATTTTATTTTTTAAATTTAATTTGATATAAAATTTAAATTATTTGATCTCATTTTAAATTAATATAAAAAAATAAATTTAATTTTTATATTTAATAAAATTTAATTATTTGTATTTGAATTTAAGATATTTTATTAATTAAAATAATAAAAATATTAATATATTTAAAAATTTTGATTAAATTTAAAAATTACTTCAATAAAATATAAAAATATTTAAATTCGACTTGATTTATAAATTAAATTATTTAAATTCAAACTTATTCAATAATAATTTAATTAAATTTAAATTTTATTTAAATTCAACTAAAATAAATTACAAATATTAATGTGTTAACACCAGCTACATAACTCGCAGGCTTAGTACCTCAACCGCTAAAACCAATTCTTAAAATATCCCCTTCGGCCAAGTTCTCACCCCCTTTTTCCTTTTTTTTTTTTTTTGAAGCAATAATTAAAGGCTACTCTTCATTGGTTAGTCAGGGTTTAAGAAGCATGTGCAGCATAGTTAGGGACAACAGAGTTGTTAAACCCAATCTCTAATAGGTTTCCTGCTCCTTTAAGAAATTTTCATCAGCCAAGTAAGCTAATTTTAGCTCTCATCTTCAACTTAGTATTTCTTGACTGTGTTTTACTTTTATCTGAATACTTATTCTTTCTCTTTCTTTGTCCGCCGTGAACTTGAAGGAAGCAAATGTGAGATGAACATGACGGCTTTTGCTTTAAAGGGTATTATGGCGTCATTCCTTGACTAGTGAACCTGTTCAAGGTCAGTTTTTAACTATTAGGCTATTAGCCAATTAGTTCTTGTTGTTCTATCATCTCTTTACCCATTCATTGGCTCATTTATTTGTTTCTTAAACTTGGAATTACTTCTTGTTGTTTCCTGCAATCGGGATAAGTAAGGATATTGGTAAATGGTGACAGATTTCAAGATAGTTTGGTCATTCAAACTACTTTCAGCAGAGATTTTGTGATAACTTCTCCATTAGAGCAGGACCAAGCTATTGCTGGAGCATAACTGGGTTTTGTTCACATGGGGCAGTCTGCAATTGAGACTGTACCCAACCTACATTTGCAAATATAGAATTCTTTTGAGAACAAAAATTGGCTATATTTTTCCCATTTCCTTTTGGTAAGTTTTGGCATAAATGTATGATCAAATGATATGATAAAGCATTTCATTTTGGTTATCTCTTCTCACTCCATGCCTGCATGTATGATCAAATGATATGATAAAACAAAAGTTTCAATACTCATGGCTTTCAGTAATCACAACAAATGGAGCTTAACACGATGTTGTCTGATATTCAAGGAATAAGCTGCAATATATTAGAGTTTTGCTAGTCAAATTCATTTATGCATGATTATTAGATGCTATACACGTGAGTTTGAATTACATCTTGAATGAAGCTTTCATGATAGTTGGTGCAGTTTCCAAATGCTAAGAGCTTGATCTTCACTGGTAAAAGTTCCAATTTTTGGATTAGGACAAAGCTTACTGCTGTGACTTTTACTTTCCTTCTTTGAGTTTCTGTTTTTGAACTTACAGTTAAAGAAACGTCTAATGAGTTTCTCGGGCCAGAAAATCTGCTTTCGTCTCAAAAGCTGTACCAATGTTTTGAATATCTTCAAACAATGTATTAAATTTCCAATTTGAATAAGATCAACGGTAACCTACTTGAGCTAGTTTTGTTTGATTGTATGGTAGATTCTATTTAAGGGGTTATGTTTTAAGTATCGCGTCCACAAAGTTGGATCATTGTACTATCAAAATCCATGATAGCATTTGAGCACACTCGGTCTCTTTCCTCCTGTTCTCTCTATTTGTGTGTTGTTGCATGCTATGTCTATGCTGGCTGTTCCTTTCTGAATTTGACTTTTGATGTGTAGGTGATGTTAATTACATTAGTATTGGGTCTGGAACAAATATCCAAAATAATTCCCTTGTTCATGTTGCAAAATCTAACTTAAGTGGGAAGGTTTTACCAACCATTGTTGGAAGTAATGTTACTGTGGGTGACCTGTCCTTAATACTGGTCCTTGACCGAGGTTTTAGTATCATGAAAATGTAATCACTGATAAAAACTGGACAGGTCATAGTGCTGTTTTACATGGATGTACCATTGAGGATGAAGCATTTGTTTGTATGGGGGCTATCCTATTAGATGGAGTTTATGTTGAGAAGCATGCCATGGTTGCTGCTGGAGCTCTTGTGAGGCAGAATACTAGGATCCCATGTGGAGAGGTTTGTGGACACTTCTTCACTGACTTGCTTTAAATCTTATAGATTCTATTTAAATTCATAACTTTGTAAGTTGTTCTTGTGAGATGCAAAGTTTTATGGTTTAGAGATATATTAAATAGCTACGCGTGGCTTTATTTAAATACACATACCTGGTTCAGTGAAATAGATACACAGTAGATAAGATTCATATGCAAAATGATAAGAGATTGCAGTTGTAAGCGGTAGTCTGTATTGCTTTCAAATGGAAGCTTGATCCAACCTGCATTTCTCATATCAGTGGCTAGAATGAATGGCACATATATTTTAGGCGTTTTGGAGGGAGAGGAAACCTGCCATTACCAAGCTCTGACAAGAAACCTTGGAGGCGGTTTTTAACCCCCTGCTTTGATCATGGCCCTCATGGGGTTAAAATTTAAGATTAATCCAAGGAGAATGAATTGATCCTGCAGCTTTTAGCCCAAAAAGCTATCTTATAAATGAAGTTCTAAATTTGTAAACAGATGTAATCCTTTGTAATTACGGGTTTGGGGAGGTAACCCAGCCAAGTTCCTAAGGAAACTAACAGAAGAAGAGATGGCCTTCATTTCTCAGTCAGCCCTAAAGTATTCCAAATTGACCCAAGTTCATGCAGCAGAAAATACAGAGAGCTTTGATGAAATTGAATTTCAGTGCAAGAAATTTGCTCGCCGCAATGAGGAATATGATTCAGTGCTTGGGGTTGTTCGTGAGACACCTCCTGAGCTTATCCTTCCTAATAACATTATTCCTGATAAAGTGCCAAAAACTGCTTAGGAGTCGATAATTCTTTTGTATGGTTACTTGAGATTCAATGTCACTGAATATTTTGTTATGATCTGCAGATTTACAGAGAATGGCTGCATTTCAGTTCCAATAATTTTGGGATGCCTGGCTGAACTCAAGTGTTGAAATTGAATCATAGTGCACAACCAGGCATATAGTCACGGTTACCCTCTTTGGATTTAGTGTTAAAATGGAAAAACATCCTATTTCCATTCCCATTCCCCCTGATCTCCACCTAAAACATTCTATTGCCGGAGGGCCGAGCCCACCATGATAGAGAGCATACCAATGGCCTTTTGGGCTTGAACAGGTGAATATAAAATAAGGGCCCTGACTGTAATTAATAATGATGTGTAGTGAAGTGTAAGGCTCCTGACTCTGGAGTCGAGCCTTGGGCTGGTAGAAAAGTTCCCGAGCATGAGGCCATTTTCCAAAGCTGTAAAGCTTGTGTGTGAAAGCGAGGAGCACTTTTTGGGTAGCTTGAGGGAGGGCTCTTAAAGGAGTGCGTAATTGCTTTACCCTCAACCACAGCCAGGCCTGCCATTTCTCTCAAACGGCCATTATTAATGTATCAGAATTCAGATGCTTCAGCTTCATTCTTTTAAAGTTCATAATGGAATATTCATGATAGCCCTCTAACGGTCAGTAGCTTAACTCAATGGCCAAGAAATTGAAGCCCCATTCCAATTTCCATCAATAACAGTGAGTGACAATTGAAAATCTAATTAATTCTCTGCATGGTTAAAGCTTGGCCAATTATTTGTACCCTAAAGTCAAATTATTGGAGGGACATTGACCACTTGACTTAAGCATCACATCCTTGAGATTTTGTTCATTCTTAGCAGACTCCAGCATTAACATCACCTTGCTTCTTTGTACTACTTTTCTTAATACCTGAAGCAATCACAGTGGCACTAAGCTGAAGAAAAAGGATTGAAAAGCCATAGACGTGGTCAATCAACAATGTTTGTTAAACCAAAATGACTTCTCAAACAACTATGGAATATGGATGGCCAACTCTAACATCTGAGAAACCAAACATGTTTTTAGTGTCACAATCCAACCAACAAAACCTATTATTGATGCTGATGCTAACGTAGAAGTGAACTAATTGGAACCATGATCTCACAATCTGTCTTTGGTTGTAGTTGTTGGGTTCTTTTTTCTTAATTTTTTTCTCTAAACAAATCCGCAACTTATGGCGAAACTTGTAGTTCATGTCCTTGACCAATGACCAGTTCCTTCTATTTTTGTTTCAAAACCTGCTCAATATAAGAATATGCTCTACCACTCAGCAACTCTGATTTGTGGGACCAAACATTTCTGTATCATATTATGTTTCTTTACCAAGCAATTCTCACTTTATTATTTTAATACAGCATGGGATTTCTATAATAATTTCATTCTGCATAATATAGTCTCCCTCCACTCTTCCTCCAAATCAATCTTTGATTCATCAATTACTCACATTGGAAAATGTTAAAGGAAATAATAAATAAAAATTAAACCTTCAACTTCAATATTTTTAAACAGAAAAATAATAATTGAACCAAATCAAGTTGATTAAATTATTGTCATTTGAATTGTAAGAGAAGTTGGTTTAGTTAACCAAGCCATTGATCATAAATTTGGATGATGGGTAATGATGGCAATGGGTCAAGGAAGAACAAGTTTTTGTTCGTTTTGAACTCAATTTAATTTTATAAAATAAATACTTGAATATGATTTAATTCGATATTAAAATATTATTTTTTATATTTAATTTGATTCGTATATATGTATAAAATCGTAATTGACTTGATTCAATATGTAATTAATTTAATAATTTTAATTTAATATAATATTTATAAAATATTAATTTTTAATATAAATTATATCTTTTTTATATATAAATATAATATTTTTATTAAGTTAATATTTTAAAGTAAAGCATTGTGTAATAATTTTATTAATATAATATATAAATATAAAATTAAATAAATAATATAAAATATTTTTTATATATCGAATTAGGTTAGGATAAATTCACTTAAAACCCAACTTCAATTTTATTTTAAAAAAACTCTACTTAACCCAAAATTTAATTTAAAAAAAAAATTAATCTTATATGATTGAAACTTGACGAATTCGAGTATTATTGGCAACCTTAATCATGCATAATGCGGCTCATGGGATTGTGTTTTGCTTGCTTGCTCTTTTAAAGTTAATAATATAATGTATTTTGTGGTGATTATGAGAAATACTACATGATTAAACAAACAAATTTAAATGCAAAAATGATGATTTTTTTTTTTTTGGAGCTTTGCATAGTGTGACAGACAAAAAGGGACAAACATGAGGGGCCAAGTTTAGCCCTCTTTTATGGTTTTGGTAATTGGTGTGAGGTCATAAAAGGGGCCCCAACCTTGGGATTTCAATAATTCAACTTTTTTCTTCAAGTTCACCCTAGCAGAAGAATGACATGGTTCTTACCTGTTTGGCCTTGAGATAGCTACGACTTTTCATGGCAGGAGCTGGGATTCTTAATAAGATTGCAGACATTTTGAATCTTTGCCTTTATTTTTTGAAACACAGTTTTTCTTTTGGAACTTTGAACCAAGGAAAAATAAGGAAAGGTAGGTTATCTATGACTGGGAAAACACTGGTAAACTTTGCATATTTGGCTAGTGGCAGACTGTACTTGGGAAAAAAAAAAGCCAAAGCAAGGAAATAAAAAGAAGATCCTGTCATTGTTTAAGTCATTTGCATTTGAATGCCCTAGAAGACCAGAAACTGGATTACATCTTTTTCATTGTGTTTTTGAGAAGGGGGGAATATGAGGTAGCCATGGTTGAAAGATAAATCATGGTTCATATAGGCTCCTGGGAATCATGTCTTCAAAACTATCAGCTTAGCTGTTTTAGTTTGCTGTCATAGTATTAACCCTGTTTAATTTCATTGAAGGAAAGCATGAGCAGAAGCAATATAAAAGATGATCATTTTGGTGGTCCAAACCCACAGGGGGAGTAATGAAAAATGGGCTACAAAATTCGGCCAAGGTCAAAATCAAGTCAGCCAAATTCAAATATAATTGGACCGCTTGGAGCCAGGGTTGCAGCCAAAGCCAAAAACCTTGTTTTTGCAAGTTGCCACCAGTTGAGGACAGTTACCTCCTGCTTTATGCTGCAATCAACAGTCGCTATCAGATCCTTCTCGGGGAAGATGTGCATGTCTATCTACTCTCTTTTATGGACACTTACCCCCCATCTAATTCTTCTTTGTTTCCATGCTAAAACCATTGTCTCATACCTAATATTTTTCTTATTTGATTGGTTTTCCATAAAACTAGTCTTCATGCTTCATAATCAAAATTCTTTCCACTTGCGGTCCAATGGCAAGCTCAGGTTCCCATCTCTACTTGGATTCAGATTTATATTTCCAACAATATTCCTTTTACTTTACTCGTTTCTTTACTTTTGAATCCAAAATTCTTTCTGTTAATCAATTAATATCTCGATTCATTAAAAAATATATGTATTTATCATTGAATCAAATGCGGGATAATGATATTGGAAACTATGAATAATTAGTGGCAAAAAAATCTATCAAATGAAATAGTGCAGCTAACTGAAGAAAAAATGAGGAAGGATTTATGATTAGGGTTTGAGACAGCTGGAAGTTTTGAAATTATCAAGCATAATACAAAAAACTTATGCTGGGGACCAAAGATAATTCTGTCTGGATAAGATGTCTGAATTGACAATCAAGATTACAGTTGAACCTTGGTTACTACCACCAAATGCTTTCCTGGCTTTCAATTGAAGCACTGATCTAACATTCTTGTTCACACCTCACATTTCTCCCTCTAATCCCCAACACATTATCTAAATTGAAATTATGATCTCAACCACCCAAAAATTAAAAAAATAAATAAAAATACTAGATTTTAAAAGAAACCCAAGTTGTCAATATGTTACAGAATTTAAGAAAAAACAAGGAATATAGTTTTAAGGTGGAACTATGAAGGAAGGAAAACTTAGAAAACTATGATATATACCAAATGTTTTTGTTTATAATTTTCAAAGAAAATGACAAGAAAAAGGGTTTCAAGTTACAACATAGAAATATCAATTTCATGCATGCACCCCAAGCCTTCAAGGAATCAATAATAAGCCAAAACAGAAAAAAAAAAAAAAAAAGCCTCAATGCTTCCAAACAAGTTCGATTGAGCATGACCGTCCTTCCCAACCACATTTCTTTCTTTTTACATAAAAATAAATAAATAAATAATAAATAATAAAATAACAAATACTTTAATAATGAAAATTTTTAATTTCATCATTAGCAAATAACACATATAGATTAATTTAAAAATAAAAATAAAATATGTGTTATTTTATTATTTTTTTGTAAAATTACAAAATTTTATTAACAATGTATTAAATAAAATTTTTAATTAATTAACAAAATTTATATTCTCTAAATATATTTTTAAAGCATGAAACTAAAAATAAATTGTAAAATTAATTTAAAAATTATAAAAAAAGCGATAAAAATTACAGATAAAAAATTGGTTCACCAAATCATGATTCATGAAATATGATTATATATATTTTTTCTAAAAATTAAATAATTTATGTACTTCAATTTAATACTACTTATTATTTAAAAAGTAAAAATAAATAAAATTTCACCGGCAACACATGCGAATTAAAAGTCGTGGAATATTACTACAGCAACGCGACATAGATTTTTCTTTTTCTTCGTTCTAACAGCAAAAATAAATAAATAAATAAATTTAATAGTAGTAATAAATAATAAATCGTAAGTCCTTTTTGGTAATTTCGAAGTGTCCTTTATTATAAGTTTATTTTTTAATATTTCCTTTTTCGTCTTCCTCCTTCGTACTCTGTCTTCAGTCTGCCAGAGACGCTTCAGAACAAAAACAGACCAAAATATAATTATATGCTTTTATAAAAGGAAAAAAACTTTTTTTCTCTCAGTGAGGAACCCTAGAAACTTTCATTCATTTTCATGGAAAATCTCTCACATTCTCGGAAACCAAACAGGGGTTCTTCTCAAGCTACACTCACCAAGCGAACGACAACTTGCAATGTCGCCACCAACTTCTCCGGAAAAGCCATGTACGACGAAGTTTTCGGCGGTCCACCGAGGTCCGGTGCCGGTGGCCCGACTTTGTCTCCGAGGCCAGAGGACTATACCGAGATTTTCGGCGGATTTCACGCGTCTCGAGGCGCGTCGATTCCAGTGTTGGATCTTCCCTTGGTAGACGACAACGACGAGGTGATGTTTGATGTACGGGACCTGAGGTTTAACTACGCCGAGATTTTCGGCGGATTCGACGGCTTGGACTTCGCTGCTTCGTACGAGGAGCTGATGAGACAAGTCAACGGTGGTGATGATCATGATCGTGATGGTGATTCATCGGATGAAGCTTGGTATGCTTATTTCTTCTCTTTTTTTTTTGTAGTTTTTACTTTGAGCTTTTTGCTAATTTTTATAGCAAGAAATGAGTAAATATTGATTTTTTTTTTGTTAGTTACTATTGAGGTAGTTTCATATGATAGCATTGTACTGCAAAGTTTTGAATTTTTTTCTTCTTTTTTGGGTACTTTGATTTTGATGTTTTTGTATGTGTTCTTTAAGAACATGGAGGGTTTTTTTTTATTTTTTATTTTTACCTTGCATTATGCTAATGGCTAGAATAAAGTGTTTGAGTTTGGTGGTAAAATGAATATTAAATTTTCAACTGGAAAATTACCTGTTCTTTGGGTAATCTAAGAAGAGTTATGGCAAGAACTAATCTTTTGATTGCTTTCATATTCTGCTGGAGTTTATGTGCCTGTGCTTGTTGGATTCTAGATTTTTGCTTCTTCATTGAAGTGTAAAATGCATGAAATAATCTCTTTATATACCTGTTCTTTTGGTGTTTGAATTAACATTATTTCGAACAACTGATGCGTATTAATTCTATGGGTTGTATGTAAAAGTTCTAGATATGTTATGTTCTGAGGTGTCCTGGTTGATTTTTTAATGTTGTGAGGGGTATGATTTTGATGATAGTAAATAATTTGCTTCCTCTCATAGGATGCAGGCAGAAACCAAGTCTCTGTCAGAAGGGTCAGAGCATTCTGGAAAATATCAGTGCTTCTTGGATGGAGATTATTATGAGCCAATTGATAGCAGTATGGAGTTCAATATATCATACCATAAAGCTAATCTTAGAAGCAACAGAGATATGCCAAATGGGGTTACGCATGTTGCTGAGCTGCATGCTGATCCTGAATATGCTTATATAATTGAAACTCCCTTGCAACAGACAGACAACAAGAATCCACCATTGCATGTGAGTGTGATTGATGATATCGATCTTGAGTTCACTCGGGGAGTTACAAAGAAAAAACATCTAAGGAAAGCTGTGTCCCATCCTTCTAACTGGACTGCTGGTGAACAAACATTTACAAACAACTCAACTCAAAGAGAATATCGAAGGAATGGTTCTTGTTCTAATGAAATGTTTGTAACAATTTCAGAAATCAACCTAAGAACAATGCCATCTGATGTGCCACCTCCCACTAGACCACCACCACTTGTTGATGGCAAAAATGGGGCCTATCAAAATGGTCAACATGCTGCTTCGGGAGGGAGAGTGGGTGATAGTTCACCTCCTTTCTTAGATGTTGAGATAGATGCAAGCTCAGCTGCTGCAGCCTCTGCTGCTGCTATGAAAGAAGCAATGGACAAAGCTCAAGCAAAGCTGAAAAGTGCAAAAGAACTACTGGAGAGGAAGAGGGAGGGCATCAAGAACTCTATAAAACCAGATTCAAAGTCTGATGGAAAAGGTAAGAAGGAAAGGGCCAGTAAGGGTGTTGCTGGGTCCAGTGATATAAAAGATGAGAGAGTGCAGGGAATGTACGGAAAAGAAGATAGTGGAATGAAAAGATCTGTTAGAGAGGACAGGCAAAAGGCTGTGAAAAGCCAGGCACCTGATTCACTGGAAGGCGAGAAACTTTTTAATGTTCCCAAAACATTTGTAGCTGAGAAGCATGGGAAGGAATCCCAATCGGTTCAAGAGTTTGATGAAATTGATGGAGGTGGTGAATGGCAGGAAGCAACTCAATTTTTTGAATTGGTTAGAACAGAAAAGTCAAGAACAGGTTTGGAGCAGACAAACAATGAGAAAGTGTTGGTCCAGAGCATGAAATCTCATGAGCTTCAGCATAAAGCCAAAAAAGCAAACATTGGAGCACTGGAGCAGGAGCAGCAACCAGACGGTGATAAGAAAGTAGAAGCTGTTAGGGAAGACCATGAACTGGAGAAAGTTGAGAGAGACATGAAAACTGCAAAAGAAAGTTGTGAAAGGGGGGAATCCTCCCGAATATCAAAACCAGTTAAAGAGGCCTGTAGGCATAAAGGGCTTCAGAAAAAGGTAAGAGCAGTGCAAGAGGTTAGTGAACTGGAGGAGCATGGGCAATCTCTAACAGGAAGGAAACATTTGGAAAATGGTAAGAAACCAACTGGAGCTGATGAATTAGGAAAACGTGAGAAGCAAGTAAGTGCTCAACAAAAAGAAAATAAAGTTGAAGTTGGGCAGGCTATGGAACAGAAAGGGAATGGGCAGCAGGAGAAAGAGACTAGTAAAAGTATTGAAAGTCCAAAGAGAGTCAAGGAATTTCAAGAAAGGGAAGATGAGGAGAAAAGCTGGAGGGAGGTTTTTGAGCCGGAAAAAAATGAAACAAAACTTGAACAGGTACATGTACAAATAGAGAATGAGAAGAGGCTGAGAGAGGCTCTTGAGCTGGAAGAAAAAGAGAAGAGATTGAAGGAAGCTTGCGAACGTGAAGAAAACGAGAAGAAAGAGAAGGAGGCGCGTGAACTAGAAGAAAGTGAGAAGATTTGGAAAATGGCTCTTGAACAGATAGAGAATGAGAAAAGTCTAAAACAAGAGCGTCTGCAGGAAGAAAATGAGAGGAGACAGAGAAAGGCTCCTGAACAGGAAGAGATGGAGAAGAAACAAAGAGAGGCTCATGATAAAGATGAAAGTAAGAGAAGACCAAAGCAGGTTACTGAAGAAGGAAAAGATGTGAGGCAACAAAAGGAGGCTATTGAAATAAAGGAAACTGAGATTAGACTAAGTGAGGTTTGTGAAAAAGAAGCACTTAACAAAGGGCTCAAAGAAGCTTGTGAAGAAGAAGAGACTGCAAAAAGACTTGAAGAAGCTCTTGAAAAAGAAAACATCAAGAAAATGCTAGAAGAGGCAGTTGAGCAAAAAAATTACAGCAAACCAGAGAAAGAGGTCCAAGATACAGAAGATGAAGTTAAACAAAAAGTAGTTGAGCTGGAAGAAACTGAAGAATTGCAGGGAGTAAATTATGTGTACCAGCACACTGAAAGGGGTGAAAATGGGAAGGAACTCAAAATTGCTGAAGGAACTTGTCAACATATGGAGGGAGAGAATCCTGTGGTATCTGATGAAGTAAATAAACTGGATTATAGCCAAAAAGGTCAAGAAAATCAATTGGTTGGAAATAATGATCAAAACTATGATGATGTGGAAGAAACTGAAGAGTCCATTCTTCAAGAAAATGGAAAGATGGAGGCTGAATTCAGAGACAATGAAAAAAAATCGGTAGTAATGGGGAAAGGGGATGTTGATGGAAAGTTAAATGCATCTGGAATGGCACCTTGTGGCTTAGAAACTAAAGTTAACCAGTTTAGAAAGGATGATATCTCGGTATTGTGTCATCAAGATGATGGTGTGAAGAAAACTGGTGAAGCTGGAATTGGCATCGGACAAAGAAATGCTGAGAAGATCAACAGTCTCCCAGGAATGGACTGCGATAATGACAACCAAGGGCTGAAATTTGCTAATGAATGGAGGGAAAGAGCTCGGACTATCGAGGAGACCCAGGTTCCCTCACATCTGGAAGAAAACAAGGGTAAGTTTGTGTCAGCTCAAGTGGTGAAAGAATCTGTTGAAACTGCTAGGAAACCAGAAGCAGCTAAGGCATCTGTGTTGGAAGGGAAAGAAAGCATTCAGGGAATAGTTCAGCAGTTTAAGATAAGTCAGAGCACAGAAAGAAAAGATGAGAATATTAATGGGAGCCTTACACCTGAAGAGAAGGAGGTTGAAAGGCTGAAAAGAGAAAGAGAACTGGAGAAGGAACGTCTTAGAAAGATAGAAGAAGAAAGAGAGAGGGAAAGGGAAAGGGAAAAAGATAGGATGGCTGTTGACAGAGCGGCTCTTGAAGCTCGTGAAAGGGGATATGCTGAAGCCCGAGAGAGGGCAGAAAGGGCTGCTGTAGAAAGAGCAACTGCTGAAGCTCGTCAAAGAGCAATGGCAGAAGCACGTGACAGATTAGAGAAGGCATGTGCAGAAGCTAGGGAGAAGTCTTCTATGGAGGCCAGGCTCAGAGCAGAGCGTGCTGCTGTGGAGAGAGCAACTGCAGAGGCTCGAGAGCGTGCTGTGGAAAAAGCAATGGCTGAAAGGGCTGCTTTTGAGGCAAGAGAACGAGCAGAACGGTCTATGTCGGATAAATTTTCAACTTCTAGAAACAATGGAATGCAAATGAGCTCTTCATCCTCTGTAAGTGTGTCCTTACTTTCTGTTTTCTTATATGAAATTCATGGTTACAGACAGCATATTAATGGATCTTAATTGGCAGGATCTACAGGATCAGCTTTGTCAGAGCACCAGCTCCTTTGGTGGTTTAAGATACCCGTATGCCTCTGCATACAATGGTAGGTTCTTTTATGAAGAACTAGCTATATCCTTTTAATACACTGCTTTATAAGATCACCCAAAAAAGAAGAAAAAAAGAATTCTATTTTGCTTTTCTGCTACTGAACAAGTGTCTCTGTCCGTGAAGGAGTTGGAGGTGAATCAGCTCAGAGGTGTAAAGCTAGACTAGAGAGATATCGACGAACAGCCGAACGTGCGGTATGACTTTTTATTCTAATTCTTTTCTTTCAAAAATCTGAAGTGTTTATTTATGCATATCAAAATAACATCTAGCTTTTGAATTTTTTGCAGGCAAAAGCTCTTGAAGAAAAGAATATGCGTGATCTTCTTGCTCAAAGAGAGCAAGCGGAAAGAAATGTATTCTTTGGTGTCCTTACCTGTGTAGATATTTCATGATTACAAAGTCTTTGCATTCTTCACTGTCTTGTTTCTTTTTCTCTTTGCAGAGATTAGCAGAAACTTTGGATGCTGATGTCAAGAGGTGGTCGAGTGGGAAAGAAGGGAACCTGCGTGCCTTGCTTTCAACTTTACAATATGTATGTTATAGCATCCAAAATCTGTTTAGACAAGCTTTTATTATCATTTCCTTTATTTACTGATCATTTAATGGGCTTGATGCTTAGGTACCATTATTAGGAGCCATTCCAATTGTTGATCCATCTAATTTTCTTATTGCTAATGCTGTTCGGTGCTCTGGCTTTTGATTACGATTACCATTAAATTTGTGATTTATTACAGACTAACTGGGCTAGGTTCTGGTACTTTTATAGAATGTTTTTCTCACTCGTTGAGTTTCGCCTGACAAATAAATAAGTGACTAAGACATTCTGTCTTCAGTTCTTATAATTTAAAGCTCTAGCGGGAGTTATTTTAAAGTTTAAAACTGAGGTTTCTTCATTGACAGATCCTTGGGCCTGAGAGTGGTTGGCAGCCGATTCCACTAACAGAAGTTATAACTTCAGCTGCTGTAAAGAAAGCTTATAGGAAAGCCACTCTTTGTGTTCATCCTGACAAATTACAGCAACGTGGTGCAAGTATTCAGCAGAAGTACATTTGTGAAAAGGTCTTCGATCTCCTAAAGGTCAGTTACCGGTTGTTCCACTTCCTTTGCCGCCTTGGCTTGTGCCATTAACCCTTTTAACAATTGTAGTTGATAAGTGATGGGGTGTTTCTAAAATCAAGGATACCGAAGTATGTTTAACACTAACCTTCTGTTGCTTCTTGATCTCAGGAAGCTTGGAACAAATTCAATTCCGAAGAGCGGTAGCCCAGACTTGGTATGGATGCCAATTGCATCATTACAATTCACTATGTTATGAAAATTTACACCGTTAGTGAGTGTATATCCTTGTCTATTTTATATTTATATTACTCCATGTAATTTTGAGTGTAATTTCAATATTTAAGCCCAAAAAGAAATAGGTGCAAGAATTTTGAGTAAACCCACATTTTCCCACCTTGGATTCAGAATTTACTTTCAAAAATGGAACACACAATGCCAAGTTTGTCCAATCCCACTGTTTGAACACAATCAGTTCATTTACGGTCCTCATTGCTTGGAGATTAGAGAAGTTTAGAGTGACAATGATACCATAATATCTACGAATTATTTGAGTTTGATTTAGATAAAATTTAAATTTAATTAAATTATTATCGAGTTAAGTTACTTTTAATTTATAAACAAGTTTGAGTTTAAATATTTTAATGTCTGATATGAATAGATTACGAATTTAATCGAATTTTTAAATTTTTATATATATTTATTAGTTTAATTAAAATTTTATTATTTTATATATATCAATTTAAATATGAATTTGAATTAAATATATATTCGAGTTTTGAAATCAAATATAAGAATAGTGCTTAATTTTATTAAATAAATTTAATTAAATGAACTTTAATAATTTGATTTTATTTTAAGTTAAATTTTGAATAATAAATTTTGAGTAGGATTTAAACTTCTTATTTTATGGACTTGACTCAGTTGAATTACATGTCTGGCCTAGAGCTATTGACAGAGCTAACTTGGGCTTTTTCTGGGCCCATGCTTTGAATTCTTTGACCCCTGACATGGGCTTTGATGGGCCTGAGCACCCCAATCTATTATAGTTGCTTCTTCGAAGAAGAATTTTTTTAGATAGCTTTTTGATGACCGATTCCATTCCATTTCGTCAGCCATTACTAAATATTGTCGTCGTAGTGATAAAAAAAAAAGGAAAAAGATTGAAAAAAATGAGAAAAGTAGTTGCTTAATTTTGCCGCCACATGCATGCTGACCTATTCCCTCACTCTTCATTATTTCGCCGTTTTGCCCAAGGAAAGGAAGTTTCGCATTTCATACTTTTCCAAAAACGATGTCGTATCATTTCACAAACGGCAGAGTCGATATATTTCCCCATCTTCCGAACAGTTTGGAGACCTCCCACATATATATACGGAAAACCCCGACACTATCCCTTCCTAACCGAACCTTGCATTTCTAACAGATTCGCATCGCTTATAATTTTCCGTCATATGTCTCTTTACATCACGCGCTCTCGACGCGCCACTATCTGCATCATTATCGCCGCCGCTCAGGCCTAGGTGTTTCTTCCATAAGGATTCTCTCTTTTTATTTAAGGTAATGAATAGCATATATGGTAATGAATCTCCTTGGGTTATATATATATATATATATGTGAAATTCCTTTTTATTTGATTTTAGGTTTTTCATTCTTTATTTTTTCTCCAGTTTTTGGATTAGCTATTCTTAATAGCTCTGTTAGCTTTGCGTTTATCCTCTTTCATTTTAAACTTTTCTCAGCGTCCAAACGAAGCCTTAGCAAAAGAATGGAGCTTTCAATCGTTCAAGGTTTTCTTTATTTTTACTTTTATTTGCGTTGTTAACTAGAAGAAGGAACGATTTGAACCCTTTTTTTTGGCCTTTTCATTTTCGTATTGTTGCTCGTGTTATTTCTCGGATTATAATTTTTGAGGTTTTTCTTTTTTTCCATTTTTTAAAATTCATCAAATAGTTAACATAAATGCTTTAAAATTTTACAGTAAAAAAATATCATTTTTCTTTATTTTTCCGTTCTGTTTGGTTGTTGTTAAAATCAAGAGGAATTCTCGTGCATGTCACTTGGCTGTATCTATTAACACTGGTTTTTTGGATTCACTTTTTCATTTACTCATACTTATATCCAGCTTTTATTTATTTATGCAATTCAAGATTTAATTTAGCTATATGATTTTTAAAATCAGCCATTAGTTTTTAGATTTAGGTTTTTTAAGAAAAAAATTTTAATTTTTATTATAATAATTAGCTGAATAATTGTTTTTATATGAATTTCACATAGCCGCTTCCTTTCCTCAGCCAACAAATGGAACTTTAGGATTGTTTGAGCGATTTTGAATTTTGTTAGAAATTTTCTGGTTGTTCATTGGAAAAGCGATTGCATCCCTTTCTCTTTTTTTTTCTTTTTTCTATGTTGGTTCGCAGATTTTGGTTTTAGGATTTTTATGGTTGGCAGGAGTAAAATATTTACAAGAATTAAAATTTGAATTTTAGATTATCCATTATTTTTGTCTTTAGCTGACTAAAGTTGGGGCTGAGTTGTTAGAACTAAAAGTTAACTACTATAAGCTTAATTGAGTGAATCTTCTCAAGTTCATGGAAAGTAGAATGTTTTCAAATGTAGCAACAATGGGATTTTCGACTTTCATTTTCCTTCAGGATCTTCTTCTAAGAAAATGATACAAATGGCTTAGTGACTTTAGCTTTTGTTTGCTTGATTCTGCAGAGCCATGCCAACATTTACTGCTATAGCTTTGGATAGGTTGTTAGAACCTGGAGCTTCCAAATCTGTCAACAAGTCTGGTCCTAATTTAAAACCACCTATCCCCAACCCAAAGCCTATTCCTAACTCCAAGCTGGAGAGGACGAAGAACAATATATCAGTAATGGAAAGGAAGGTTAATCGCCCCCAAATTTCACCTGCCCTCTATGCTACTCCTGAGGCAACCCCACTACCTGATTCACCATCCTCTTTCCCTCCTTCTCCTTACATCATCAATTACAAGCGCCGTGGGCCTTGCCTTTTGAAGAGATTTTCTGAGGACAATGTATCATCTCAGAAAAAAACCCTTCAAGAAGATGAGGTTAATAGTAATGCAAAGCTGGCAGAAACCAAATCTGTTGATCTATCCAAGGATGGTTCTGTTACTTTTCGTATTTGTGAACCTAAAGAAGAGGAGCATGAGAATGGTGTCCATAATGGTCCTATCAATGTGGAGCAGGCAAATGGTGTCCATGGTGGCTCCATTCAAGACGAGCAGATGGATGATGTCCATAATGGTGAATTTGGAAGCAGTAATGGGGAAGTTGGAAGCAGCCAAATGAGTAATGGTTTGGCCGTCAATAGTGCTGTGCTGAAGGTTGGACTGTTGAACTTGGACAGAAGTGGTGACAGTGAAGATTTCTTTGATCCGAATGAATCAATGAGTGTCGCAAGTAATACCGAGGGAGATGATGATACTGAGGCAGAAAGTGCTGCAAGGCTTGCTACATCAAGGGTAGAGTTTTTTGATGCATGGGATGGTATGTAGATGCATATATATTAATGTATGTGCTTTCTTTTTTTCGCTGGGACATATTTTTCTTGCATGACTGCCATTTTGTTTTTAAAACCTGATATGCATCGACTAGGAGCATGATAGTGATGTGATGATTTTGTGGTGGTTTTGGCTAGCTTACTTAGATTTCTTGTTTCCTCCAGTATTATCCTCTGAGAGTGCATCACAGTCTATTCTTGGTGACATTGAAGCTGAACTGCGTGGAATAAGATTGAGTTTACTCATGGAGATAGAGAAGAGGAAGCAGGCAGAAGAAGCTCTGAACAAGATGCGATGTAAGTGGCAAAGAATCGGCCAAGAGTTGGCCGATGTGGGCTTGTCACTGCCTGTGGATCCTATTGATATGACAGAGGATGAGCTGGTGAATCCAGCTGAAGAACTGAGGCAGCAAGTGGATTTCGCACGATTTGTATCATTATCTGTGGGAAGGGGCATTGCAAGGGCAGAGATGGAGATGGAGATGGAATCTCAAATTGAATCGAAGAACTTTGAAATTGCCCGATTGTGCGACCGGCTACACTATTATGAGACTGTCAATCGGGAAATGTCTCAGAGGAACCAAGAAGCTGTAGGTGAGAGTTTTATATGCATGTTTACATATGAAATTCTGCATGACTTTCACATGATTTCATTTCTTGAGTTTTGGAATTTATTATTGTTTCATACAGAGATGGCACGGCGGCATAGACAAAGGAAGAAAAGAAGGCAGAGATGGGTTTGGGGTTCAATTGCCGCTGCACTTACCCTCGGGACAGCAGCCTTGGCGTGGTCTTACCTCCCAACGGGAAAAGCATCATCTTCTGCTAGTATTCCTCATACTCCTGACAGTGATGATGCAGCTAAGTGATAATTATTCGATCACTAGAGCTACTACGATAACCCTGTCATCGTAGCAAGAGAATAAGGTTCTTCGGGGGTACATTCTTCCCTGTGAATAGCAGTCTCCTGCTTTTGGTTGAGCACCAATTTCTCTTCCATGGGCCATCCAGAGGATGTACAGTACCATCAAAATAATTTTTGAGTACTACTAGTTGTTCTTATATCGGTCTTTTGTTATCCAATTTTGGCCTGTGCGTTCTGCACATATAATTTCATGGATTTGTTTTGAGGTCTCTTATGATTCAAAAAGATATTTTTACTATGCTAGACTCTTTAACACTAATCTTTTTCTTACAATATTGTACTTAACTAATCACAATTAATAATTATGTAAAGATACACTATTTAAAGATATAAATTTCACATAATTTTTTGATAGATCTTACGTAATATTAAATTATAATTAATTAATTGTATTATAATAATTATAAAGTATATATGAATTTAATTGATCTACTAATTTCTTTGAGATGTTTGTTAAATTGGATACATCAAAGATGATAGCAATCAAATTTCCTATAAAAAGAAATTTAAAACAAATTTAAAAAGATGGGTCCAAAACGCTGCGTTCTATTTATGCGAAGCTGGATCGAAGGATAAGCAATTAAAATCATGAATTATCCCCATTGTTTAAAAACGCAGAAATGGATAACCTGGGTCGGTGAAGCTATTCAGAAAACGGGCTCCGACAATGGAGCTGGTAGCTTTTCACATGTATCCGACGTTCGCCAGACAAAAAAGCCCCTCTCTTTTCCGTCGCTGCAATACAAATTGTCACGGAAAATCGCGGTTCCGATTCCAAGCCCGAAACGCTAGTTCCAGGAACTGGAATCTGAACCAGATTTCCCGGCTAGATTTAATCCAACAAGTACTTGAAAGAAACAGTCTCATGGAAGATTCACAAGAAGAAGAAGAAGAAGAAGAAGAAGAAATGAGTATCAGCGGTGACGAGTCGTCTTTTTTGTCTTTGAGTGAAAAGCCAGATAGAAGGAACATGGCTCTGCTTGACGATTACGAGTTGGAAGAGCTTGATTCTGCCTCTCCTACTAACCATCGTAGTGGTTTGTAGTCTTAGCTAATCGCTGCTCTTTTTTTTGTGTGTTTAATTCTCTGCTTTCGGTTATTAAGTCATTCGAAAATCAATGAAGCATATCATGTTTAATTCTTCCTCTTTGATAAGAAAAAAAATTCACAATTGATCAAAACACTAAGCATATTTAAAAAAATGTTTTAAATTTGTAATTTTTAAAAAATACTGTTTCCAATCACAAAGCACTTTTTTTTGCCCGTTATCTCTTAGTAGAAGTAGCACGGCAACAGGGCCTTTGTGAATTAGAATAAAAAATGGTGAGTGAGACTGAGAACACTTTGAATTTTCACAGATTGAGCTTGCCAACGATTACATTGTCTGTGGTTGTTTTATATCTTGATGGTGAGTAAAATGCAGGGTATGTGGCTGTACTAGGGAAGCCGAATGTTGGAAAGAGTACACTTGCTAATCAAATGATTGGTCAAAAGTTGTCTATAGTTACCAATAAACCTCAAACCACCAGGCATCGAATTCTTGGTATATGTTCTGGCCCAGAGTATCAGGTTTGAAATTTTTTTTCTTTTGTTATGACTATTGTTTCCCGTGTTAGATTTTGGTCATTTATCTGTGTTGTTAATAACCTTATAGATTAAGTAGCAATTTTTTTGTTTAGTTCCTTCGCGATTTAAGGCTATGTATGTTCCATTTCTCATTTATACTGTCCCGGACTTTGCTTGCAGATGATACTATATGACACTCCAGGTGTTATTGAGAAGAAAATGCACAAGTTGGATTCTATGATGATGAAGAATGTCCGAAGTGCTGGCTTAAATGCTGACTGTGTACTTGTTCTTGTTGATGCATGTAAAGTGCCTGAAAATGTATGCTTCATGGTTTTTAGAATTCTTTGTTAAACTTTCCCCCCTTTTTCTTAGTTCAGTTTCTTATGTCTAGATCAATGAAGTCTTGCAAGAAGGCGTAGGAGATCTCAAGTGTAATCTGCCCACTTTACTGGTTTTGAATAAGAAGGATCTGGTAAAACCTGGTGAAATTGCAAAAAAGCTTGAGGTAAGAACCTGTTTGAGTTATGTATGTGCTTTCATGTGGATATTCCTTAAAATTTAAGATGGATATTTTTCAGTGTCACTAGTGAGATTGTTGAGAAATAGATACAGAAATACTCTGTGTTGCCAATTGATTTCTTAAATGCAAATGTTTCTCACCTCACTTTTGTTTCTGAACAAGCTTTTCTGCATATCTACAATAAGAGTAAAGGCCTTGGCTGTGATGGCCATTTTTTCTTGCAATGTTTAGGGTATTGCTTTACCTTGTCTCAAAAGGCTATGGTCCTTGCAATTGAACTACCATGTGAAATGCATTAAAATTCATAAATATAAAGGTTTTCATTCTTGCAATATTAAACAATTATCAAATTACTTTTTCTTGTTACTGTAGTCTAGATTATGTGAATTTATGGTGCACTAAATGAAAGAAACAAAGCAGATATGATTAGTCCAACATTGGTCTTAAATGTTGCTTAGATGCTTAACCAAAGTTTGCAAAAGGTGTTCTCTCTTAAAATGTTTCGAGCAGCGTCTGCTGCTATTGTTATTGTCACATATTTGCAATTGGGTGGTTTGTATGCAAGTTCAACTTTCACTCATCAAATTGTTGAGTTCATTCCTCAGGTTCTGTACTTTAACTTTAGTAGCACATTGAATTGGTCTTCAGCCTTCAAGTTTGGTATTTCTGATGTTTGTTTCCTAAATAGAAATCCTATGCCTTGCAGTGGTATGAGAAATTTACTGATGTTGATGAGGTCATACCTGTGAGTGCAAAGTATGGACATGGGGTAGATGATGTCAAGGATTGGATATTGTCAAAACTTCCCACTGGGCCACCTTACTATCCAAAGGTATGTAGAAACCAACTGATATGTCTTTTATTGCATTCCTTACCAGCTTATCTTCAAGAATGAAATATGGTGGTAGTTCTTGTTATCAGGAATATTACCTTAAACTTCTCTAATATTTAAATTTATGTAATATTAGAAGGAAAATCATGTTATAAAACGAAGCTTTATCCAATATCACTCAAAGCAAGAAGCTGCAGTTGACTTAGATATTCTTTGTTTAGCTCATCTTGAACTTAGTTGACTACAAACGTACCCAGACCCAAGTGCTGCCAGATTACAGTTGTGGAGTGGAATCAAAAGAGCCTTGAGGGATGTTTTTACCATCTAAACCTTTTTTTTTTTTGGGGTGGGTGGGTTGGGGGGAGGAACCATCTAAGCTCTTGAGTCATCGTTTTTAGAGCTTACAAATTGTTCTTTTCTTATTGTATCCTCAATACCCTATTAAGCAATAAAAAGTTGTTGATGATCTGGACTGGTTGATAGGTAAACAAATCAAGAGCATAGTTGGAAGGGGCATTCATTTCGCGGGCTTGTAAATCATACAATATTAGGAACATGAAATGATAAATTTTAAAGTTGCAAGTATGTCAATAACCAAAGATTTCATTTTTGTAGCTGATATATGTTCTTTGACAATTTGCTGGGAACAGTTTATTCTGTTAACGACATCCTCAAATCAACAGTCACATTAGGCTTTATGTTCATTGTTGCCCAACTCTACCTCAAAAAGAAAAATGTTGCCCTGCTTTTGAGGGACTTAAAAAAATGATTTTGTCTTTCTTATGAACACTTGTTGTATATGTGTTGGCAGGACATAGTCAGTGAGCACCCAGAAAGGTTCTTTGTAGCTGAAATTATCAGAGAAAAGATATTTATGCAGTATCGTAATGAGGTTCCTTATGCATGTCAGGTACGGGACTGTAGTTATCAAGATTGCCAGCAAGATGTACTCATCAACCATACCAAACCAAATTTCTCATATGTACATATTCATTTCTTCTTCCAAATTTTCCAGGTAAATGTGGTGAACTTCAAAACCAGGCCAAATGCCAAAGATTTTATACAAGTAGAAATCGTTGTTGAGAAAGACTCCCAGAAAATCATCCTCATTGGAAAAGTAAGTATTATCCTGTGTTTATCAGACTTTTTACAATTTGCTTTGATTCATTTCAGTGATCTTTTGAGCTTGATGAATATGTTGACAAAAAAGAGTCAAATTTAACCACTGTTTAATATTTTCAAATTAATTAATTTAATATTAAATCTAAATAATGCACATATGCATGTGCATGCACACATTCTTAGCCATCCATTTGATTCCTTGCGTCCTCTGCTATTGAAGGGAGGGAAAGCTCTGAAAATACTTGCAACAGCTGCTCGGCTTGACATTGAAGATTTCTTACAGAAGAAAGTCTTCCTTGAGGTGCAAACTTAAATCACAATTCTTCACTTAATCATCAGTGCTACAATGTGCATGGTTTACTCTTGGGCCTCGTGTTTATGCATGTCATCAAAAGCATTTTCACTGTCATTGTAACTAATGCTCTGCATCAAGAAAATTCATTGATACCGATGATTTGGTAACGCATGGTTACTACTTACTAGATATATTAACCTTAACCAACGAATTCAATAAACAGGTTGCAGTAAAAGTAAAACAGAATTGGCGGCAAGACGAAGGGCTTTTGAGACATTATGGCTATGGAGGGCAGATTCGAGCACTATAGCATCGTCTCACATTTAATTCAAGTTATTTTTTGTATGTTTATAAAGAGTAGTTGTGTGAATATGTTTTAATCAGTTTTGACTGGGTTGGGGTTCGAGAAGTGTGATGTGGTTGCAGATTTCATCAATGAGAAGATTAAACCTCAGGCTTTGCCTTATTGGTGTGAGCAAGAGAATTGATGACTTGGGTCCAAAAACTCTTTGCAGGTTAAGTATTAATCTAGACTTAGACAATTTTAAATACTGACTCAAAAATAATACAAAAAAAATCATGTATGAATTTAGTGTAATCGTTTATTGTATCTTAATTGTATCGACACAATTAAGACGTGATATTATTCGTGTCGTGTTCATGTCAAACAGTGATGACACGGTTAAGATACATTTAAAAAATAATATTGTTTACACAAATATATAAAATATACAAACTATAAAAATTATTTTAATATATTTTAAAAATAAATTAATAATCATATTTAATGCGTTTAGGTAAATTGTAAACATTTAATTTTTAAATAATCTTTTATTTAAGTATTAATTTAAATTATTTTTTTGTTTAAATAAATAAATTAATTGTATCTAATCGAGTTAATTTGTGTTGTTTGAGTTTAATTAAATAAATTAATTTTAAGCGTATTAATCGTATTATGTGACGTGTAATATATATAATAAACATATTTTGTAATGTGTAATACATAAAATAAGTATGTTATATTTATATTTAGATTATTTGTGTTATTTAAATATTTATATTATTTTTGTATCAAAATTATTAAATCTTGTTTTATATCAAACACGATATAATTATATGAATTATTAAACTTATAGTAAACTGTATTGCATGAGCATAAATTTTAAAAGCTGTTTGCTAGGTTTACATTAAACCATTATTGTATTGCATGAGCAGAAATGGTAAAAGCTGTAGTTGGGATCTCTGTCTCCAGCGTTCATTTCGGGCAAAGGCGGAAGATCACGTACCAGATGTCGGCAAATAGTGATTGATCCGCAGGTTGCGTCATGTTTTTTGGTTGAAAATTGAACTCTTCATTAATTGGCCTAGGTTGAGCCAATTTTTCTGTCGGTTCACGCAATTTATAACTGAAGGTAAAAGAAAAGAAAATTGTTAAAACCATTAAGAAGTGGAGCATGCGTGCGAAATGCCCAAGTCTTTTGAGTGTGGGAGTGAGGTAGCGATGATAAATGTTCGGATGAGATTTAATTTGATTTTTTTATAATGTATAAAATTATAAATATTAAAATTTAAATTTAAATTCAAATAAAATTTTTATATGATTTAAATTAAATCAAAATTTATTTGTTTGGTTTGATTCAGCAGTTTTTTAAATTTAATTTTTTTGGTTTTTTATATTATGTTAATATAATTTTTATATATTTAAATAAATTTAATTATAAAATAATTATTTTATTTTATAAAAATTAATAAAAATATATAATTTAATTTGATTCAATTTTGTTTTGGATATTTTATTTTTAAATTTAAAATTTGATTCAAATATAATATATACATTTAATATTTTAAATTAATTTGAATTGAATAAAAAAATTTTATCTAAATCCAATCAAATATTATAATTTTAAATTAATTTTTTATTTTTTTCTCATCCTTAAGTGTGGCAAAATCAGAATAAAGTAAAAATAAGATAAGAGTCTTCTTTCAATGCAAATATTGTAGAGTTGGGTAACATAAGACTGTCGGTTAGCCATAAGTTCCAAACAAAAATCTGAACTGAGATAAGTGAAGGGACAGAGTTAAAAGTGCTGAAAAGAGAAACTTTTTCTTCTCTCTTACCCTTTGGGTGTCAAAGAACAAATCTTCAACATTGAGTGATGGAGCATTGATGGACATTGGCACATGCAGTCCACGAACTATTAAATGAGAAAATATGGGACCTTAGGCTAAAAGAAATGGTGGTGGGGCATGCAAAAGAGAGCTGTAGATGTCAACTCTCACATGGGCTCAATGCCGCGTGGTGGTTAAATGCAGACACTTCAATTTAAGAAAAGATTGGCAGTTTGGTACGTTGCTGAGAATGAAACTTCACAAATTTTTTGTTTCTTTTGTCTGCAAAAATCAAGAAGAGAATCGGTGAGTTTTTCATGGAAAAGATGTTGGAATTTATCTTGAATTTCAGAACTCACGTCGAAAATTAAGTGAGTTTGAGTTTATCTTGTATTTCACATCGAAAGTTTAGTAAAAGTATAAGAGATTTCACCCTTATAAATAAGATGTTTTGATTTTAATTTAGTAATTTCAGAGAGTTAGACATCAAGAGAATTGTTAAGTGAGTAGGTTATTAAATGGTGTAATTGAGTTTTGGGTTAAGTTTTGAGTAAAGAATTTTAAAAGACTTTTCTCATTCTAAAAGTCTCACAGTTGTAAATATTTATTTGTTAGTGGATTGTGTTTGGAGTAGGCCATTTTGAATTGGACCGAATCAAATATATTTATGTGTTCTTATTCTTGATTTGAGCTTGCTATTTTGTGTGTGGGTGTTGTTTTTGGTTAAATTGTTTTTGGTTAAATTTAGTAAAGGTATAAGGGTTTTTACCCTTATAAATAAGATGTTTTGGTTTTAGTTTGGTAATCTCAGAGAGTTAGATGCCAAGAGAATAGCTAAGTGAGTAGGCTATTAAAGGGTATAATTGAGTTTTGAGTTAAATTTTGAGTAAGGAGTTTTAGGAGACTTTTCTCATTCTAAAAGTCTCACAGTTGTAAAGATTTATTTGTTAGTGGATTGTGTTTGGAGTAGGTCATTTTGAGTAGGTCATTTTGAGTTGGGTCGAACCAAATATATTTGTGTGTTTTTATTCTTAATTTAAGCTTGCCATTTTGTGTGTGATTGTTGCGTGTGGGTGTTGTTTTTTTCCAACAAGTGATATCAGAGCGAAGTTCGAGGTTTAAGGTTCGTGGCCCAAAAGATCGTGAAGCAGTATTTAAAGATGTCTGAAGAAGGTATGGCTGGTATGCCTATGCTTAAGTTTGAGATTTCGTTATTTGATGAAAAGCCAACAAGTGGTATCAGAACGAAGTTCGAGGTTTAAGGTTCGTGGGCTCAAGAGATTGTGAAGCAGTGTTTAAAGATGTCTGAAGAAGGTATGGTTGGTATGCCTATGCCTAAGTTTGAGATTTCGTTATTTGATAAAAAGAGTAATTTTATGTTATGGGAAAGTACGATTCAAGATCTGTTAGTACAACAAGGGTTGAAGATTCCATTATTTGATGGAAGAGTTCCTAATTGAAAGTTTCTACGACATAATAAACGGATCATTGATCTTTGGAAAGAAAATGAGAACAAGGGTTGGAGATTTTGTTATTTGATGGAAAGAGTAATTTTATGTTATGGCAAAGTGCGATTCAAGATCTGTTAGTACAACAAGGGTTGGATCAGACAATAGAGAGTAGTAAGCCTGAAGGAATATCTGATGCTAATTGAAATAGGATTCAGAAGAAAGCTGTTAGTACTATTAGATTGACGTTAGCTCCAAAGGTAAAATACAGTATGTTGACTGAGAGTACTCCGAAGAGTTTATAGGATAAACTTGAAGGTATTTATGTTTCAAAGTCATTGACTAATAGATTATGTTTGAAGATGGATCTGTATTCTCTGAAGATGAAAGAAGGTATGAATCTTCATAATCACCTGAATGAGTTTAATAGATTGGTTTCTAAATTGCTAGCGATTTCTGTTGATAAGTTAAAAAGAGAAAGCTTTAATTTTGTTATCATCTTTGCCCAAATCTTATAAGCTTTTAGTTCAGACTGTATTGGTGGGTAGGTCTACTTTGAAGTTGGATGATGTGACTGTTTTGTTGCGTTTATGAGAGCTCAGAGCTCATCACCTAAGAGGAGTACACTAGCTATAGAGGATTTTGATCGAGAGAGGACTCAAAAGAGGATTGATGGATCAAGATGGAGATCTAAGTCAAGAGACAAATATTTCAGTGACGTAGAATGTTATTATTGTGGTGAGAAGGGACATATCCAAATACGCTGTAGGAAGCTGAGAAGGGATATGACCGCTTTTAAAAAGGCGAATGATGAAAAAAAATCCGATGAAAAAAATAGTGATACTACTGCTGTCGTGTCTGATGATGATGATGTTGATTTGACAACTTATGTTGATGAGACTCAGACTTTGAAAAGTGATAAAGGTTGAGTTTTAGATTCAGTTGTTACAGTTCATGTTTGTAATTATAGGAGTTGCTTTATGGAGTTGGATGAAAATGAGAAGTATGAGGATATTGTGGTTGCTAACAAAGAAAAGGTACAGATTCAAGACATTGAAAATCTTCGCCTTAAATCTCACGATGATATTATTAGGATGCTTCGTCATGTAAGGTATGTACCAAGTTGTCACTACAATTTGATTGCTTTGGGTGAGTTAGCTTCTCAGGGGTACACATATTATGGTAGTAATGATTGATTGAAAGTGTATAAGAATGTTAGTGTGATTCTACAAGAGAATAGGGTCAATAATCATTTATACATGTTTGATGGAGGTTCAGTTGTTGAGATGCCTGTAATGAAAGAAAAAAAAAAGGTAAGCGTGTTAGTTTTGCAGTTACTGTTGAAGTGTTTGGAGATTCAAGTCAAGAAAGATTTGTTGGGATTTGCTTAAATCTTAGAATTCCACATCGAAAGTTAAGTGAGTTTGAGTTTGTCTTGTATCCCACATCGAGAGTTTAGTAAAGGTATAAGGGGTTTTACCTTTATAAATAAGATGTTTTGGTTTTAGTTTGATAATTTTATAAGAGAATAGCTAAGTAAGTAGGCTATTAAATGGTGTAATTGAGTTTTGGGTTAAGTTTTGAGTAAAGAATTTTATGAGACTTTTCTCATTCTAAAAGTCTCACAGTTGTAAAGATTTGTTAAAGATTTGTTTTGGTTTTAATTTAATAATCTCAGAGAGTTAAACGCCAATAATCTCAGAGAGTTAAACGCCAAGAGAATAGCTAAGTTAGCTAAGTGAGTAGGCTATTAAATGATGTAATTGGGTTTTGGGTTAAATTTTGAGTAAGTAGTTTTATGAGATTTTTCTCATTCTAAAAATCTCACAGTTGTAAAGATTTATTTGTTAGTAGATTATGTTTGGAGTAGATTATTTTAAGTTGAAACGAATCAAATATATTTGTATGTTTTTATTTTTGATTTAAACTTACTATTTTATGTGTGATTGTTACGTATGTGCTGTTTTTCCCAACAAAAGAAACTACAACCACTGGTGTTTCTCGGTTGGACCCAAAGAGCTTGACAGCCTTTTTGACTGTATCTTTCCCCATAGTACAGAATAAAATGTAGTAGAAGGAATAGGTGAAGATATTCATTCAACGGTTGCCTTACCACCGAACCTTCAAATTTTGAAACAGTTCCTAAACCTGGCTCGTACTCCATGTGTACGGCCATGGTTTGTGGGATTAGGTTAGGCAGGTGAAAAAGGAGCCTCTCGCTATCTCATCGGGGTCCATGTTCTTTGTTTCATTCGCATTTCTTTGTTACTGAAACAAAATTTTTTGTTAGACATCCGAAATACAGATTATAAATCCAAGCATGAACAGAATTGGATGAGAAAGTAATAATCATATCTCGAAACCCTTTGTTTCTTTTTTTTTTCCTTTTCTTTCAGACCCCACTTGCTTCCCATGTGTTTGCATGATGATAATGATCAACATAATAGAGCATGGATAGTGACAATGACATATCTCATAATGTTAATGATCATGTAATTAAGGGCCATGTTTTTCCTTTTCAAATGTAGCAAAGAAATTAACCTTAGAGGGAATCTCGTCAGTTTCCATCCATTGGCAGTTACTGTTGGTTGTTTTTTTTTTTAATGCGTTTGCATTTGTACGAGGACAAACTGTTTCAACAGCCTCATCTGCTTTCCTGCAGCTTTTAAACAATACCCTTCACTTTATTCAGCTAAATGACTCTTATTTCCCTTCTCCACTGAGAAAAACAGAAACTGAGTCAAAGAAATGAAGCATTTGGCTTTGGCCATTTTTCTTGCTGTTTTGTTCAACCAACACCTTACTGTTCATGTTGAAGCAGGGGATAACTTTATCAGGACCAGAGGAGTTCATTTTCTGTTGAATGGTAACCCTTACTATGCAAATGGTTTCAATGCCTACTGGTTGATGTATGTGGCTTCTGATCCATCGCAGAGGCCTAAAGTCTCAGCTGCATTTCGTGAAGCTACAAGTCATGGCCTCACAGTGGCTAGAACTTGGGCTTTCAGTGATGGTGGTTATAGACCTTTACAGTATGCGCCAGGTTCCTATAATGAACAAATGTTTAAGGTGTCTTTTATGCAGATTCCCTCTATATAATTTACTTTCTATCTTTACCATCTTTAAAGTTCATGACATAGATGATTTGGATCTTTTTCTATTTGGAATGTTTTAAAGGGATTGGATTTTGTAATAGCTGAGGCAAGAAGGTATGGAATCAAGCTCATTCTCAGCTTAGCTAATAACTATGACAGCTTTGGAGGAAAGAAACAATATGTAAATTGGGCAAGAAGTCAAGGGCAGTACCTGACATCTGATGATGATTTCTTCAGAAATCCTGTTGTTAAGGGCTACTATAAGAATCATGTAAAGGTATGCTCAGAAAGCATTTATATTTCTCTTGCTGCTACTTGGTATTGGATTGTCATTTATGATACTTTTCCCAGGTTGGATAAAAAATTTAAAATCATGACTTAAATCTGATAAAGCTGTAAAATCTACTGTCTTTTTGGAATTGATTATAGTTATATAGCTAAATGTTATTGTAAGTATGTCATATGGTTTTTTCATCTTTTTTCTTTTAAAGCAAAAAGAAAATATAATTTTGTGTAAATTCTTTTCTCCCATAGATATTTTCTCTGGTCTTCTCTATGAATTATGAATATATATATTTTTTTGAAAATTTGCAGACTGTTCTCAATAGATATAACAGCTTTACTGGAATGCATTACAAAGATGACCCAACGATAATGGCCTGGGAGCTTATGAATGAGCCTAGATGCACATCAGATTCCTCCGGAAAAACTATTCAGGTTTTCACAATCTTCCCTAGCTAGATCTGACTTTCTTTCAAAAGTAGTTTTTTAAGCTAAATTTTTTCTGCTGAGATTGATTGATTCAAAATCCAGGCCATTGAAGTCAATTAATTTGCTTAAAAGTTTGCTAACAGGTTTATCCAACATATGCATCCCACCTCTACCATAAAAATGGTTTTTGTGATTGGATAATCCCCATTTCCACATTAGTTAACACTGGTTAGATTTTCCCACTTGCCGACATTTGTGAGGTAGGCCCATTTAATGAATGTTAGTGTTGCCAAAAAAGTTTGATGCCTTCAGTAATTTGTTTCAACAACTAGCTCTTAAATGTATTTCATTTGCAATGTTTTCACTTTTCAGTTTCAGGTGTGCAGTAATTGATTGTAACTTTCAGTTATTG
The DNA here is from genome assembly GCF_002303985.1 of Durio zibethinus. The sequence goes on from NW_019167860.1 coordinate 21,890,626, forward strand.
ATGCTTTTGATAGGCTTGGATAATGGAAATGGCTTCTCATGTCAAGTCCATAGACAGAAATCACTTGCTGGAAGCTGGTTTAGAAGGATTTTATGGACAATCAACTCCTAAGAAGAAGAGACTCAATCCCAGATTGGATATTGGAACAGATTTCATTGCAAATAATCGCATTCCTGGCATTGATTTTGCAACAGTCCACTCATATCCTGACCAATGGTAACTATCATCAATGACTTGAAAGAATCTGAGCATTGAGCTTATGAAATTTAAGTCCCATTGTCAGTTGAAACAGAACAACTGAGGATTCAAAAGTAGGTTAGAGATGAAATGTTATAGGAAACTATCACCTATGATAAAGCTTTGATTTAGTTCCTTATTGTGGCATGCGCAGGTTATCCAGCTCAAATGATCAATATCAACTCTCTTTTTTGAACAACTGGCTTCATGCTCACATCCAAGATGCACAATTCATCCTCCGAAAGCCGATACTCCTCACAGAATTTGGAAAATCATGGAAAGATCCAGGTTTTAACACCTATCAGAGAGACCAATTGTTCAACACTGTCTACTACAACATATACTCATCAGCTAAAAGAGGAGGTCCAGCTGCTGGAGGCCTGTTTTGGCAACTCTTAACTGAAGGAATGGACTCTTTCAGGGATGGTTATGAGATAGTTTTGAGTGAGAGCTCCTCAATAGCTAATGTCATTGCACAACAATCCCACAAGCTTGACCAAATCCGTAAGATCTTTACCAGGATGAGAAACGTGGGGCGGTGGAAGAGGGCAAGAGCCATGAGGAGGGGTCAGTGGCATGGTAGAAACGGGGGCAGGCGCATTGGAAACTGAAAACTAATATGTTTGCATAATATGTAAGATTTCTAATGTTGAAGTGAAATCGTTTGCGTGAAGTTTGTGAGGTTTTGGAAATGGTTTCTCTCATAGTGATGAATGTATGTTCGTCCTGGAGAGTAGCTGGCCATTAGGTAGTGTAATTTTCAACATCATCGTTCGGTAGATTTGATTAATTTTGAATCGAACTATTCAAAATTAAATTAATTAAATTATATTATATATTTTATTTTTGTTAATTGAATTGAATTTATTAATTTCTAAAATTAATCGATCAAATTTAATTAATTCAATAAGTTTGATTAATTTTTTTATTAAATAAATAATAAATATATTTAAGTTAAATTACATTTTAAACTCTTAATTTTTTTTATTTTAAACAAACTAAATAAAATTATTTAAAAAAATATTCAAATACTAAAGTATTATGTTAAAAATTCTAACAACTTATGAATAAAATGATCGATTTCTTATGTTTTTCATTTTATATTTAAATTTTATTATATTTCAATTAAAATTTTGGTTAATTTGATTTTCGAAATGAATTAGTCGAAAATCAAAATTTTTAAAAAATTATTTTTATTAATAAATCAAAATTAATTTGGTAACTGATCAATTAATCAAATTAAATTAATTTGATGAATTAATTTAGTTAAAATTAAATTATGAACATCTCTAGTAATTTTCCTGTAATTTTTATTTACTTTCTTAGCTGAGCTGTTAGGACTGTTAGTTTGGCAGGAAAAAAAACAGATAAAAGACTCAAACCTTATTTCATCATACCAAGTCTTGCCATATTAGAATGGTTTCAAAAATCTACCAAAAAATGTTCATTGCCACTCTTTCTAGTATTTTTATATCTTGAATACCAAGCGTCTATCGCATAATAAATAATATTATAAGAATTTATAAAACTTAATTCAATTAATATAGGGGAAACACTACAGCATAGAGAGTTAAATTAAATATAATGATTCATGTATTTGTGTTATATAAAACATCGAAATTTATATATTTATATCATATTTTATATGAAAATTATGTATCATAATTTGTGTCGATAAAAAAAAATATAAAATATATTTTTTAATTTTGTTAAGCTCATACTATTAAAATTTTAAATCGTATCGTTTTCATGTTTTATTTTTATATAATATCACTATATTATATTTTAAATTGTCTTGAATAGTTTATATAACATTTTAGAAATTTGGCTAAAAAAGAATATTTAAGAAAAATTCATTTTATTTTTTAGATAAATTAGAACATAGCAATAGATTAAGCCTGGCCTCCTTCGTTATGAGTCCATTTATAGCCCAAAACTATTGGGCTTATATCAACCTCTGAAGCCCGCTTCATATAGCACTTCAAACTTCCTCGGTCATGCTCTTTCCTACTTCCGACAGAAACATGCTATTACCAATCAGAATCCACAATCTCAGAAAACTATGTACGGTTCCAAACATCGCTTTCATCGAAAACAGAGGCATCCTCGTTTCAGAAACAACACTAGTCAACTCATCCCTCAAAACTCATGTTCATAATCATGTAACCATGCCTGAAGTTAACTCTCGTCTCAAACACTTAGTCAAAACGGGCCATCTCCATGAAGCTCGTAAAATGTTCGACAGAATGCCTCAGAGAGACGAAATTTCGTGGACAACCATTATTTCTGGCTACGTCAATGCCAAGAACTCAAGAGAAGCTTTGCTTTTGTTCTCCAAAATGTGGGTCTCACCTGGGCTTTCCATGGACCCCTTTAGTCTTAGCATTGCACTCAAAGTTTGTGCACTCGATTTTGATTTGAATTACGGAGAATCACTTCATGGGTATTTAGTTAAATCTGGTTTTGTTAACTCAGTTTTCGTGGGGAGTGCGCTTTTAGATATGTACACAAAATTTGGCAAAATTGAGCAAGGGATCAAAGTGTTTGATGAGATGCCTATCAAAAACGTAGTTTCATGGACTGCTATTATTACAGGGCTTGTTCATGGTGGGTTTTATAAGAAGGGTTTGGTATACTTATCTGAAATGAGGAAATCAGGAGTGGAATATGATTCTTATACTTTAGCTATTGCTTTGAAGGCTTGTGCTTATTTAGCTGCTTTGAATTTTGGTAGGGAGATTCATACTCATACCGTCAAGAGAGGTTTTAATGATACCTCATTTGTGGCTAATTCTCTTTCTACTATGTATAACAAATGTGGAAAATTAGATTATGGTTTGCTTTTGTTTGAAAAAATGAGTATACGAGATGTGGTTTCGTGGACATCTGTTATAACGACTTTTGTTCAGATGGGAGAAGAGAAGAATGCCTTTGAGGCATTTATAAGGATGCAAGAAGCAGGCGTGAGTCCCAATGAGTTTACTTTCGCTACAGTCATCTCTGGTTGTTCTGGTCTTGTGAGAATTAGTTGGGGTGAGCAATTACATGCCCATGTTTTACGTTTTGGTCTTGCAGATTCTTTATCAGTGGCTAATTCCCTCGTGACTATGTATTCGAAATGTGGGCAGATATCTTCCGCTTCAATGGTGTTTCATGGAATGACAAGAAGGGATATCATTTCTTGGAGCACTATAATTGCAGTGTATTCCCAAGGAGGCTGCGGAGAAGAAGCTTTTGAGTATCTGTCGTGGATGAGAAAGGAAGGGCCAAAGCCAACCCAATTTGCTTTTGCTAGTGTGCTTAGTGTGTGTGGAAATATGGCAATTCTTGAGCAAGGGAGGCAGGTTCATGCTCAAGTTCTTTTTGTTGGGTTAGAACAAGAGGCAATGATACAGAGTGCTTTAATTAATATGTACTCAAAATGTGGGTGTATTAAAGAAGCTGAAAGAGTCTTTAATGAGGCTGAGAATTATGATATTGTGTCATGGACAGCCATGATTAATGGATATGCTGAACATGGATATATCCATGAAACTATTGATTTGTTCAAGATGCTTTCCAAGGTTGGTTTGAAACCAGATTCTGTGACCTTCATTGGTCTTCTTACTGCTTGTGGTCATGCAGGACTGGCTGATCTTGGTTTCCACTACTTCAATTTAATGAGCAGTGAGTACCAAATAAGTCCTTCAAAAGAACACTATGGCTGCATGATCGATCTACTCTGCCGAGCTGGACGACTAACTGAAGCAGAGCACATGATTAAAAGCATGCCATTTCATAGAGATGATGTTGTTTGGTCAACACTTCTTAGAGCATGTAGGATCCATGGTGATGTTGACTGTGGACGACGCACTGCAGAAAAGCTTCTTGAAATGGATCCAAATTGTGCAGGGACTCATATCACTCTTGCTAACATATATTCTGCTAAAGGAAAATGGAGTGAAGCAGCAGATGTTAGGAAGATGATGAGGTCAAAGGGGGTCATCAAGGAGCCAGGATGGTCCTGGATTAAGGTTAAGGATCGGGTTTCTGCATTTGTTGCAGGTGAACGATCTTATCCAGAGGGTGAAGACATATATGGCATGTTGGATTTACTAGCTTCAAGGGTGGATATTACTGTCCAGGAGTTAGGTTCTCTTCTAGATCTTGAGGATTAGCATGAAGTGAAGATTCAATTTCATTGTTTCATTACAGGTTTTGGCCTCGTACTCTTGATGTTGTGACTTGTTGAAAGCTGCATTTAACAGTGGCAAGGAGCTAATCAGTAGTTGACAGTGACAACATACAACCGTTAGCACTTGATTTTTTGTGCAAACGAAGTTATGAAGACTAGGACATGCATCTGATGGGCCGGTGCTTAAACAAATTTTAAAATTAAAATGAGATGGCATCTTTATATGCAGCTTAAATCATGAAGTAAGCTGCAAACATTTTGCCCTAGATAGTCACTGATACTGGCGTTGGAGGATATATTGGATATGTTTCTTTCCTATGACCTGATGTGTTGCCCAAAGGCAAGTGATGGCAGTCTGCATTTCTTAAACTCCCGAGATTTTCAGAAATTTGCTCTCATTTAAGCAAGATTTGCCTTTTAGTCCATGGCAAGCAGTGACAATTTCATTTCTTGGACACTTAACGCCTTCAGAGTTTACCTGGTATCTAGCTAAGAATTTTACATTCATTTGAGAAACGTTTATATGAGTAGTAGTTTTCCACCAATCCAAGTGATATATTGCTAGCTTCCGTTGTCTTCTGCAAGAAAGTTTGCAGTTTTTCTGTTTTTAACAAGAAGGTTGAAGTGGAGGAACCAGTTGGACTATGACTTGAACGTGGTTGCGGAAGAGTAGAAGACTCTGTCCGGTCTATTAGAAGCTGATCTATTGTAATATTTTTCTTTTCCCTCATTTGACTGGTAAAAGACTTAGAATGTGATATATTGCAAGTAAAAGACTCTGTTATTCTTGACAACTGCTTCGGTGCTTCCTCTCTCCTCCTTTTTGGTGCCCAAAGATCTATGTGGATGCTTCTATAAAACTATGTTAAGGCTCCGAGGCTCACAAATTAAGCAAATAGAAGCTATGGAAGAATCTTCAGTCTACGCAGCAGGAACACCAGGCACAAGTAGGCAACCGATATTTTACTGGATTATGCAGCAATCCAAGCAACAGCCATGGAAGAACCTAACTAATTCTTGGTCATGTCCCAAATAATTCAGCACCCGTTTCAGCGTAACTGACAGCAGGCCATTCGCAATCGACCCCATCGCCATCCATAAAGCCTCCGCGTCATGCCGCCAGATAAGCACCCCACCAAACAAAGCCGCCACCAACCACTTGCTCTATTCATCACCAATAAACCTAAACCCCATTTCAGTAAACATGGAAAAATACATGTCCAAATACGTATCCGTATCCCGTACATAAATACACTCACCAGACGATTCAAGGTTGGCCTGTTGATGAAGGCTTCCTGTTCAAGTACTTGAAGACCATCATCTCTGTTCCTAGAATCCCTCAACACTGAAGTCTTAATCATGGTTCTTGGAGCTTTCTTAATGACATAAATTGCATGTCACAAGTAATCAATTTTAAAATGTGACTTTTTTATTATATTAATTATTTAATTTTTAATTATATCTTAAAAATTTATACGTCAACTTTCTAATTCTGTTGGTGATATTTTTGTGGTATATATGATAAAATTTTCATAAATTTAATAATTAAAAAATTTCCAAAGTAATTGATTTTATGCAACATGTAGGTCCATATCAGACTTTAAAAGGCCCATATCTCAATGAGAGGTGATGAATTAGCCCATTTTCTGGAAGATATGAGCCTAATTAGACTAGTAACAGGGGCTAAGTAGCCTACGATTCTAATATAACTGACTAGACTTCTGGAGTGGGCTAACAAGTTGCCCATAGTTGCCTTGGTGTCTCCACGTTTGGGCTGCATATCCTATAAGCTATAACTATTAGATTTGCTACTATGAGATGGCTTCAATTGCAGGACTTGTGGATTTTTCTGAAATGCAAAACCAATACTTTATGCTTATGACAATTAAGCAAACAAAGGAAAAGAACAAAGAAAATGAATCAATGAAAAGAAGCTGAAGCCTCAGTGTTGAAACAGTGGTCATTTTCATCTTCATATGGAACAGGTTTCATTCCACTACATAATCCATGTTAAACATAAACTTAAAAGTGAAGTATGGCTCCATCAGCCTTTACAAATATTCTCTAGGTCTTTACAGGCAAGATATTTGGATCAAAATCACTTTAGAGATCATCATCTTGGAAACCATCAATTTCCCATATGCTAGAATCATTGAACTTTTAACTGCCTGCGCAGGCAAATTTCCCACCATTGAATCATCATCCACTTTATCCCTTTTGATGTTGTTGATCTTCCTTATCTCCTCATGCTTTTGAGATAATCTAGATTTGTATGGACCACAACACCTGTTTGAAATAGAAGTAATATACTTGGTAGGAAATAAGGAATCAATTCAGGGTGCAGAGCATGTGGAATATATGGAGCCCCACAAAAAATCTGTTCTTGTTTGGAATCAAAGGCCTGGCACAGAAGAATATATTAGTATGAGTATGAACTGTGACTTTGTCTGTTAAATGCATGAACAATCCATTTGTTCCGAGGATTATCTGATTCTAAGTAGATTATCTTGATTTATTATGCTTAAGAAACTTCTTTTTCTTATCCATATATGTATTTGAACTTAGTTACCATAACTTGTCTGATGCATCCTGGGAAATCCTCTCGTCTATGCACTCCAATTTTCCAAAATCTGTCCCTTCAAAAACATTTATTCTCAAATTTTGGAATAATTCAAAGATATTTCGAAAATCTTTTAGGATCAACACAATGTCTTCTTCAACAATAAAGCAGGAACTTATGCAAGTGGGGCATTCGTTGATCTGCAGTGGTCAGGGCAATCTTTATATCAACCATGCTTACATAATTGAAATGGGCTTTTTCCCCTAGGCTTCCTTGACAAATTGCAGTTAGACCTGTAGGATGAGATGGCCTAGAAAAGTAAATTTTGGCAGGGCCCCTTCTGGTTAAAGACATATCTTATTAACAATAAGAATGGCATAAACTCTTAGGAGCAGATGTCGTGGAGGCTTAAGAGGAAAGCAACTCTAAGGAGGTACCTATTATCACCCCTCACATTGTCGGTGTTCGTGACATTTCAATCTTAATTAAAATATTTCGTGGATATATTATAATATATAAAATGAGATTTGAATTTAAATTTATTAATATTTTTTATGAAATAAAATTATAAAATATTTATATTAAAATAAATAATATCTTGGGTGTGAATTATCCGTAATCTCAATCTCAATTAAAAGAAAGCAAGAGCCGATCAGAGAAAGGGAGAGGTTCCATGAGTTCGGTCCAGAAGGTTGGGCTACCGCAGCAGCAAGCCATAGCCTAAAAAACTAAACAGTCAACTTGCATGAGAACTCCGGTAAAGTGGCGATTCATAGAAGCTAGAAGTACTGACTTTTCCTTGATAGGATACTGGGTGATTTAATTTCTGAATTCGAAAGATCTAAATTAAATTAATCGAAAGACCAAATAAAAATAAATAAATAATGCTTGAAAAGAAAGGTCTTTGGCAAACATTTAGTCTTCTTCTTTTTTTTTTTTTTTATGTGATAGCACTTATATAACACGGATTAAATTTAATAATTTTAAATATAAAACGATGTAAAAATAATACGAATAAAAAATTAAAATAATATAATTTTAAATTTTAATAAAATTTATAAATAAATTTAATAAAATAAAAAAAATAAATTTCATATTTTTATATTGACACAACGTAATTTTTATATAAAATAAAATATAAATATAAAAATTTATAATATTTTAATGGATACAAATTTAAAGTCCAAGGTATTGATTATATTATAAAAATAATTAAAATCAAATATATATGTTTTTGTAGTATCATACTATATATGTTTCAAAATTCATACATAAAACCAAAAACCTATAAAAAAATTTTATAATATTTTTGTACTACGAAGTCTAAGCATATGAAAGTCCCTGAGCTTGTTGTTATAGCTGTGGCCACGTCAATGACAACAAAAGAAGTACTGAAACTCCTTGCATCAAATGTACAGAAATCATCACCGACAACTGAGATACAATAAATAAATAAATTTTGAAAAGAAAAGACAGTGAGAGGGAAATTAAGGTGAATAAAAATTCAATAAACAAGGGCTCCCAAGATCAACCATGTTATAATTTTAAATTTTATAATTTGAAATGTGATATGATAATATAATAAAATATAACATAAAATTAAAATATAAAAATAATTTATATTTAAAATTATAATAATTATTATATATTAATTTAATAAAATAAAAAATTATATTATATATTTTCATGTGAATATAAATTATGACATGTAATTTTTATATAAAATATAATATAAATACATAAATTTTAATATTTTACATAATATAAATACATGAATCATTAAATTTATTTCTCTTACCTTTGTTCCTTAGGTTTTTCTTTCGAAGATAAACAATTGAACATGTAATGCTGCCCTAAATTGGACTAATCAAGCCATGTTTCATTGATTTAGGCACTTGAATAAATAGAATCATGATTTTTTTCAAAAGAAGTCATAGTAGAAAATAAATTACATATATTAAAATTTAAATTATAGATTTATTGATGTTATTTTTTAAAAATATTTATATAAATTAATTAAATTAAATTTTTATTTAAATCTAGAATTTAATATCATTTTAAAACATTCCATCTAAAATCAAGTAATTGTAAGCGAAAATTTTATGACAATTTTTTGACTTGAAATATACTATGTTTAGATTTTTTGTTAGTTAATGATGATTTTGAGTAAATTTAACGATTTATGTATTTGTATTATATAAAATATTAAAATTTGTATATTCATATTATATTTTACATAAAAATTATATGTTATAATTCGTATTGATATTAAAACAAGAAATATTTTATTTTATTTTTTTAAACCCATATATAATAATTATTAAAATTTTAAAATATTTTATTTTTGTATCTTTTATTCGTATTATGTTCATGTTATATTTTAAATTACCAAATCTAATTTTAAGTTAATATGCTGAGATGTATAAATTGATATTTATAAAAATGAAAGAGGATTAATAGTGCCAATGGAAATTAGGATAAGAAAAATAGGAAAAAAAGAAAAGAAAAGTGAAGAAATAAAAAGGAATGTTCGTTTAAGAATTTTGATGCTAATATAATGTTTTAGATTAAAACAAAGAATGGACAAAACAAAAAAAAAAACTAAGGGTATAAAAAAATTTTGAACAATAATTAAAAAACATCTAAAATTTTTTATTATAATTAATCCACCTTTTAATATTTATTGCATTCGATTAAATATGTGTTTGATGAAAAAGTTAGTATTATTAAATTTTTTGTCAAATAAAATAAAATTTAATTTGACATTAATTAATCAAATAAAAATTTATCACATACCGCATAATTAATATATATAAATAAAATAAAATAAATATTTTTATTTTTTTCCTTCAACGATTTGGTTAATTATAATTTGAAAATTGATTAAATCAATTTTATGATATGACTAAAATTTATTTAATTATAAACTTAATTGAGTTTAAATAAAAAATAGGGGGTTCGATTTATTGTAATAAAATATTTAAATATTAAATATTTTTTAATTATAAATCAAGATACCTCTAAAAAAAAATCTGCGCGGGTCTTGTATTTGGTGGGCCTCTACTTTATCCAACCTTAAATTATTGGACATGGCTATTTAATCTTTAATAGTAATATTTGCTTAACATTTTTTAAGAATTATAATTACTAAAAATAAAAATAATTCCATCACTATATCTTGTCTATCACTCTATATAAGCATTTCTCTACTAAGGTTCAGCTCTCCGAGAAAAAAAAAACCCTCAGTGCTCTTATTGTATAACTCCATAACCGTACGCACTCTCTTTGTCTTTTTCGAACCCTACATTTATTTTCCCGGAAAATTAAATTAGCTTCCAGAGAACCAAACAGAACTTTTAAACTTTTCAAATTTCTTTCGGCCTTTCACCGTTGAATGCCTTGCGAAATCGTTGTATTTATGGATTCGTTTGATTTCGATAACGTGAAAGCAGAGAAAGTTAAGGCGATAAGGAGGTACAACCGGCTTCGAAGCTTAGCGAAGGTGTTTCGTTTTTTGGAATTGCTTTTGGCTTTGCTGTTTTTAGCGCGGACGTTCGAGCGCGTGCCTTTCGCCGTCAAAATCTCCTGCGACTACGTTTTGAAACTCGGCGGCGTCATCGCGAGTCCGCTCTTCGTTTTCGTCGTCTGTAACGTCATCATCGTCACTCTCAGTGCTAAGTACGGCATCTTCTCCGCCTTTAACAATGCCGATTCCGAACTCTACGAGGAAATTATCGAAAACCCTGACAGTCGCTCCAAATCGGAGTCCCAACAAGAGATTGCGTTTCAAAACAAGGAGATTATCTCTAAAGTGAACACATGTACTTGCACGTGGGAAGAAATGGAGCTGCAGTCGGAGTCGGACTCCGATGCTGACGTGGATAACCCGAGAGTATATAGAAGTAAGTCGGAGAAGTTGGCGATAAAAAAGAGTGAGGAGAAAGTGAAAAAGGAACTACGACGATCGGAGACCCAGAAATGCCGAAAATTTGAAAACATCGACGAGGAATTGTTTCCGGAAGACGAGATGAGCAATGAAGAGTTTCAACAAACGATCGAAAATTTCATTGCAAAACAGTTGAGGTTTCGCCGAGAAGAGTCTCTGTCTATTCTTCTTCCAAGCCAAGCTTGAAAAAAAAATTTTCTTTAATAAACTTTAACCACCAAAAAAGGAAGAAAATTGTTAATTACTTTTTTTTTTAACCTCTTTAAAAAAAAAAAAAGTGCTAAAAGCCTGCTTATGGTATTGTTTTACAGTGGTAAAAAGATAATGGACGAATTAAAAATTACCACATGATTTTTGTGAACAAATATAGTATGTGTTTTTAATTCACTTTTTTTCTTTGTTTTTTCCTTATTTTAAAGTAATATATAATTATGAAAAAGCGGAAAAAAAATAAAGGAATTGAATTTATTCGAAATAGGAATGAATTTATCAGCTTGAGAGAAATATTATTTTTTTCTTTTTTATATTTGATAAAAAAATAAAACGTCAATTCAAGTTAAATATATTTTTTTTTCATTTTAAAAAATGAATTTGAAAAAAATATACAAATTCACTCTTTTTTCTATTATTTCTTTTCACTTTCTTTTCTTTCTTTTTTTTTTCCCCTTTTATCAAATGTTACGAAATTGTTTGTTGTGAAGGGTCTTTAAAAAATATAAGGTCAATTTTGAAACATAATATAAATATAAAATTAACACAAATATGGTAAATTTGGACCTTCATACAAACATATAATTAGTTATTATGATTATGATGAGGGGCAAGGAAGTACATAAAAACACATAGTATGTTTTTTTTAAAAGCAGTTCATTTATATTAATGTAAATTATAAATTTGATATTTTTAATTTAGAATAATAAAAATAAATAATATGATTCTAATTCAAATTAATTATAAATTTAATTTTAATTTAATAATAAAAAATATAAAAATTTCATTAATATATATGTATCTTTATTTTTTTTAATAAAAAAAATAGAGTAGTTGGTTAAAAATTCAACTCATACTTGGAATCCGCTTTTTGTTGCTTAAGTCATTTCAAGTAATTACAAACTTGAATTTTGATGAATAGACTCAAACTTTAGAAAAAAAGTTTCGAATTTGTTTTTTCTGCTTTGTAGGAATGATTGATAGTCTAATCAATCACCCAATTTTTTTTTACTTTATCATTATTAAGGACTGTCCCTCCTAAGAATAATCTATATCTTCTTTCTTAAGCAACAGAATTTAATGCTTAAAAGCATCAATCATCATCCAATTATTTTCAAACCAAAGTCACTCTTTTTTTTTGCCAAACCCCTTTTTGATTTAGGTAAATAATGAGTAATTCCATCATGGAAAATAACAGGGGTGGTTGAATTTGCTAATCCCATTAGGATTTGAATTTTTTTTTTATATATTTTTGTATCAATATAAATTAAAATATATAATTTTTATGTAAAATATGATATAAATATATAAATTTTAATATTTTATATAATACAAATTCATAAATTATTAGGCTTAGATTTTTATCTAATTTTTATGGCACAACTTTTGCTTTTCATTCATTAATACATTTATCATTTTGCATTAATAAACTTTTAATCTTCTCCTTAATTCCAATCAAACATGTCACAAACAATGCACTTTTGCTTTGCTCTTTTCCTTTTGCTTGAACCCTTTTATGTCTCTTTTCTTTGGTCCAAATGTGTCAAAGGTTTGTAGGGTTGTTCTAATATGGAGTCAATTGTGATGGTGCCTGCCAACAGGCATTGCCTTTTGTAAGAGTGCATATTATTTTTTGCAGGGTTTCGCTTATAATTCAACAACTTGCAATTATGAATATTTAATAATTCCATTTAATTTGCCCCATCTTTTTATATACAATCTTGGGGACCTTTCCATTCCCATGATCACTTACATGGTACCCATTATTCACTCTTAATTAAGATTATTAAGATTTCCAAATTTAAAACTTGGTATTCTCAATGTTATTTTTTATTTTTTTCTATCTAAAATTTTTTTATACAATAAAAATAAAATATAATAAAAAATTATAGACGTTAATATTTAAAATTTAAATTTATTAAATATCATATTTTAAAAGTGATTACACGAAGTAGAGACAAATTTAGATTTGAAATTTGAAAACTTTGTTCCTTGTATTGATGTATTAATATGTAATTATGATGTGGTGCTCCATGTTTAAGCGATGTTTGTTTATGCCCCATAACTTAATGGAGGGCTTTAATGACAATAGGAGAAGGCATCTATTCCCTCAAGTCAGCAGCATTGACCAATTATCCCTAAAAATGAAAGAGAGGTTGCCCTATCACCAATTTTGAGAATAAATTCTCTTTTCCTCCTCATTTTCAAAGACAAAGTTCACAGTTGTTGGGTGATATAACCTTAACCCAGATAATGCAGATTATTGTAGCTAAATCTTGTTTGCTCTCTGGCAGTAGGTTCTGATTCTTACATAGTGGGTTCTGCTTGACAAAAACATGAATGAACATGGCCATATATGAAAGAAGATAGCATAAATTCTTCTAACTTACGGAAACTTGGGGTGGCAGGGAATTGGAACCTGACCTAATTATTCTTTTACATCTTTAAAAATACCTGCTATGAAGTTAGAGAGTTGGTTTAACTGAGCTAATTTTGCTTTATGCATGGTGGTTATTGGCACTATAATTGTGCAATGCAAAGTCAATCCACAAATTGTCTAAATGTCCATTTTTGCCAAGGTTGTAATTGTTGCTTGGGAGCACTTTCATGATGGGCTTGAAATCACCTAACATAGACTGAAAAACGGCAGGGTTAAACCTTGTTGATTCCTTTTCCCTTATTGGTTTCTTGCAACTTTTTTCTGCGTGGGAAAGCCCCTATCTAAATCACCATGATTTTTTTGTAAATATCATTCCCAAAATTTGCACTTTTGGCAGAAAACTTCAAACTTTCATCATCAAATCGAAAGCATCTACGGTTCCCTAATTACCCAAAATCGAAAAAAAATTCAGGCTTTCAAGGGGTGCTTGGGTTGGAATACCCATAGCTAGCAATCATGGGAGAAAGACACAGCAGGGATGACAGATGCCTAGTGAGCCAACAAATGCAGGGGGTTTGGACAAAATATCCTTGCTCATGTACAGCAAACATCACAGATCATGCTGTAGTCCAATTGTCCAAAAGCTTGGAACATAAATGTCTTTTACCTTACATCAAAACACATTGGGAGTCTCAATCTTTGTTGTCATTGACAAGAAACCAATTACAGAATCCTAATGGAGATTGTGCCCACTATTCTACCCAACTTCTCATGCCATATGTTATGCAAATAACTATAACTCTTTCAACTAGGCCAAAGGGCCCCTATCTATGTCAAAAGAAAAGCAAAAAAGAAGGGTACTCAGAACTCCTTCCCCATCAAACCCAATATAGATGATAGCAAGAAAACAAATGTATGCATTGATTTATTTATATTGGTTATCCAGTTGGCCAAAGTTGGTGATTGACAGCTGCTTAATTAAATGGCAAAAATGTTAGGTTTTTGAAAGAGAAAAAGTTGGGTTTGAGGGGATTGAAATGAGTAAAACTATTTGTACAGATTGCCTAGTTAGATTAACTCTCTTAAAAGGAATAGAGAGGGTTGTAGGCTTTAGCGCAGTCAGCTATATATATATAAGGCAATTGAAAACCTCAAGGCTTTCATACTGGTCTGTAGGACTTATTAAAGAGCTGAGGTCTCTCGTGTAGTCTGTCTGACTGTCTTGAATGATGTTGCATTATTGAATAGCATGACCGATGCCTATGCTTATGTTTACCTATATGTTCCCCTGATAATGGCATGTGCACTTTCCTGGATTATATATGGTGGAACTGACAGCTAGAAAAAAATATCTCATGCATGTGGTTGCTTAAAATGATAAACAAAAATTTAATTCTCGTTACCCATATCATTATTTCTACATCCTGACCTTTTTTTTTTTTTGTTTTTTTACCCCTGTTGTTTTTACCTGCAATTGATTGAATGATTTCAAATTCTCAATTCATGGCTTTGTCCCATCTGCAAATATCCAGTATCTTGAATCAAGAATTACTTCTATGATTTGTTTCAGAGTCGTCAAATCTTCAGTTTAATTGTTTAAAGTTGGCAGGGTAATTATATAGGGGGGCTAAGCATACAGCAATATGAGAAAACTGCTAGGTTTTTCTCCAAACTGAGTTTTGAACTAATGATTTTCAGCACAGTTAATCTGTAACCTATCTATATCAGAATAGAGAAAAGAGTTGGTTGATTCAAAAACATTAAACATCTCTTTCAGATGCCAAAATCCAGGATAGGGTACTTAGAATAATTCATACAAAATTATCGGTTCAATGATGACTTTAACAGGTTCAAAGCTCTGCTATAGCATGCCTGCCATTGTACAGGTGTTGTAAATGTAAAGCAATTACAATATCGCTTCAGCAAAAGACTATAGAATGCTATACACCTAGGGTTATTTACATTTTTCTATGCCGGGTACCAAGCCTTAGGTAAGTTTGGTCTTGTCCATGCTTCCTTATTTTGTCTTTTTAAGCAAGTATAAAAAAAAAATATATGTATATAGATGGGAAGAAATTATGTTAATTGACAACTTATCTATGTTTGAGCTCGATGATAAATTTTATGTTTTCCTCAACGGATGAATCATCCAGCCGTTAGTTCATCTCTGCTCAACATCGATACTTTTGCTAGACCTAGCCCACATTTCAAGTGGAATGAATTGATTGTAGGCCTGCTGATATAGAGGCCAACCCATTTGGAGGCAGAACCCTTTGATGCCTTTAGACTTTAGACTACTGTAGTAAACTATGAGCCCAAATCCATGGCAACATGGCTAGTAAAAAGGCTAATTCCTTTAGGTAGGTCTTGAGTCTCAACTCTTGATAGCTTTGCTGGCCACATGCATTTTTAATCGACTTTGACAGTGGCCAGACAGAAAACTAAGGAAATAAAAATAAGAACAGGCAAATATTTATGTAGTTTTATCTATTAACCAATATTCACAAGAAAAAAAAAAAGGATGATAAAAAGATTGTCCATGAAAACAAAAGAGGCAAAATGACATTCCGAAATCCTAATTTCAACAAGCTAATAGAAAATTGTGATTTCCTCATTAAAAAAAAAAAAACTTGATTAATAACATATGAAACTATTTCATAATTTCTTAAGAACTACAACAAAAGTGATGGGCTTCATTTCTTGTTTAGCCATTTCTTCATCAACTATTTTCCCATAATTTTTAAACAAAGTGTCTAAATCTATCCCATCTCCAAAGTGGTTGCAAAGCATGGATTCTTGGATAGCCCTCACTGTCATTGCCACTGCTGTGCCATAGCTCTCTCCACCCTTAACTTCCCTCTCTATCTCAAACATCTCTAGCCTGTCCAATTCGAAGGAACCTTCTCGTCTCACTTCATCTTCTATATCATTTTTTGATGGGGCATAAAAATGCACATGATAACAATCAAGCTTTTCTTGTTCAATTTCTCCCTGGAAAAACATAGGAGAAAGATGTATGGTGTCAACAAGAAGGGATATATGAATGTATATGATCAATTACATGATCAAGATGCCAAAATTATGGGACCTGGGAAACAGATATGGCAAGGGATCTTGAGAGAATTTCCCAAAAGAAAGAATTGCCTCTATCAACATGATCTTGGCCTATTCTTCCCAGTACAATGAGTACCATTCTCCCGCCTGTGACTAGCTCTTCTGATCGTGATTTCAGGAACAATGAAAAGTCCTCTTGGAATTGGTTCCAGTATGCTTGGGACACAATTGGAGGGCTCGATACCGAAATGTAAACGTTTCCTTTGTTGATAGACTTGCCATGCTCATCGTAAAGAGCTGGAGGAACCTGCATGGCGTATAGTGATTGATTGAAATTCTTGTCAGCTTATCAAAGAAAGAAAAGAATCAAGAGATGAAATTTTGGTACATGCATAATTACTTGAGAAAAGACAAAGAGTTTGGAAGAAATATGGTCGCTTTGACCCAAGGCACAAATCACTTGGCCAATTACTGCTGGGTTTTTGTTTGTTAAGCTGCTTTTATAGTTTGTACTTCAGTACTTGCAGTGCTGAAGTGACTATCACAACAACTTTCTTGATCCTTGGTTTGTCATCGGTTCATTTCATGGAGTCGAATAGAAATCTAAGTAACTCAAAGTTTCGGAGATTTAGGGTAAGGAAAATAATGGAACAGAGAATCTCACCTTGGAAAGCCAGTGCAAACTGTAAGATGAATAGATGAAGTGCAAGCAATTGTTCGGAAACAGTCTTCCATAAAACGAACCAGGGTAGCCGGCTATGAAAATAGCAGGCCCCCCTTCATTTCTCTCTTTCTTAAGGTCCCTATAGAAATCAGGCAAGGACTTAAACACTGAATTGAAGTCATTTGTTGGAAGATCATTAAGGAATACTCGAAATTCTGGTAGGGGATGAAAAATTTTATGGCTAGTTCCTTCAACAACTTCAACAATATCTTTGATGAGGGATAATGAGTTGGGTCCGGAAGAGCAGCCCAAATCAGCTATGCCTAAGCTCTTCGGGGTTTCTGCGTAGTAAAGTTCTTGTATTGTTTCCATGGTTATATGTTTCACCATATCTGATGCCTTCTTCTGTTTAAAAAAACAGTCAAGAAGGAGACATAGTTAGAAGAAAGAAAATGCCCGAAAATGATGAGAGAGAAAGAGAGAGAGAGAGAAGGGAAGGCTAAACCTGGAGAGAAGAATTTTGGGCATAGCTAGTCTTGCCGACTCCTCCAGTCATGTGAAAGACTTTCTCTACATCCATGTTTGTTAGAATCCAGCTTACTAGTGAATTAGAAGTAGTGGGTGCTGGCTTTGGTCTCCTTTTAAAGGCAAAAATCAATGATAAAGTCGTTTACTTTGGAGTTTTTTTTTTTTGTTTTCTTAATATATATTACTTATCATGGTTTTTCAGGTTACATTTTATCACGATGATTATACCATCGTGGCAGGGGCCGCTCCTGAACGCAAGCCTATCTCAAATTTGTTAGTGCTCCTTTTTGGTTTTTGATGGGACAACCATTCAAAGTCTTGAAAATGTGTAAATTACAGCTTAATTTGCATGAAAAAGAAGAAGATAATTCCAATCATACTTTATATACCCTACAAAATCTATGGAGCTAAATCAGAAAGTTTGGTATCTTCAAAAATTTAACAGAGTTAATTTTTTTTTGTGGATGAGATATTTTAATTGGATTTGTTCACCTAAAACAGGTTTAAGATGTGTTTATAGTTGGAGAAATTGTTAGTAATTGCTTGAATTGAAATAAAAATGCAATTATCATCTAGTTCACATCGGTTGAAAATGCAATTATTTCTGTCATGTATTATCTTGCCACATTGGGGCGTGAACCTGCAACAGTTGAAAGAGATTACCATTAAAGGAGGATTGTTAGGTGCATTGCACCTCTTTCTTATGAGCAATTTTTTATTGTAAAAGTTGCCGGTGCTTTAAATTCCTCTTCTCAAAGTGTTAAGTAGGCTCAATTATATGTCCTGTAAATTGCCATTTGCCAATGCTACTTTCAACTCTGGTTTGAATCACGTTGTTGGCCATAACAGTGGTCTTACTTTGAAGCAATTGGTGGTAAGAGTTTGTGTAGCATTTGAAGTCTTGATTATGAGAGTCATGTCTTTTTTAAGTGCTGTCTTGTATTGGTATTGATTAAGTGATCTCAACTTTACCAGAGTCCCACTAGTCTAGAAAGCAACTGAGTTTATCAAATCCAGTTTAACTTTGATTGGCGTGTAGGGATTCTTCTTGGACGTACAAAAGATGGACAAATGGTCAGGGACCTCAAGGCTCCAGCACAATCAGGATTTAGGGCACTAACCATTTTCTAGGTAGCCAGCCAGCCTGACCAAGTCAAAAGGCCTCAGCAGTTTTTGAATGGAGAGAATAGAATGGAAAGGCTAAAGACCATATATAAAAGGAGATTAAGGATTTCATAGTGATTGAGTTTAAGTGCTTATCAATGTGTTCTTAGCTGTGTAGAAAAATGACTTTTGTTCTTGGATAAATTCATCAAAGTCATGCCTGTCTCTTTTCTGATTTTATAACTGATTCAACCCTTCATTTTTCTTTTTGAATACTTAAACTCCGAATCATTCATCCATTCATCTTGGTGAAATAGAGAGCATAATCTGATAAACATCGAGAGTATACTATGAGGAAGATTACCCAATTTGGTTTACTCGTTTCTTTTTCCTTAAATATATGTTATAGATTGATTGTCTTGCCAAAGATTCAAATGGGTCTGTCATAGTCCATTACAACCAGTACCGGCATATGCACCCCACAAAGAGGAGCACAAACAAGATACGAAGGAAAAGACAAGGAAATCTCTGTGGGTGCAGTGACCCATGATCTCAGGCACCATCTTTTTACCTTAGCTTTTGCCTTTTTCCCAGGCTTTTTTGCTTCTTCCCATCCCATATGCGACATATAATTAATGCGTTTGGTGTCATTCACTGTCCTCTTGCCCTAGGCGACGAAATATTTTTCTCTTTCTGTTTCCTTCCCCACCACATCTTTTTCTTCGCTTTCTTCACGGGACTAGCCTTTGTCCACGCATTGGGAAAATTGATGTTCTTTTGAAAGTGTTGACTTGTTGCACATGACAAGAACGTGCATTTTCTTTCATGATGTAAGTATGAATTAACGTTTTGGCTTGAACAATAATTGTATTAAGCCCTTTGGTTTTGACTCTGAGCCCATTTCTCCCAATAATATAAAGGTGCCAGAGATGGATGGCTAGTAAAACCTTATCTAAAACTATGTTTTTGCCTATATATCTTGACAGAGATGATAATGGTGCAATCTAAATCTCAAATTCTCCAATGAATAGCTAGTAAAGATTGCATGGTTTTCATCAAATTTTGTATCCGCATATTTAGGCTCTAAAATTTGGTTTGAGATACCCAGCAGAAAGAATATCTTTCGTAGTGGCAAACAACACATGCATGTTGCGTCCAATGATACGAAAACTGTACGTTGATATAAAGCAATGACTAGATAGGCAGTGGCCTGCCTCTCGAACGAAAGTGGTCTGCTGAAAATTGAGTAAGCACGATGGGAGACACCATGGCTTTTTTTCGGATAACCTAGGTTTTGAATCTCGGATGGTTGACATCACTATAGCCACCTTCCTATCCTACATGCAATTAAATTTCAGACCAAAGTCTCTCCAGAAAACCTTGGGATCTGACAGGACCAGGAATATTTAAAAAAAAAAATTATCATATTAAATAATTTTTTAAAACATTAAAAATTATTGTATTAATTGTTAATTATTGTTGTATTTAATAAAAAAATATTACAATAAATAATACATTAACAAACTTTAAGGAGTATGTTAAGAACACTCTTAATAAAAATAAATAAAATTATTTTTGAACAATTTAAAATTAAAAAAAAATGCTGATTTTTTTATTAATAAATAAGATAAACTTTTTTTGGTGAAAAAAGGAAACTTCATTTTACATGTAAAGACAAGTAATTATATTTAAATGCTTACTTGTGCCTTTTAATTGTTTTTTTTTTATTTATGTATTTTTAACCAATTTGTATATAATTTTTTTTCTCTTTGCTTTATTTTTTAACTTTAGAAAAGAGATCATTAATGAATTTAAAAGACTTAATTTGATGTTATAAATAAGTTCAAAACCTATGGCTCGTTTGGACCGGTTATATTATATATGTTCATCAAGACCTCTAGGGTATAAGGTATAGGTTATAGCCTAAGTATTTGTTATATGTATTTTTATATATACAACCAATGTTTTGACAAACACACAATTGATAAAGAATAGTTCTTAATTTGATGTATTTTTCCAAGAATAATCAGTTGAAAAGCACGTACTTGCATGCTTAGACTACGTGTCCTTTCAATTTAAAAAAGAAAGGGAGCAAGTAAAAGATAAAATTTTACCATTTAATATATAAAATAAGATTCTAAAATATGATACGATAATATAAAAATAATATAAATAAAAGATATAAAAATAATATGATTTAAAATTTTAATAAAATTTATATATAAATTTAATAGAATAAAAATATATATTTTTTATTTTTATATCGATATAAATTATGATATATAATTTTTAAGTAAAATATAATATAAATATAATATATATAATATTTAGTGTATCGAACCCTTTATTATTATCAGAACTAATAAAGGGTTTTTCAGGGCAGCGCCAGTTCTGATGATTGATCTAAAAAATTGAAGATGATTCAAACTTTTAAAAGGGAAATAGTCACATTAACAAACTCAGTTTTCTCTTTGGACATGCGATCAGCAACGATTTCTTTGTACCTCCGGAACACCTCTTAAATGATTGCTTCACCAAAGTGGCTGGCAAGCAATGGCTCAGCCACAGCTCTCATGGAGTTTGCAACATTGTAGCCCCCATCCTTGAATGCATCAGGCAAGTCAAATTCATTCTGGTATGCATTCCAATTCACTTCAGTAGTCTCCAAGCGATGGATGGCGAAGGATCCTTCCTTCACACCTCAGATTTAACCTCTGTTGGAGATGGTGTGTATTGAGGAATGTTGAAGGAGTCAAGTTCTCTTCTTCTATGAGTCCCTGCATTTTTTTCATTATCACTCCAATTAAGCACAGGAATGATCTGACATTACTCAAAATCTAAAGAAACAAGTACATATGACAAGAAAATGACTATTCCTACATGAATAGAATTAATTTTGTCCATGTAGCTATGTACCTCAAACGCCAGATCATTGAGAGCCATGGCCATAAGCTCCCAAATGTAGCAACACTCTTTGCTTGAAGGATCATCACTTTTTCTCCCTAAAAATGTCAAAACCATGCGCCCTCCAGCCACCAGTTCCTCTGATCTACACTTCAAAAACAAGGAAAAATCTTGCTGGAATTGCTCGTAATATGCCTTAAGCACGTTTGCCGGACTCGTGCTAGCCATGTAAATATTCTCTTTATTACTTTCCAGCCCTTCAGGAACCTGAATTGCAAATAGTTCTCTCATAAAATTACAAATTTCATTCTTAAACGGTTGCTGATACTATCATTTTTCATTAATATAATTTCAAATACTGAACCTGAGAGAGCCAGTGAAGACTATAGGAAGAGTGTAAAAAATGCAGACTCTTGTTTCTGAAAAGCCTGCCATAGAAAGAACCAGGCACTCCAGCCAAAAATTATGGCCCACTGCCAGCTCCAAGTTGTTTCTTCAGTTTGCTTTGGAAGCTAGGCAAGGATCTGAAAATCGTGTTGAAGTCATTACCCGGAAGGTCATTCAGAAACACTTGATACTCGGGGGATTTTTGGCCTATCTTTTGGCGAATACTGTCCACCACTTTGATAAGTTCAGATACCACAAACAAAGTGTTTGGTCCTGAAGAACAACCCAAATCTGCGATGGCTATGCTTTCAGGGTAGCTACTGCAATAGAGCTCAGTTATGGCTTCATCTGTGATTGGTTTTGTCATGGATAACACCTTTTGCTGTTCCCAAATTAGTTCAAAGAAAAAAATTTTAGTATATATATAAGTTATTGACAAACGATCTGACATGTGAAGGGTTAATTACCTGAAGTAAAGAATTGTTTGCATAACTTGTTTCTCCAACTCCTCCTTTCATATGAAGCACTTGAACTACTTCCATCTCGATCTGTATCTATCTCTTGTTAGCTGGTCTCAAGATATGGGATAATGGTTAATTTGTTTGCTCATAATAAGCGTTGCATGCCCTACTTATATATTTTATTTGGAATCGGGTAGTTGGGCAGTGTTCATGATTGTATTTAAGACACCGTTACTCCGTTTTCAACGTGTTTTGTATTTAATACTATCTTATTATTGGCTAGATACGAGCTTACAAACAACAACCACGACTTTGTCCCAGCATTTCCGCAAACATTGGAGAATTATAGAAGAAGAATTTATATTTGATTATCTAATAGAATTTATACATTTATAATTTATTAAATATAAATTTTATTCAAGCATTTCAATTTATCAATTTTTAATGTTCCATCCAAAAAAATAACGACACGTGATACCAATGTCATATTTATGATTTATTTTTAATAAAAATTTATCTAAATAATTTTAGCTACATAAAACTTTTTTTTCTCTTATATTAATCAAAATATTAAAAAATAATGTAAATAGATAGATATTATTGTCTCTCTCCATCTTTTATATATATATATATATATATATATATATAATATATGTTGTGTGTGGATGCATGCACGCGAAGCTTGATGGACCACCAATACAATTTTGAAAATTTATATATTGTCAAAAAATAAAAACATAAAATTCTTATTACTTATCGAATTTAAAATGAAGTGATTTTGGCAAAACCTAATATTATGAATCAAATACAAAAAGGATGATACAATTGGTTGTGTTAGGGGAATTAGTTATTGGATAATGTCATAGAAATGTAATTAAAACTCTCATTGGTTGCAAGGAAACAAACAACTTTATTGAAACTTTTTGATGTTTTGCTATTTATAACAAGGATGAATTAATTCAGTTGCCTATCTTTATTGATACCCTCTTTTTTTTTTTTTCTTTTGAAATCCTTTCTTAAATTTAATTCACTTATTTCATGTGATCGGGGAGATCGGATCTTCAATATCTCTCTCTCTCTCTCTCTCTCTCTCTCTCTCCATCTTTTCTATATACATATATATATATTTATATATTTATATGTATTTTGCGTGCACAGGCACAAAGTTTGATCGACAATAATTCAATTTTAAAAATTCATACATTATTAAAAAATAGAAATGAAAAATTCTCATTATTAATAATTTGTGATTAAATTTTATAGATGAATCTCATTCTACACTACGTTTGAGTTGAGTATGCGGAGAAAAAAAATTAATTTCCATTATGAGCAATATGTATGTTAAAATTTTGCAAGGCTACTTTTCGTAATTAATTAAAAATTTGTTAATTAATTAAAACTTTTATATGAGATATGAGTATTTGATTTGATAATATGCGATTACTAACGTCAAGACTTTAATTTAAATTAGATTAGATAGCTATGATTGTTCAATTCATAATATGATCACTAGATCTAAACTAGGGAAAATGATCATCTGAATCACAAAAATCTTATTATACTTTTTTTTTCCTTAATATGAACTATAATTTGTTTCTTTAGTGGGCAAAATTGATTGTAATTTTACAGGATACCAAATCCAAAATATTAAATCCCTATTGAACCAATGAAAACCTCTTGATCAACATTTAATCGAATAACACAACAAAACAGCACAAATGTTCATCATTGACTTAAATAGAACTTTAAAATCACATTCGGTTGCCATCAAGAAAAATTAATACTATATTACAACCAAAATTTTGTTTAATGGCTGTTATCCTTTAGCTTAAGGACAGTTAACTAGGGACATACTTATTATTACCAACTTTCATTTTGGGTTTCCACTTTACCAATAAATAGATTGTTTGAATCTTCCAATGAGTTTGATTCTTGGCTTTTTAATCAAGTGTTATTGCGAATTTAAAGTTTAGTTTAATTGATTTATGTAATAATTTTAAAAGATAACATCTAATAAATTTAGAATTTAAATCTATCGTCGTCTTAAAGTCTTTCGTATATTTCCAAGTTATTATGACTTTCTTTGTATAAAAAAATTGTGAAATTGCACCAAATGGTGAATGTTGGTGGGCTACAAGGAGAACCAATCTAAGCAGATCGATCCAAATACAAACAAGAAACATAGAACTCGAGGTCAAATGCTACAAATCCAAATAAGAATCCAAGACACTGTGAAAGTTGTTATAATATAGTTTGATGGTTTCAAGACAAACCAGGCAATAGGACAAGCCTCCCTTGGGAGATCAATCTAAGAATCTGATATGCAGCCGATCGATCTTCCTCCTTTGAGTTCCTCTTAAATAAGTTAATACTGCTAGAAATACTAACCAAAAAGTTGTTTCTGATTTAGATTTTAGTTATAGATCGAGTAGCTTTTTTCCATGGTGAAGAAGACTGTCTTGAAGGTTGATATCTCAAGCCATAAAAGCAAGAAGAAGCTTCTTAAGGCAATCTCCGGACTACAAGGTAATTAACACAATAACTTTCATTTTTATTCTCTATTTCTCATCAGTGAAAGAAAAGGGGTTCAAACAACAAAACCACTGTCATGAATATTCAATTTCAATCATCCGCAGGTGTAGATAAGATTGAGGTTGATAGTGCCAAGGGAACAATATCAGTAACAGGCGATGCTGACCCATACGAAATCATAGTCCGCACGAGAAAAGCAGGAAAATTTGTTGAACTGGTCAGTGTTGGGCCTCCTCCTGCTCCTCCAAAACAGGAACCCCAAAAGAAACCTGATGAACCCAAGAAAGGTAATAAGAAGCCTGATCCAAAGGCTGAAATCCATGATCCTGATACCTGTCCCGTTTGTCAGCAAATGTCCTTTGTCTATATGGACCGCCATGCGGAACTCAACACAGCATGTTCTATTATGTAATAGAATTGATAGTATAGTATTGTTCAAAGTTGCTTTAAGACACAACGTTGAAGATTTGAGTTTTCGTTGTTATGCATAGATAATCAAACTTTTACTTAGCTTTAATACGAAGAAAAAAGTGCTGTTTCTATGCTAAAGGGAAAAAAAATTCCTTCCATCCCATTTTTTTTTCATATTTCATTTTTGGATATCAGTAAATAAGTTTTTTTTTTTTTTTTGAATATCTTATACTTTTATTTTTATTTTACAAAGGATGTTACAAGTTGAGAATAAAAAAATAAAATTGTAAATATTAAAATTTGAACGTTACGTTAATATTATAAATTTTTAAATTTATAATATTAAATACATAAAAATCAAAATTTCTTTTTAATATGTACAAAATTAAAGTTCTACCAATAAACAAAAGAAGAATAATAAAGTTGTACGTGAATTTATTAATGGATGACTTAGATTATTATTTCTACTAAAAAAAAGAAAATGTAAACGAAAATTATATTTTTTTATTAAAAAGAAGGGATAATTTTAATAATTCTCATGATATTTATGAGTACAGATGAAGTACATAGTGAATAATTCAATATAATATGTATAAAAAAAATATACTACTTATTTATACACGTTAATCATGCAATAACATTATTAAAGCCTTTTGCATACGAAAAAAAAGGGTAAACCCTCAAATGTAAGAGAATATATGGCATTGAAACAATCGGTACTGAAGGGAAACACATAGTAACGCGAGATTGGGATCCTGAATTTCCTGTCCTTTTGAATTTCATTTTCTTTCATATTTGTTCAAACTGGAGTCCAACTGTGTCCTTCTGACAGAAACTATGAAAAATAGTTGGAGTGATCTGTTTCGAGCTTGGAGGGTAACCTGTAAAAGCTCCATTTCAATGTTAAAACCTTCTTTATTATATAATTTCTCTCATCGATGTAAAAGAGCGAGGTAGCGTCTGAGGTGGAAACTTTAGTATTCATTGAAATGCATGAGTCTGAGTAATAAGCTAGAGAAAACACCACAGTATTCATGCATATGCATGATATGCGTCTAACTCGAGGTAGAAGACTATTTATTGATACTGACTAGGCATGTCCTTTCATGAATGCCAGGCGCTTTGGACACCTTCACAATGGAGAAAGTCCTTTCAGAGACAATCCCAGTTTACTTTCTTTTGTTCAATGCCTTCAGGGTTATGGGACAACCACTGTCCATCTACGTAATAATTGCCAAGTTTAATTTTCAAGATACCATAAAATAAGAAATTAAAGGACTGCCAAAAAGAGAGAGAAGATAAGACCCAGGGTTGGGAGGATGGAAAATAGTAGGGGTAATAATAAATCGAAAACATCACAAATTGATTCAAATTGTAGTGTTTGATTTAGATCAATTTTTTTTTTATTCAGTTTAAATTAAATTTGGATATTAAATATATATATATTAAGTTTGGATCAAATTTTAAATTCGGATATGAAAAATTAAAAAAAAATTAAATTGAATCAAATTATATATTTTTATTAGTTTTTATATATAGTTTAAAATTTTATAAAATAAAAATAATTATTATATATATAAATTTATTTAAATATATTAAAATTTTTATTAAAATAATATATAAAAAATAAATTTTAAAAATTGATGAATCGAATCAAATCGATTTAAAAAAATTAATTTAATCGAATCAAATTTTAAAAATTTATAATATTATATATTATTAAAAAAATAAATCAAATTTGATATTTATTTTTTTTGTCTGAGATCATTCAGTGTTCGATAACTACTTTAAATCTCGATTAATTCATAATCAAATCAAATCAGATTTCATAAGAAGAATAAATTCTCTCAAATTTATTTTTTTTATTTATAAAACTCAAAATTTAAATTTTACTTAAAAAATCGAGCTCCTTACCGCTCAATATTCATTGTAGCTTTCTTCTATCCACTAGTCAGTCCATGTACAAAGACCAACGTCGCCAGTTTGTTTGCCATATTTTTATAATAACGATCAAAACCCATCTGACGAGTGTTGATTGGCTGTAGGGGTTTAAGGCCCAAACAAACTGTAGAGCTTTTAGGGGTCCGCCTGCCTCTCACTCAGCCCAATATTTGGGCCTAGAGTTGATATTTTTGCATTCTTGAATATGGGCCTTCAGGAGCTAAATTAGGCCCAGAGTAACTCTACAGTCCGAAACCGGTGCGTTTCATCTGAGACCTTTTCTCTTCAAATTTTCAAGATCCCATTTTTCCATTCGATTTCTCTTCAGTCTTGATCAAAACATTCAGCCTGTAAGAATAAGGTTCTCCCCTGGATTTGCTTGCTTCATTAGAATTTCCATCAAAGCTTCTTTTTTTTTTTTTATCTTTTATGTTTTTTTTTGTTTTTGTTTTAATCTTTCAGAGAAAGAGAAATGGATCCGAATTCAGTTAAATCAACATTGTCCAATTTAGCATTTGGGAATGTGATGGCAGCTGCTGCTCGTGACTATAAAAAGGTTGTCTTTTTCCCTTTTTTTCCCTCTATTTTTGAGTTTTTAATGGTTTTTTTTTTCTTTGCGATTGTTGGATATACTAACTGGATTAATAGCTGCTTGCCTTTTGGGCTGATTTTTTTTCTTTGTGGTTGGGCTTATAGGTAGTGTAGTAAAGTTATGTAATTGAATTCATGTTCGTTGAAATTCTATATTCTTTTATAATCATAAATTGTAAGATTCTGTCTTGGATTAAAAGAGTGGGTTTGAAGGGTTGGTTGGGAACTGTAAATTGATGGTTTTGATTGTTCTGATGATAATTTTTAAATGGTCTGAGCCAGATTGACTTAGCTGTAAAATTAAAAGGTATGATTGTCGAAGTTAGATGGTAACAACATAGTTATGCCAATTGGTTTGTGTTTAATGTTTCAATGTGTCAATTTGATGATCTTACAGGAGCTGCTTGCCCAAGAGATGGCACAGTCATCAACTTCAGTCAACCAGGAGGTTGACCTTGATGAGTTGATGGATGTAAGTCTTATGAAGCTTTCTGTATTTTAAGATGGAGCATCTTTGATCCATTCTATAATACTTTGCTTTTTCGTAGGCTCACAAGTTTCTTTTATACAGGATCCTGAGCTGGAAAAACTGCATGCTGACAGGATTGCCGCTCTCAAGGTTAGAAATTCAATAGTAATTTGTAATTCAGTATGATACAATATGGTCTACAGATATGGGGATAGTCATTCTGAACTCCGTAATCACACTAGGATTTATTTTGAATAGAAAGAAGCTGAGAAGCGAGAAGCATTAAAGAGGCAAGGGCATGGAGAGTACAGGGAGATTAGTGAAGGAGATTTCTTGGGCGAAGTCACTGGAAGTGAGAAAGTGATTTGCCATTTCTACCATAAGGAGTTCTATCGATGCAAGTAAGGTTTTTACTTTTCTCTGTCTGTCTATCGCACGCACACAGCACAGGCTCAATCATAAATGTGCAAGACTTATTGTGAAATATATATGGATAATCCAGGATAATGGATAAGCATTTGAAAGCTCTTGCACCTAAGCATCTGGATACAAAGTTCATCAAGCTGGATGCTGAGGTGAACATCATCAAGCTTTTTCTGTTTCTACATCTTGATAGAGATTTTTCATATTTCATTCTGGCCGTAGAATTGTTTTCATTGCCAACATAAGATTCTGAATTCTTGTGGCAGAATGCACCTTTCTTTGTTACCAAACTTGCAGTCAAAACTTTGCCTTGTGTTATAATTTTCAGGTCAGCCATCTCTTAGCTTCTTTTTTTCTCACAAATATTGATAGTTGTTTAATTGACGCAGAAAAAAATAAGATTTATGCTTCATTGTTGTTAAGTTCCTTAATAAATTTTCTATATTTTCTTTCTTCTACCCTAAGACTTGAGCAATTAATATTGATAAGGAATAGTGACCAACTCAGTCAAATTGAAGGATTAGGCAAAATGTAGATGCAGAATTGACATCCTAATAATCTTTGTGTTCAGTTTTGGCATCATGTATTAAAGTTAGAAAACAATGATATCTCTTTTATTATATCTAACTTGAAGAGTTGAAATTTTTGGGCAGAAAAGGGATTGCAGTAGATAGGTTGGTTGGGTTTCAAGATCTTGGAGGGAAAGATGATTTTGCTACCAGGACGCTTGAGGTTGTACTGATAAAGAAAGGTAATGACTTTGTCTTGTTCAACGTGCAATTTATAGCATGTTGCAGCATCTAAAACAATATATCATTTTACAGGTGTAATCAGTGAGAAGAAAAATGATGAAGATGATGAAGACGACGGTTATGATGAGAGTAGGCGCAAGACAGTGAGATCTTCTGCAAATCATGATTCTGATTCTGACTGAAAGTGAAAAAGAAAACAAAAGGAAATTGCTGTTTTCTATTGGGTTATCTGTTGTTTTGCAAATGTATTTGTGTGTATGGTGATTGCAAATTAATTTTTGGTTCCTTATCTCAAGAAGTTCAGGTTGCACGCCCAGAATTAAATAGGAATATGGTCATATCAGCTGCTAATCTCTAGTAATTACAAAGTGTCTTGGGTTGGTACTGAAGTTCCGCCATCATGGCATGATTCTGCAAGTTCGAAGTTTGAATTGTATCAAAAAAGACAGCGAACCTTGAGGAACAAGGCATTGATGTATGGTTGTACTATTTATTTGATATTCAAATGTTGCAGTAACTTACAGCTAGTTCTTAGCATTCCATCTGTGAATGATTTGCACAGGAGGAAATTTAATGAACTTGCAGCTAGCTCATAATTTGCTGTATTCTATTGGCAGATGAGGTGTATGTGTCACATGCCTAATTGTGCACAGACCATGACATTTGGACAGCCATGACTGCAATTTTAGGTTTATTAGTTGTTACGGTTCTTTGACCAATCTTTAGGCAATGATCTATTTTGGACCCTTTCCGCCCTCCTCGTATTGCCATTGATAAACATCGACTGTTGGGAGTACCCGGACTTTATTCAATGCTTCAACCATCCCATGATGAAGACTGGTATTAGTTATTGTTGGACTAACCTGCTCAAAAATTACAGAAAAAGTGTGTTAAAATTAAAAAATTAAAAAATTAATGTATGAATTTGCCGAAAAGAGAGGAAAAGGCCGTTTGGTTTAGATGAATTCATCGGTCCGGACAATTTTTAAGGGAGAGGCCTTGCATTTGGCATTCAATTTTCTGAAGTGTAACAGCCATTATTATGTTTTAGAAAAAAAGAAACGGCCATGGCTGTTGATACGAGAGTTGGAGACTTGGTCAAAGATCATAAAAAAGCAAATGCCAAATAAAGAAAGAAAACCGACCCATTTCTTCTTTTCTTACAAGAAATAGTAAAAACATTAACGAAAACATTACTAATGTTATGTTTGATTGGTATGTCGTGTCTGCCTCATTGTCTACCTGCCATTTTCGAAGGACTCTAAAAAATCCACCGAAAAAATTAGCTTTCTCTCATATTATTAGTATCCCCCTACCCTCCTTCCCCCTTGGCTTAGATACATTGTTTTTTCTTTCTTCTATCTTTCTCTACGTGTTAATCTTTGAACGTTGGTTGTAATATTAATATTATATTTGCAGACATTTGGGTCCTGGGGATCGATGGATATATGAGTGCTTCATTCTTCTGCCTGTTGCTCACCTATCAGCAATATTCCCCAAGCCTCAAATAATGTCTGCTATTCAATCTGAAAACCAAGGTCTTCTTCTTATCCTAAACCTTTTTTTCTTTCTGCTTTATATAATTTTGTTAGAATCTCTATGCATGTTTAGATGTTCTATCAACAGGTTTACGTTGGACATGAATGAGAACTTTTTTTTTTTGTTTCTGTTAATGTCATTGTACATTTTTTATGTATTGATTTATATCTTTCTTGTCCTGCTGCCTGTGCAATTTTAGCAGGTTTTCTCCTGCTCTTGTTGCTTTGAATATAACCTCAATTACCAGAAAGAGGATGTTTAGATATTGTTATAGCCTTATAGGTGGAGAATGATGTTGTTATTGTACTGTTAAATGTTGGTTTGCATGAATTGTTGTGGCATAAATATGGGATTCTTGGTAAGACTATTTTGTTCTTCTTTGTTAATGATGGCCAATCAAAACCAAAACTTAATCTTAGTAGATGGGGAACATTTGGAATGTTTTCGGTTTTTATTATATTTAATGTTAATAATTCGTTCATTCTACAGCATCTGATATTGACGTCTCCGAGGAAGAAAGAAAGACCACGATGGGGTCTTTGAAGGAGGCAGCATTAAGTGCCTCCAATAAATTCAGGAATTCTTTAACAAAGAAAGGTAGAAGGAGCAGTAAAGTAATGTCTGTGGAAATTGAGGATGTGCGTGATGCAGAGGAGTTGCAGGCTGTTGATGCCTTGCGTCAGGTACTTATATTGGAGGAACTGCTGCCCGCAAAACATGATGATTATCACATGATGCTCAGGTTACTTTCTTTCCTGTTTCATCTCTGGTGTTGTAGTTAAATACATTGTTCCTTATGTTTATTTGGCTGTTGTATTCAAATGAAGAACTTAGTAAGGGTACCTCGAATGCGGTTATAGCTGTTGCTGTCTTAGTTTTGAATTTGTCATAAACTTGCTAACCTCTAAATGTATCCCTCTGATAATGCAGGTTCTTGAAGGCTAGAAAATTTGACATTGAAAAAACAAAGGAAATGTGGTCTGATATGCTCCAATGGAGGACGGAATTTGGTACCGACACAATTTTAGAGGTATTCTTCTTAGAAATCAGCCCTAGAAGACATAGAATCCTGATATTTGTTTATGGTTCCTCTCAAATATTGCCTTTTTAAAACTGCATTACACAATGACTCTCTGGATGAGTTCCATTCCCGTTTCTGCTCTTTGTTTAAGGACTTCGAGTTCAAGGAGCATGATGAAGTCCTGCAATATTATCCCCAAGGATACCATGGAATAGATAAGGAGGGACGACCGGTGTATATAGAGAGAATAGGCCTAGTAGATGCTACCAAGCTCATGCAAGTCACAACAATGGACCGCTATCTCAAATACCATGTAAAGGAGTTTGAGAGGACCTTTGATGTTAAGTTTCCATCTTGCTCTATTGCGGCCAAGAAGCACATTGACCAAAGCACAACCATCTTGGATGTGCAAGGAGTGGTAAGTGAGAACAATAATGACTATCTCTATGATACAAGAATTTGATCAAAGATATAATTAATCACTATAAACTTCCACCTGTAACCTTCCCAAATCTTATTTTCAAAAGGTTAATTCTTGTATTCTGACAAAAAAAAATCACGTAATGTCTTAGGCTTAATTTCAAGTTAATGCCACAGGGTCTTAAAAGCTTCACCAAAGCTGCTAGGGAACTTATCACTCGTCTTCAGAAGACTGATGGTGACAATTATCCTGAGGTACCGATTTCCTTAACAATTTTCTTGCATAATAGATAAGTTTGTTTATTTGGTCGTGACTTATAACTGTAAATGATGGATTTGTGATATGCAAATTGTTGCCTTTTCTGCAGACGTTGAACCGAATGTTCATCATCAATGCAGGTTCGGGATTTAGAATGTTGTGGAACACTATTAAGTCTTTCCTTGATCCTAAGACCACAGCCAAGATCCATGTAAGCCTATTCTTCCTCACATCAAATTTGCTAGTTTTAACCAATAGAAATTAATCTGTACAATCTATTACATACCAGGTTCTTGGCAACAAATATCAGAGCAAGTTGCTTGAAATAATTGATGAAAGGTATGTTCCAATTAGATGATCTAAAATTTTCTTCTTTTTCATTTTGTTAGCCTTTCCGATTTTCTCCAACCTTAACTTAGAACTCAGAAAAAAAAATTATGAGATACAATGTCATCAACCATTTGCATTCACTGTTGTGAACATTTTCCTGGTGTTGCTTTTCTTCTGCTATTTTTTTTTTTTTCATGTTGTGGCTTTATATCAGCGAGTTGCCAGAGTTTTTGGGAGGTACTTGCACTTGTGCTGATCAGGGAGGCTGCATGCGTTCTGATAAGGGTCCATGGAAGGACCCAGAGATCTTGAAGGTGGATCACAACTATACTTTAATTCCATTCTTCTTTCTATTTTTCTCAGTTGCAGTCATATTGATTATCTTGTATAGTTTGTTCTCTGGAGTCAAGGAACTCCTAACCAATTCTTGGACTTGCAGATGGTTCAAAATGGTGAACATAAATGCGCAAAGAAATCTCAGGCTGAAAGCACTGAAGAGAAAACAATTTTAGAGGATGTGACAATGCTCTCCAAGGTTACACTTGCTCATGCACCTCTCTTCCTCTTTTCCTCCTATGACGATGTGTCCCTGAATTATAAACATGTTGCTTGTTTATCATCTATTTTATTAATCCAGTGGATTTTCTTTTGTATCTTCTTTTCATCGATTCACTGAGTAGTTTGTTTCACAGTCTACCCAGGCTAATGACTCCTTGGATGCTGAGGCAGTTCCAGATACAGGAAAGAAACAATCTCTTTCTTCTAAACTTTCAAGGAATGATATTGAGCACCCGGAAATCTCTCCTGTACATGAAAATGTAAGTTTAACAGCCTTCTTACAGAATATTGTCAATAATTTAGGGGTTTCAGACTTTGAATCAGCGTATAGTGTCATAGACCTCAAGGTTGAATCAAGTTGTGAAAAATGTAGAACCCTTGTAGGATGCAAGGCCTACCGGCAAAGTACTTGAGTTCCTAGATATCTTGACCTGATTGAATTTATTTGCTTTCCCTCCTTCCACCCTCCATTTCTTCCCAAATTCATTTTGTTATGGTTGTATTGTGAAAGTTACTATTTCTCCCCTCCATTTTTCTTAGTTTTGACAAATAAATCTCACAGGTCCAAATGAGCCAATATGAGAAAGTTGTTCCAATGGTTGATAAACCTGTGGATTTTGCTTGGCAGAACAAAGTGCAGAATGAAAATTTTGCTGCTCTATCAAAAGGTACATGGCCTACTCAGACTGTTACATCCTATAGTCACACACACAAAAAAGGGCGTAAGGAGGCTGCTTGCTCTGCATGTTCCTCAATTTAGTTTAAGTAGGCTGATTATTCATATTGTTTCAATGGCAGATTCTTATACTAAGCAAGAAACTTACAAGGTTCCTGATGGGCATAGCTCTCATCTTTTCACTGGTGTCATGACCTTTGTTATGGGAATTGCCACCATGATCAGAGTGACACGCAACATGCCCATGAAGCTCACTGATGCCAACATCTGCTCTAGTCCTGTTTACTGTGTTGACACAGAGGTTAAGAGCCAGGAACCTTCAGGCAAGTTATCCCCAGCAGCCATCTCCACTGCTGAGTTGATGTCTGTCATGAAACGTATGGCTGAGTTGGAAGAGAGAGTAACTGTTATTCACATGAAACCTACAACAATGCCCCCAGAGAAGGAAGAAATGTTGAATTCTGCACTAAACCGGGCTGATGCCTTGGAGCAAGAACTTATGGCAACCAAGAAGGTAAACATTGCTGTTTTTGAAGAAATTATTTATAAGCCAAGTAATTGACCAGATTAGCGCAAAGCTATACTTGTGAAAAATTGATCCTAATTACCCCAGTCATTTTTCACTCTATCATTTTTTAACAGTATATTCTATTTCAAATTAAAGACATCAAATATTAGTTAAAATAATTAATAATTGCTGCATAATTTTTCACAGATTAAAAGAAGAAAGAAAAACTGTAAATGCTTAATTGCAGTCCTGCACCTAAAGTGATTGCCATTGCCTTGCTTTTTCAGGCTCTAGAAGACTCATTTGCTCAACAGAAGGAGCTCGTGGCATATCTTGACAAAAAGAAGAGGAAGAAGAGGACTTTGGTAAGCTACTAAGACCATAATATTGCTCATTTATCTTTTGCTTAAGAACATTATACTAATTTACGTTGTCAGTCTCATTTCGAAATTGATTTGCTTGTATATATTCCAGTTCTGGTGAAGAAAGAAATGCTGGATGCTGCTGACAGGAAACCGGTGGTGGGGTAATTTGTTTTATAAGGCCACTCGCTCCCCCCGAATGTACTCTTGTCTAACGTTCCTCTCATAAGATGTCAATGTAAAGTTTTGATCATATATATATAAATTAAATCGGCCTATAGATCAATGTACATATAGACTTGTTGGCAGGCACGTGTTGGTTCATCTACCTTTTTATCTCCCTTGTTTAGAATCCAGGGATTACAGAAGGAGGAAATGAAAGTCCCCTGGATGCACCCCTGATCTCTAATACTTCTAAATTTAAAACTAACAGAAGAATTCATCATCCAAGTAGATGAAACAGAACTAAAGGCCAGACCAATCCTCATTTCTAGTACTCTTTACCCTCAATCAAACCTCATTCTTTCTTTTCTTTTTATTTTGCAATTCCAACTGGGAAAGTTTTATGCCAAGTTTAATAGCATTGCCAAATTGATGATACGCTAGTAAACATTCTTTCATAGAGGTTGACAAGTATACATGAGCCTGCCAAAGCTCCAAGTCTCAATAACCAGACCTTGAGCCTTCACCTGCAGTTATACATTTTCATAATCCCAAGGCCAAAATCATTTTTTCTAATATGCAACAGCAAGTTTTCTCAAGGGAGGATGTCCAAATGCCAGTACTGCAACTATTAATAGAATATGATGTGCAAGACTGAGGCACAAGGCATAGTCCTCTACTTATAAGATCAGGCTTCTGCTCTTCTTTTCCTTCTTCCTCTTTTGAACCCTGCCAATAAGAAGAAACTTGTAATTTTCTCCTTTCTAACCTAGTAGTTAAAAACCACAGTCCAAGCTAGTAAGCAACTTGGAGAATTGGTAGTGGAAATATTAGTATCATCTTCAATTTCGAAGCCAACAAGGAAAGGTTATAGTTCTAGCTAGGCATGAAATATTGAAAAACCAAAAGTTATGGTTATAGTTTCTGCCTATGGGCTTTTGCAGTTTATGTCTTGGCCAAAGGTTCATACAATCTCCTTGTTTTTTGTTCTTCTTTCACCTTCTGCTTTAAAGACCAAAGAAAATTGCCGATTCAGTTTCTTAGCATATATTCCTTGCAGAAAAGAACCACTACCACAGGTGAAAGTTCCACCTCCTCCCTCTTTTTTTGTCCATTTCCTGTTGTAGTCTGTCAGATACATGTTCTTCATTACAAGTGACTTAGCATTAGGTCAAGCTATCAACTTTGCAATTAACATGGCTTCCGCCCTCTTTCACTCACTTTTTTCTTTCTTTCCGTCAACCACTTTTAATACTCATCTTAGCTCAAATCCAGCTCTAATATAATTATGGGACCCGCACCCAAATCCGCGAGATATTTTTATTTTAATTTAAAATCTCATGATTTTATTTCTTAAAAAATATTTTATAAATTTTAATTTTAATATATTTATATATTATAATAAAACTTTAAATTATTTCAATATGAGATTAAACGTCACAATAATTTCATTTCATATCTTAATGTTTGTATCACGAACATAAGGAAGAATCATGAATCTCACATCGAACATAATAGGAAGGTCATTGGGATATAAAAAAGCTCACACTATCTCTGTCTTGTGAGACATCTTTTGTAGAATAAAACCTTGAAGTCAAAAAGTAAGAAATAAGTTTTGAATCTCACATCGAACATAATAAAAGGGTCACTGAAATATAAAAAGATTTACAATATCTCTGTCTTGTGAGATATCTTTTGTAAAATAAAATCTTGAGATCAAAACAGATAATATCTTACAAAAATATGAACCATGACGATAGATTAATCTAAGATGCCAAATGAGTAAATATCCAAATTTAAAAATCGTACAAATTCAAAACTTAAATATCGATCCGTAACATTTGTATTAAGCAGCAATTGGGAATCTTCCGTGTCATATACACGTTTAAGAGGTAAACTTTGTCTTTTAAAAGCCTTAATCATTTTTGTCTTTCCAGTTTTCACTTGCTGACTGTGAGACAGTCTACTTTGTTTTTTGTAGAATTAACTTTGATTTTTATAATACTACCAATTGCAATTTTATTGCCCACTGAAAAATCAAATAGAAATTCGGTTCAGGAACATTATTATAAAAACAAAAAAAACCTAATGAGTTCGATCTCGCACGTGAATGTCCAGATATTGTCGGATTCCAGGTAATATAAAAACACTTTCTTATGGCTTACTATGATATTGTTTTTGTTTTTCATGAGAATTATATTGTACGTATCAGGTGCATTTTATTTATAATTTTTTATTATAATTATATGATTATTTAATTATAATAAAAATTATATAAAAATATTATTTATCAATTGTATATTTTTTTATAAAAAAATTTTAAAATAGATAAACAACTCAATTTTTTAAATTAAAATAAAATATATCATATATGATAATTATAAATTATACATTTAAAATAATTTCAATAAATAATATAGATAAAATTTAAATTCAAAATATTTTTATCAAAAAATTAAATTTTAATCAATTAAATCAATCACTTATTAATATAATTTTTTTCCTTTAAATTCGTAGGCTTTAAATTCAATGTTTTGTTGATAGTTTTTTTGGAACCTGCTAATGTCGATGTACTCAGAAACTAAACGCAACCAGTGGGCACTGACTTCGAGAGATTGCCAAAACCGTATTTAATTTAATTGATTAAAATATTTATATCATATAAAATATTAAAATTTTTGTATATATATTATATTTTATATAAAAATATATTATAATTTATATCAATATAAAAATATAAAATATATATTTTTTATTTTATTAAATACATATATAATTATTATTATAATTTTAAATCATTATTTTTTATATTATATTTATATCATATTATTTAGGTATTTTATATTATCCGGTATAAATGCCACTGCTCCGGTGGCCTATTCGACATTTTTTATTGGGGCCAATCTTCAGAAAACTGACATGAATCATGTGAGACAGTGACCTTTTCCTCCCCAAGAAACAGCCTTGGTTAATCTTCTTTGCCACAGATTTACTGTTGGATAGTCAAATCATTCCATGAAAATGCCCATCAAGAATCTCATTTCCAAGATTTTATATCAGCCATAAGCAAACATGAATGATAACGAATGTATGGTAACTTTTGATTTTTTTTGTGACTGCAACACTATGCAATCATGCATGAAGATTTACTGTAAGGTGCCAGACTAGCTAGAAAAAGACCGTCTGAAGCCGATAAAAGTAGAAAAACAGACATTACATTGTTGTAGCAGTTAATATTTTTTTTTCCAGTCTAAGCTTGCCAATATCAATTATGGGTGTGATACTTGCACAAAGACCATAATATCAACTTTCTAGACGCAATTCAAGTTTTGATTTTCCCCCATATTTGGTTAATGCAAAGTACAATGTTTACTCCATTAGTTTATCTGTTTCCAATGGGAATTTTCTGTCTATAAAGTCCACCATGAAATCCAATGTCAACCTCTTTCCTTTCTCATCTTGATTTCCCTGTAGTTTTTCAAAGGCTTTGCAATGTCTCTTTGTATTTCTCCAGATCTCTTCCATATAGTTCTCCCAAGTCCCAGGTTTATCCAGATCTCTTCCATATAGTTCTTCCAAGTCCCAGGTTTATCTTACATACTCAAGATTCGGCAGTCTCTTTGTTTCTCTCTTTTGTCTAGCTAGCAAACTAATCTTTTTGATCCTCATCAACATCTTGTTCTTGATGTTTGAGACTCATGTCTCCTGTAGTAAGCTAAATCCTCCTTTCTGGTTTTATGATTAACACTTCATTTAGGCGCAGGACCCATCTTGTTCAGTCTTTCTCTGTTGTTTTCCTCTACTGGTTCTACGTGTTTTCATGAACTATCCCTTTCTCTAATCCCATAACCAGCCCTTATTTTCTTTAGCTTTTCTTAGCCATTTTTCATAAATAATCCCATATCTGAGTTCTTTTCAGTAATAAACTTCTGGGTCCTGTGCTATTATTTTTTCCAAGCATAGTCCATTGTTTTTTTTTTTTTTTTTCATAAACTGTTGTTTTTTGTGGCTATTTCAAGCAGCGGAGCATCTTCAGCTTCAAGCACGCTGAGAAGCTCAAGTTCGGAGGAAGATTTTCAGCAGATTTTGGACGAAAGGAAGCGCAAGAGAATGCTTTCCAACAGGGAATCGGCACGTCGGTCTCGGATGCGTAAACAGAAGCACCTGGATGATCTGATGGAGCAAGTATCTCAGCTCACAAAGGACAACAACCAGATCCTTTCAAGCATCAACATAACCACACAGCTTTACTTGAACGTTGACGATGAGAAGTCGGTTCTTAGAGCTCAGATGACTGAGCTCAGTACCAGGCTGCAATCTCTCAATGAAATCATTGATTTCATAAACTCAAGCAATGGGGTTTTTGAAAACTTTGATCAGGCTGCCCATCATCATCATCATCATATCAATGATGATACTTTCATGAATCCATGGAGTTCTTTCTCTGTCAATCAAACCATCATGGCTTCTGCAGACATGATTATGTACTGATTAATCATTTCTGCATTGAGAATCCTAGCTTTCCTGGTTGTTGATTGTTGCTCCCTGTTTTGTTTCTTGTACAGGTGTTTTTTTAGATGCTATTGGACATAGCTAGAGATGTCCTTTTTTTATTTTTTATTTTTTTGTTTTACCTTGAATTAGTAAATTATGGTTGTTCATGTGGATTTTCCTTGGATCAATTGACATGTTATAAGAATTTGATATTTGGAGATTACAAATTTAAAAAAGTTTATATGCGAAATATCTTTTTCAATAATTAGTAGGGTAAATGATTTAAAGATAAATTAAAAAATTTTTAAAAAAAAGTAAATTATAATCATTCATCAAACAAAAAGAAAATCTCAAATATCAAATTTCCCCCAAATT
The DNA here is from genome assembly GCF_002303985.1 of Durio zibethinus. The sequence goes on from NW_019167860.1 coordinate 21,931,058, forward strand.
ATGATATGAACCAATATTGATAATTGAACCTTCAAATTTATGATAAAATATAAAGCTAGCTAGGAGACAAGTTATGTCACATTTTTAGTCACAGATTTAAATTGATATTCGTGAGATTAAGATTTTCTTAATCCAATAGCAATATCATTATTCACATAAGTCAAGAATGGAGTGCCCAATATGCACTTCCATGACATTCAAGTAATAATATCCAAATAAAAATGTTAATTAAAACTAAATAAAATTAGGATAGAAGTACTAATTATATAAATTTTTTAGACAGTACATATTTGGTAAAGCTAGCCACTATGAATTTAAGGTTTAATTCAATTGATTTATATAATTATTTTTAAGAAATGACATTTAACAAATTTAAAATTTAAATATCAATATTTTCAATTATTTTTCTTATTTTCATATTACTTTATAAAAAAATTTAAGCATAAAACCATGCACAAAAGAACAATTAATCATGTTCATAACTCATAAAATAATGTATAAATTAAAATATAATGAAGTAATTAATCTTTATTAGAAATAGCTAGAGATAACCTTTTTTTTTTCTTGTTTTTCCTTAAATTATTAAATTATAGTCATTCATCAAACAAAGACAAAAAGAGTACTATTTACATCCCAAAAACTACTAAAGACATCCAAAAAATTTTATTATAAATTTAAGTTTTAATGAAATTACTTAAATACCCATTAATCAATTACTTTTTTGTTTTCATACCCTTTTCTTCTCTTTCTTTTCTTTTCTTCTCCTTGCCAAACTATTAGTAGCTTTTTTTCACTTTTTCTTCCTAGCAACAAATCATATTATTGTCAAAATTCACAATCAAAATTTGTAATATCTTGTGTACTATTAAAATGAAAAACAAATTTGAGAGAAATAATTGCAGTAATGAAGATTTAAAAATGATGATCGAGTAAGTTAATTTTTAGAAATAAATGTCTCAAGACCTTCAAGAATTTTGGAAATTCATTTTTTGAAATTTTTTATTTTCAAAAACTCTTAAAGACTAATGAACATTTATTTTCAGAAACCTTAAAGAACTTCTAGAAATACATTTTTGGAAGTTTCAAATCACATTGAAATATTTAAACCTTAAATTTTATGAAACTAAACAAAAAATAAAGAATAAACTATTTACTTTTGAATTTAACTTTAAATTTTTAGGGTTTACAATTGAAAAAAGAGAGAAGAGATGGGGTGTGAAGGAGAAGAGATTGAGTGTTTTAATGTTTTGATAAATTTTAATTTGAATATGCAGTGTAATGAGTAAAAAGTAAGATATTAAAAGTAGTGAGATATATTAAATAAATGTTGAGGTGCAAATAGCAACCAACAAAGAAAATCTCAAATACCCAATTTCCTCTGAGATTTGTCTTCACATGGACAAATTAGCCAATTTTTTTAATTAAGCAAAAAGAGGAATAGATTAACCAAAGATTCCTCAATTATGAACCAATATTGATGATTGAACCTTCAAATTGCTGATAAAATACAAGTAAAGTTAACTAGGAGACAAGTTATGTCACATTTTTATTTACTGTTTTAAATTGATTTTTGTGATATTAAGATTTTCTTAATCTAATAGCAATATCATTATTCACATAAGTCAAGAAAGGAGTGCCCAATAAGCTATTCCATGACATCCAAGTAATAATATCTAAATAAATATGTTAATTAAAACTAAAAAAAAAAAGGATAAATGTATTAATTATATAAAATTTTTAGGCCCCATAGTGCATACATTTGGTAAAGTTAGCATTATGAATCCAATGTTTAATTCAGTTGGTTTATATAATTATTTTTAAAAAATAACATTTAACAAAATTAAAATTTAAATCTTAATAATTTCAATTATTTTTTTTTCATATTATTTTATTGAAAATTTTCAATATAAACCATACACAAAAGAACAATTAATCCTTCAGTACTCATAAAATAATGTTTAAAATAAAATATAATTAAGTAATTAATCTTAACAATAATTAAGAGAAAGCAAATATGTATATATATATATATATATGTATATATTCATGGAGGCATATAGGCAACCATTTATGAACCAAGACCCACATGAACAAAGAAATAATTAAAAAAAAAAGGTGGTTTAATTTCTTAGTCAGGTTTAATGGAAGTTGATTTTCATATTGAATTGATTATGACACTATAATGATGACCTCTTTGTTAAACAAAATTTTGTTCTAACTTGTTTATGAAATAAAGTTGAAACTACAGTAGCAAATTGAAAAATTGAAAATATTTAAAAGCTAAGAACAAGTTTTGAAACCTCAAAGATAAAATTTTGAAAAGAGCTACTCTGAATATATATATATATATATATATATATATATATATATATAAAGTTGGTAGAAGACTTCAATGCGTTATTTTCAAATAAAAAAAATAAAATAATTTATTTCTATTTTTTTAATTTGATAACCCTTGTTGAAAAAAATTATGTCAACATTATTTTTTAAAATTTAGTAGTAAAATTTTTTAATTTCATAAACAAAATTAAAAGATTAGCATATATATTGTTTTTAATTTATTTATTTCTTTTTAATATAATTCAAAGAATATGTGCTGTCTTACTAACTCATTTTAAGTAAATTTAGTAATTTATATATTCATGTCATATAAATTATTAAAATTTATGTATTCATAATATATATTTATATAAAAATTACGTATTACAATTTATACAATAAAAAAAATAAAATATATATTTTTATTAAATTTATATATAATTATTATTAAAATTTTAAATCGTGTCATTTTCATATTTTATTTTTATGTTATATTCATATTATATTATCGTATTGTATTTAAATTATCGAACCTAATTTAAAAGAGTTTAAAATTTTCACTGATGGCGAATGAGATAATTTTTATTACAAAATTAATTATTGGGATTACACCTAAATTAAAGGAGAAAGGGATCTACTGGGCTATGCCCCATGGGATAGGCCTTTTCAGATAGGTAAATGGGCCTTCATCCCAAAGACCGAGCCGATCTTAGCCCGATAAGGGTATTTCAGGAAATAGACAGAAAACTATCCGTTTTAATAGAACGTAAGAAGCGCCGGCTTAGCAGAACGGTCCGAATACTTGAACACAAACCCAGAGAAAGGAAAGAAAAATGTCAAACCTTGAAAACCCTAGAAAATGGCGGTTCACATGGGAAGCACAAACTCACTCTCCGAACCTCCGTTTATTCCTCTTCGATTCTCAAACAAAACCTTCGCTTCAATGCAAGAACCTCGAAGTTCAACTCAATCTCTCTCAATCTCAACTTTTCGTTTCGTGGCTTAAAGTGGAGGGGAAGGAGGAGGTGTCGGTGAGGGTTCCGATTCCTAGAGTCTTGATCGATTCTGAATCTCCGGTGAGTTTGAGAGCTTTGGATGATCACATTGAGGTCAAGCTCGTTTTGCTTCTTCCTGTTGATCATCCTATTGTTTCCAGCTTTGATTCGGTGTTGAATACGTCTGAAAATGGCGATGACGCGGTTGAATTGGATGCAGCAAAGCCGCTGGTGATGGGTACTGGTTAGTTCACAATTATCCATCTTTTTTATTCTTCAAAGTCTGTGCTTGGTTTTTTCAGGTTCGAGTTTTAAGTTTCATATAATTGTTATTTTTAGTGTTTTGAACAATAAAAAATTTTTTTTTGAATAGCAATTTATTTTTGTAATTTATATGTAAAAGTTATGTTCGGGCATGACTTACATTTTTGGTTTTCTTCTAATTTCTCGTTTTTTTTTTTGTTTCTTTTTTTAAGATTTGAAGAGCCTGTCATCAATGGAAGAAGGAGTGCACTTCTATTGTAGAAATTGCTCAACTAGGCTGACTAAAAGTCCTCTTAGGTAGGTCATGTGTTTTCATTTAATTGTGCTCATTACTATCAGCTTCAAATATATGTACTGTTTGATATCCCTTTGCTTGTTGCGTTTCTCTCTATTTATTTTGAGAATTTAGATTAATGTATGTAGAAATTTTTTGGAAATGCCATCGATTGACTGGCGAGAGGTGGCTGATAATTGGTTTGGAGCTTGCTGTTGTTCATTTGGGGGTATAAGTGAGAAGCTGGTGACTAGATTTGCGAAGTCCTTTACATGTACTAAGGGTTTGTGCCTCTTAAACTTTACAACTGTTCTCCTTTGCAAGGATGACCTGGAGGCCTGTAAACTTTATAATGGAACTCAAGAATACCAGCCTGGACCAGATTTTGCTAGTGGCTATGGTTTGAGTGAAGATATGTTAACTTCTCAAGAGAGAATGAATGATCTATGTGAGAAGTTCGGCTCTGTTCATATTAAGAATGATAGCAGTAATACAAATGTGCTAGTTACTACTGAGGAAGCCAATGTTCAAGAAAGTTTTTCTGCATTACCTGTATCAGATATCTCTGAAACTGAGACATCAGTGCCAGGTTGTTGTGTTCATACAGATCACATACAAAAGCATGTTGATGACGGTAGCCATCACGATGTTTCTGAAACTTATCCAGTGGACCAAAACACTTCAAGGCTCTTGGCTAATCAGAAATTGTTCCTTAATGGCTTTCTTGGAAATGCTTTTATGGCTAAATCCTACAATCTCTCAATGGATATTGACTGGATGGAATTTGTATGCCCTAACTGTTTATCACTTCTTGGAGCTTATCCTTTTGATAACGATGGTGCACACATAGATGGTGGAGTTCGACTCTTTAAATGCTACATTTCCACTTGTTCATCAGGTGGTGGATCAGGGGATTTATTCAGGTGAGCAGAAAACAATTTGGCTACTGTGCGCAATTACCACAAAAATATTTTGTTCTCTGATGAGTCATTTTAGTATTAGATAGCTTTATAAGTGTTGCTTTATTGTCATTGATGAATGTCGAACTGTGGCCTCAAGTTTGCTCATCATACAGGAAATATAGCTTGGAAAGAATGTTCACAAATCAGCTACTGGAAAATGCAAAAGATGAATTATCATTTCGAACTTTGGTTAGAGATTTAAAAACCAAGTCTCCCTTGTTGCAAATTGTTCTGTTAAATCCAAATTCTTGGTGCTGTTCTGGTTATTGTTTGGACACAGCCAGTTCAACAGACTCTAGTCCAAAGTTAAATTTACTCCCTATTATCAAGGTGCTCTTTTCTGACTTTGGTGAACGTACAGCATCTCAGTTAAGGTCAGTTCCAATTGAGCTCTTGATTCATCTCCTTTTTCCTCTGCTAACAAAACAAGCTTATTGTTTTTCTAACCTGCTTAACATATTAAATTAATTGTTTCATGTTTAGGAAACTTTTGATGCTCTTTGTCTTATGTCCTGCATTTTGACAAGAATTTAGTTCTCATTCGTCACTTGACAAGATTGAATAGCGGTACATACATTTGTAATTAGGGGAAATTGAAACAAGAAAGAAACACAAAGCCGAAGCAGACTTGATACTCTTGAATAATAGTTACAAATGAATAATACTCCTGACTCGGCAATTAATAAAACTTGCATGCTTGAAGGATAAAACAAAAATAGCTGTTCGAATTGGGTGGCCAGCTTTTTCAAGATTCAGAAAATATAATGCCTTGACACCTGTCAGAATTCATTGGTTCCATTACTGTAATCTCTCTTATTCGATATCTATTTGCAAGATGGCTAAGTTTGTCAATGTCCTCCAATATTAACTTGTTCATATATGTTATTCCCTCCTTCATCTAGTTAACTTGTCAGTATCAAATTTTATTTTGATCCACTAAAATTCTTTGCCCTCTTCCGCAGGATATGTGAAGATTGGATAACAAGAAATTTAGCTGATGTAGTTTGCATGTTTGCACGGCAAGTAGATGAGTTGATTCAATCTCTAGCATCAGCAAAAGATATACTTCCGCCTTCATATAACTTTCTCCAGGGTTTGCCTCTTTCATCCTTGCAGCAGTAGGAGTGATATTTGTTTAATAATTTTGATCAATAGGATCCTAACTTGAAACCAGATATATGCATTTTAACTCTTGTTAATACAAATGACAGAAATCAGAAGAGATTATGGTAGTCAGAACATTTCGATACGACAGGCTAAACTTATTAAATGCATCTCTCTTCCCATTCCAATTGTTGATAGATGATATTTAAATGAGAATTTTGTATTAATATCTCGTCCTTATGGAATTTTAGCTTTGCATCTTGAAAGCAAAATCAGGTGCCTATTGTTTCTGTTTGGTTTGCTTCAAGCAGGTTAACATGGTTTGGAATCATTCCAAATCTTTTTGCTAACAATAACGTGGCCTACACATAATTCAGTTCTATGGTTTTTAGTACTACCAACTATTATGAACCTTTGTAATAATATTTTGCAAGTTGAAAAAAAAAATAATAATAACAAAAGAAGTAAAAGAGAAGAAATTCAACCATGAACATTGTCAAATTTTAATGCCGGAGGATACATTCTTGATGATATAGTTGAGTCATTGTTAATATTAACCAGGGCTAAATCTAACCTTATTCAGTGGGCTTTTAGCTTGCATGGTGCTAAAATTTGTGGTTGCATTGAAGTTGATCACTATTCTTCTGCTAACAATTTGGGTCTTCTTCATGACGTATATCAGAAAACGAGTTTCTTCCTTAGAAGAACGTATTTCTTATGATCAAAGTTCTTTGATTTGCCATAATTAGATCATACTCCATTCCAACAACCCAGCTAACTTCTTATTGCATGTGATGTGATCTGATCTGTGAAGCATAAATCTTGAGTGTTCTAGTTTTGGGTGTGGGCATATTGAAAAAGTTACATATAAATCACTTGCCATGAAGCAACAGAATATGGTTTCTACCCAAGATTTTTTAGCAGCTAATAAGTTCCCCGACAAGCTAAACTAAGTCAAATATATGCATCTTGTTTCAGACTCAGCAGGCTTTGAATTTTGTCTTTCAACTACCTTTTCCTCCTTTTCAACTACACCCTCTTCTATCTTCTTCTTCTTCACGTTGAGAAAGTCTATGAGACCTTCGAGTGCAGTTTTAGGGTCATCACAGATCATAAGTTGTTGTGCAACTTCAGCTGGAGTAACTTCAGTACTTTCAATGAGTTCATCGATGCAGCCGAATAGTTTGGCTTCTTTGATTCCAGCTTCTTTGATTCCAAGATATGTAGTTGAAAGTTTTCTGAATGCTGCTGGAGTACAATATCCCATGTAAATATGCACATCCATACGCCCTGGCCGTAGCAGAGCTGGGTCTAACTTTTCTTTGTGATTTGTGGTAAAGATTATGATTCGTTCGTTTCCACAACTCGACCACAATCCATCAATGAAATTGAGTAAGCCTGACAGGGTTACCTACAAAATCGTGGTAAATTAGAGATTTGAAAACTTTGACCGCTGCAACCAAACCAAGATAAGTAAAGACTAAAGACAGGTGTAAAGGGAAATAACAATCAACAAATGAATTACCCCAGGATCGATAGCAGAAGAACTTTTGGGTTTATCATCTTCTTCATCCTCAGGTTTTTCTTTGACCTGGGCACGACCACGTGATACATTTGTGCTACAATCTATGTCCTCGATGAGCAGAATGGACCCGTTGGTGGTGGATGTGAGTATACGTCTAAGATCAGCATCCTTTCGAACGCTTTGAAACTGAAGATCATATATATCATACCTCAAGTAATTTGCAATTGCAGCAACGAGTGATGATTTTCCTGTCCCTGGAGGACCATACAAAAGGTACCCACGTTTCCAAGCCCTGCCAACATTTTCGAAAAATTCCTTGCGTTTCCCAAATGAATCAAGATCACCCATTATGAATTGCTTAAGCTTTGGCTCGATTGCCAGTGTCTCAAATGTTGCTGGGTGCTTGAAAACTGCGGACTCCCACATGGAGCAGTCTTGGTCATATGTGTAAATGCTGAGGCTCTCACGCTTGTTCAGAATTACTTGTGCTTCTTTGCTAATGTAGGTGAAGTACCTTTGCTCAACTCTTTCTCTAGCGCTTTTCTTACAGGTCACGGCGAAGTATCTCTTATTGGGAACGTAGCACTTTTTGGTTTCAATTGAAGAGAAAGTCCACTCCAAGCGTATCCCCTCAAAATCATCCATGATCGTGCAATTTACAGGGATGCTTCGTTTGGGTGGTGCTGTGGGTTCATTGGAGTCGTTGAAACCTACAAGTAGACTGTCGCTGGAAGGGCCAATTCTGGTTGGCAAGTAGACCTCAGCAGCCCGAAACAGTTGGTTATCAGAAGCTTGCCAGCGGTCTTCGATAAAGAAGGTGAACTCTGAAGAGAAGTAAGTGGATGTCAGCTCGGAAAATTTTGAGGCAATGTAGTCTCTCATCCGTTCTGGGAACCATTTCATTTAAGATTGTGCGGATTAGCATGACCATGGCTGAGATAGAGGCATAAGCGGAGAGAAGAACGGAAAAAGAAGGTAGCTCTTTCAACAGGGTAGCCATTCCTGCGTTTTACTTGTTCTGCTCTCTTGAAAACAAGAGAGAAACAGTGAAGGCTGAAAGCAAGAGGAAAAGAGGAAAAGGTTCAAGTACGTAGCCGACTGAAGGCTAAGTAACACTAAGTACTCCTTATATAGCAAAAAAGCATTTTGTATGAAAATGAAAAGTCTTCATCGTGTCCATATTCAATAGCAATACAGTCACGAGTCATGACTAATCGCATCAGGGACGAAGGACCTGGAAAAGATACAATGAGAACTGCTGGACTTAACCTGGCACACTGGCCCATAGTATTAAGATCAACAGCTTCCAGGAAACTATAAAAAAGGGGGAAAACGTCAAGTCGGCGACTTTTATCTTCTAAATACTTTGTTTGAATATTATGTATATGTAAATGTAATAAGATCATATCATTTGTGCAAAAAAGTTCAAAATCAAATTGCTTCATAGTTAATTTCCTGGGCTCGTCTTACTTGGTTTTGCTGAAACAAAACTTTAATACAGGTCCATGGCTCTTTTTACATGGATCCACCGTCATCGGCTGCTTTTCTTTGTTACTTTAGAGCCACATATTAGGGAATATTTCTTCGCTAATCCAAACAAACATGTCAAAATTAGCAACTGGCTAGTGGTGAGGAAATCAGCGTGCTTCACCTCAGAGTCTTGTCATGATTTTATTTAGACAAGAAGATAAAGAATCGTTGTGTCGCCGACGTGCCACCTTGCTGCGCAAGTAGTTCGTGGGACCCTTTGTCGCTGACGATCAGTTCGCTTCTTCCAATCCTTTTTCGACTGACTCAAGGAAAACGACAAGCAGGAAGGGAAATGGAGAAATGCATAACAATTACTCAGTTTTAAAACATGCCAGTTCGTGTATTAGCGTATCTATTAAAATAATTGAAACTGTCTTGTAATTATTTCAATCTCCGATTTGTTATACATCTCTTTGATTTCTTAAAATAAATTAAAGAATAAATTTGGATTATAAAAAAATTGTAAAGAATAATAAGAGAGACTTTGGAATTGATTGATTGAGATGGCAGTCGTTCAAACCATCGACATTTTTATAAAATTTCATTTTATTTTTATTTTTTAATCTCTTTTTTGACAAGTTGATTGAGGTAGTGTGGTAGGTGAAACTAGATCAAAGAGTCCATCCATATTTTTCTTATTTTTTTTATTTTTTAAAATTTATTTTATCATGATTTGTTTTTTAATCACTCTCTCCTCTTTTCCCTACCAAATCTGTTCCATCCGCCCATTGCTCATTCCCTGTTTTGAGCCTCATTGATCAGCAGATTTTTAGATTTTATATAACAGAAGGTTGATGCTAATAGAATTTCCCCCACGCATACTATTTGGGATAATCTTATTAGCTGTTCAACTTGTTTGAACAAAATATATAATCCAATTGTGCCGATGAGAAGGATAAAACTACTGTTAACATTATTTTTTTTCTTTTATTGAAGATTTGAAGTGGGATTAATTATCATTGTATGCTTTTTCTAACATTGGAAATCAACAAAATTATTTATTGAGATTTTTTATTTATAAATGGGATAAATTATTTACTTAAGAAGATAATTTTAATTTTATAATTCGATAATTTCAATCAAACTTATTTTACGATATGTTAATTTCATTGTCTGTTGAATGTCTTTACATGCAATAAAAAATACTTACACCAATACAATGAACTTCGTTCTACAATTCTTTTGTAATACATATGATGATATTAAGTTCTTTTGTAATACATATGATGATATTAAGTTCATTACGAAAAGACTCTAGAAGTCAAAGTGCTTTGACTTGCAAAAAAAAAAAAGGATTTATAAGTCTTTTTTTTTTTTTTGAGTACCAACTACCAAGTGGGTTTTTTTGTACTATAATTGCAAGTGTTGATTTCTATCAACAAAGAAAGATGTGTTGTAGGCAACTGAACTCCACTTCATTTGGGCCCAACAATAAACTTGGCATCCTTTTCGGCCTAAAATATGATGATTTTTGGTATGACATTAACAAGTTTAAGGTCAGGCCCCAAAACGGGTAAAAAAATTTAAGGTATGAGGTTCTCCAAAAGTAAAGAACTTTTTACAGCATGACTATGGGTTAGCTTTTTGGCCCAATTAAAGCTTTTCATGATAATGTTGGTTGCTCAGGTTAATGGTTGCAAAGCAAGTTCCTAGATTCATTTACCATATGTGCACTCTGCACAGCGGCTAGACCCTTGGCCCATCCAAACCTGCTCTCTCTTACACACACACACACACACACACACACACATACATGCACATTCATGCACGTTGGTAATAATGTTGCTCAATTTCCACTTTTTTGTTCTTTACCTAATTTTTATTGTATAACACTATAACTTGTGACAAGAAAGACATATAATACAGGATTGTTCCATTGTATTTTGTAGATATCTTGTATGATTCATGGTCCCCAGCCATGACAGTTAGTTCTATCTGTATCAGCATTCTCTCCATGCTATCGAGCTCAACTGTGAAGGTTTGAACTTTGAATGTACATTCAATTGACTTTCTGGAGTGCTTTCTTATTCCAGTATGTCTTCATGCCATGCTTGTACCATGCATAGGGCACTACTGGGAGTGAGCACTACTGTTTTTGTAAATAATGGGGATATTGATATCGTATTTTTGTTTCTTTAAGTCCAGAACTCTTTTTAATACTTTTAGCCATGCTTGCAGCAATGTCCTGAAGACAACGATCGCTATGTAAAGAACTGTAGAAATGGCCGGTCGCCCAAGCAGACCAGTTGGTGGTTCCATGATGACAAAGTTTAATTGCAAGAGCATCTCCCTGCATCGATTAGTCTATAAGAGCTAGAGTAGACAAACTGCTTCCTCTTTTAAGGAAAACGGAAACAAAAGGAGAAAGCATTTTCCCAATCAAAGTTAAATGCTTAATAACTCCTGTAAATGCCTATGCTGGTATTTGGTACGGAAAGAGAAAAGTCGGTCTTTCTTTGGCAATGGTGTTTAACCTGTGCGAGAGATGCTTGGTGCCCTGTAAGCACATGAATGAGAAACTCTCTTTCTGAAACTATTTTCTGAACTTGAGTTTTATAATTATAACTTGGCAGCAGATGAGACTGATGGATCATCCAAAGGCGAAACTTGAGTCTTGTTTTAGAGCGTTATGTATGCTGGATCACTTTCATTAAGTAACTGCATTTTATTTGAAAAAGAAAAAAGAAAAGGTAACGGTGGTTTTCAGTTACTTAGGTAACTCTGATTGTGATCATGCAAACATTTTCCACAAATACAATTATGCAAAGTGGAACAGCAAATACGCGGCTCCAGCCTCCAGTGAATTTTTTTTATTGTTTGTTTTCACATTTTTTGAGATTTATCTTTGTTCCAGGGTACAAGCATATTGATAGCAGCAAAGAATCACTGAAATTCTTGAAGGGAAAATCGATAGGATAGCTTATAAAAAGAATCCATCGTCAAAGTTTAGTTCTAGAACAGGTTGTGTAGAATCATCAAGAAATCATAGTAGTGATTGATTATAATGAAAACCTAAATATGAACTCGGCCGCGCCCGCAAATCAATGTCACCTGACTGTAATCCTGGCAATCATACATCAATATCAGCCATGTATGCCGGATCACTTTCATTAAGTAACTTTGATTGTGACATTTTATTTGAAAAAGAAAAAAAAAAGGTAACGGTGGTTTCCAGTTACTTAGATAAATGTGATTGTGATCATGCAAACATTTTCCACAAATACAATTATGCAAAGTGGAACAGCAAATACACGGCTCCAGTCTCCAGTGATTTTTTTTTATTATTTATTTTCACATTATTTGAGATTTATCTTTGTTCCAGGGTACAAACTTATTGATAGCAGCAAAGAATCACTGAAATTCTTCAAGGGAAAATCGAAAGGATAGCTTATAAAAAGAATCTATCGTCAAAATTTAGTTCTGCAACAGGTTGTGTACAATCATCAAGAAATCATAGCGGTGATTGATTATAATGAAAACCTAAACATGAACTCGGCCGTGCTTGCCAATCAATGTCAGCTGACTGTAATCCTGGCAATCATACATCAATATCAGTCATTCTGCATTTGAACAAACCATTCACAAATGCCTCGCACTTCTTCTTTGTCCCATTTTCCTCAGAGGAGGTCTAGCAAAGTTAAAAACCAAAAATAATTCGTTATCCAAATTGCATAAGATAATTTTTAACAAATATAGTAGAGCAGCATCAAATTAACAATATAAATATTGCCCACACAACTAAATACTCATGACTTCCGTTAATAATCACCTTCTTCCTCTTTTTCCATGGTTGTCTCGACCATGTTCTAACAGAGGTTGTAGCACACTTCTGCTTCGTTCATGGGTTCCTAAATCATTCACCAACCCTTTGTTCATGTACGTATACTCTTGTATGTTTCTTCAATTGCCTGAAATGAATAATGTGCCCCCATCATTTACCGATGCATATCATTCTAATTTTGGTTTAACATTGTCCATTTATTAGTCATCATCACTACAAATGTTAGGTCGCCAATACACTACCTCCCACTCTCTAATTAATAAAGAATTCAGCTCAAGAGTATCGACTAGGTCAGAAATCTTAGTAGCAGACAAGAGAAGACAGATTGAGAGGAATTCAGCTATATAGTTTTCAAATCGCAATCTGAAAAGAAAAATTATCATATACACACAAATAATAGAGTCATTCAACTTACAGATGGGATTTATTCGAGTTTTTTAACTTTACAAATGGAATTTATTTGTCCTTCAAGGTCCAATACTGATGCATTTGAATCGTTTGCTCATGAGAAAGGTTGGCAATGAGACGGATGGTTTGTGAACTTGATACTCTGACATATATTAATCTTATCATCCATGACAGAGGGTTTTATAAAGCCATCATATTCTGAAGTTTGCATCAAACAACATTCTTTGTATTGCATTTTTCTAACAAAATAAGTTGTTGTCAGAACAGCAGTGGGCCAGTGGCTATGCATGCTGTGACTATAATATTTTCACCGCTTTCAAGTAGTCAAAGACAGTATTTATTTAGTAAAATGAGTCAGATGTATAAACAATAAAGCTGGAATTCCAGTGCAGAAACCAGCCTGCATGTATGAGAACACATCTCTTATAATACTCTGCCTGTTGTATTTTATCACAATTTTGTAAGGAGCGCTTATTACTAGTAACCTGCGCATATAAGTTACAAACAAGGCTATATTGTCTAAACTAGTTTATTAAAGTTATCTAATTGATTCCAGGGAGCTTCGTCTTGATCTTCTCAAGTATTCCTTTCTTCTCATGGTGCTGGGGCATTCTTTTCATCTTCTGTTGTTGCCTTTGTTCAGCTGTTGGGGCAGCGGGAGATTTGTCTTTTATAATCATGTCGCCTTCCTCAGTCTGCACATGGAATTAATATTCACATATTAAAACGTTTATCTCAAGAAATTAATCAGAAATATAATCTCTATGGTATGATGCTTATATATTTCTTATGATCAAAGTTCTTTGATTTGCCATAATTAGATCATACTCCATTCCAACAACCCAGCTAACTTCTTATTGCATGTGATGTGATCTGATCTGTGAAGCATAAATCTTGAGTGTTATAGTTTTGGCTGTGGGCATATTGAAAAAGTTACATATAAATCACTTGCCATGAAGCAACAGAATATGGTTTCTACCCAAGATTTTTAGCAGCTAATAAGTTCCCCGACCAGCTAAACTAAGTCAAATATATGCATCTTGTTTCAGACTCAGTAGGCTTTGAATTTTGTCTTTCAACTACCTTTTCCTCCTTTTCAACTACACCCTCTTCTGTCTTCTTCTTCTTCACGTTGAGAAAGTCTATGAGACCTTCGAGTGCAGTTTTAGGGTCATCACTGATCATAAGTTGTTGTGCAACTTCAGCTGGAGTAACTTCAATACTTTCAATGAGTTCATCAATGCAGCCGAATAGTTTGGCTTCTTTGATTCCAGCTTCTTTGATTCCAAGATATGTAGTTGAAAGTTTTCTGAATGCTGCTGGAGTACAATATCCCATGTAAATATGCACATCCATACGCCCTGGCCGTAGCAGAGCTGGGTCTAACATTTCTTTGTGATTTGTGGTAAAGATTATGATTCTTTCGTTTCCACAACTCGACCACAATCCATCAATGAAATTGAGTAAGCCTGACAGGGTTACCTACAAAATTGTGGTAAATTAGAGATTTGAAAACTTTGACCGCTACAACCAAACCAAGATAAGTAAAGACTAAAGACAGGTGTAAAGGAAATAACAATCAACAAATGAATTACCCCAGGATCGATAGCAGAAGGACTTTTGGGTTCATCATCTTCTTCATCCTCAGGTTTTTCTTTGACCTGGGCACGACCACGTGATACATTTGTGCTACAATCTATGTCCTCGATGAGCAGAATGGACCGGTTGGTGGTGGATGTGAGTATACGTCTAAGATCAGCATCGTTTCGAACAATTTGAAACTGAAGATCATATATATCATAACTCAAGTAATTTGCAATTGCAGCAACGAGTGATGATTTTCCTGTCCCTGGAGGACCATACAAAAGGTACCCACGTTTCCAAGCCCTGCCAACATTTTCGAAAAATTCCTTGCGTTTCCCAAATGAATCAAGATCACCCATTATGAATTGCTTAAGCTTTGGCTCGATTGCCAGTGTCTCAAATTTTGCTGGGTGCTTGAAAACTGCGGACTCCCACATGGAGCAGTCTTGGTCATATGTGTAAATGCTGAGGCTCTCACGCTTGTTCAGAATTACTTGTGCTTCTTTGCTAATGTAGGTGAAGTACCTTTGCTCAACTCTTTCTCTAGCGCTTTTCTTACAGGTCACGGCGAAGTATCTCTTATTGGGAACGTAGCACTTTTTGGTTTCAATTGAAGAGAAAGTCCACTCCAAGCGTATCCCCTCAAAATCATCCATGATCGTGCAATTTACAGGGATGCTTCGTTTGGGTGGTGCTGTGGGTTCATTGGAGTCGTTGAAACCTACAAGTAGACTGTCGCTGGAAGGGCCAATTCTGGTTGGCAAGTAGACCTCAGCAGCCCGAAACAGTTGGTTATCAGAAGCTTGCCAGCGGTCTTCGATAAAGAAGGTGAACTCTGAAGAGAAGTAAGTGGATGTCAGCTCGGAAAATTTTGAGGCAATGTAGTCTCTCATCCGTTCTGGAACCATTTCATTTAAGATTGTGCGGATTAGCATGACCATGGCTGAGATAGAGGCATAAGCGGAGAGAAGAACGGAAAAAGAAGGTAGCTCTTTCAACAGGGTAGCCATTCCTGCGTTTTACTTGTTCTGCTCTTGAAAACAGAGAGAAACAGTGAAGGCTGAAAGCAAGAGGAAAAGAGGAAAAGGTTCAAGTACGTAGCCGACTGAAGGCTAAGTAACACTAAGTACTCCTTATATAGCAAAAAAGCATTGTGTATGAAAATGAAAAGTCTTCGTCGTGTCCATATTCAATA
The DNA here is from genome assembly GCF_002303985.1 of Durio zibethinus. The sequence goes on from NW_019167860.1 coordinate 21,946,999, forward strand.
GCAATACAGTCACGAGTCATGACTAGTCCCATCAGGGACGAAGGAGCCTGCAAAAGATACAATGAGAACTGCTGGACTTAACCTGGCACACTGGGCCATAGTATTAAGATCAACAGCTTCCAGGAAACTATAAAAAAGGGGGAAAACGTCAAGTCGGCGACTTTTATCTTCTAAATACTTTGTTTGAATATTATGTATATGTAAATGTAATAAGATCATATAATTTGTGCAAAAAAGTTCAAAATCAAATTGCTTCATAGTTAATTTCCTGGGCTCGTCTTACTTGGTTTTGCTGAAACAAAACTTTAATACAGGTCCATGGCTCTTTTTACATGGATCCACCGTCATCGGCTGCTTTTCTTTGTTACTTTAGAGCCACATATTAGGGAATATTTCTTCGCTAATCCAAACAAACATGTCAAAACTGGCAACTGGCTAGTGGTGAGGAAATCAGCGTGCTTCACCTCAGAGTCTTGTCATGATTTTATTTAAACAAGAAGATAAAAAATCGTTGTGTCGCCGACGTGCCACCTTGCTGCGCAAGTAGTTCGTGGGACCCTTTGTCGCTGACGATCAGTTCGCTTCTTCAAACTCTTTTTCGACAGACTCAAGGAAAACGACAAGCAGGAAGGGAAATGGAGAAATGCATAACAATTACTCAGTTTTAAAACATGCCAGTTCGTGTATTAGCGTATCTATTAAAATAATTGAAACTGTCTTGTAATTGTTTCAATCTCCGATTTGTTATACATCTCTTTGATTTCTTGAAATAAATTAAAGAATAAATTTGGATTATAAAAAAATTGTAAAGAATAATAAAAGAGACTTTGGAATTGATTGATTGAGATGGCAGTCGTTAGGCTGTCAAACCATCAACATTTTTATAAAATTTCATTTTATTTTTATTTTTTAATCTCTTTTTTGACGAGTTGATTGAGGTAGTGTGGTAGGTGAAACTAGATCAAAGCGTCCATCCATATTTTTCTTATCTTTTTTATTTTTTAAAATTTATTTTATCATGATTTGTTTTTTAATCACTCTCTCCTCTTTTCCCTACCTAATCTGTTCCATCCACCCATTGCTCATTCCCTGTTTTGAGCCTCATTGATCAGCAGATTTTTAGATTTTAAATAACAGAAGGTTGGTGCTAATAGAATTTCCCCCACGCATACTATTTGGGATAATCTTATTAGCTGTTCAACTTGTTTGAACAAAATATATAATCCAATTGTGCCGATGAGAAGGATAAAACTACTGTTAACATTATTTTTTTTCTTTTATTGAAGATTTGAAGTGGGATTAATTATCATTGTATGCTTTTTCTAACATTGGAAATCAACAAAATTATTTATTGAGATTTTTTATTTATAAATGGGATAAATTATTTACTTAAGAAGATAATTTTAATTTTATAATTCAATAATTTCAATCAAACTTATTTTACGATATGTTAATTTCATTGTCTGTTGAATATGTCTTTACATGCAATAAAAAATACTTACACCAATACAATGAACTTCGTTCTACAATTCTTTTGTAATGCATATGATGATATTAAGTTCTTGGGTATGTCAAGTTCATTACGAAAAGACTGTAGAAGTCAAAGTGCTTTGACTTGCAAAAAAAAAAAATGATTTATAAGTCTTTTTTTTTTTTTTTTGAGTACCAACTACCAAGTGGGTTTTTTTTGTACTATAATTGCAAGTGTTGATTTCTATCAACAAAGAAAGATGTGTTGTAGGCAACTGAACTCCACTTCATTTTGGCCCAACAATAAACTTGGCATCCTTTTCGGCCTAAAATATGATGATTTTTGGTATGACATTAACAAGTTTAAGGTCAGGCCCCAAAACGGGTAAAAAAATTTAAGGTCTGAGGTTCTCCAAAAGTAAAGAATTTTTTACAGCATGACTAGGGGTTAGCTTTTTGGCCCAATTAAAGCTTTTCATGATAATGTTGGTTGCTCAGGTTAATGGTTGCAAAGCAAGTTCCTAGATTCATTTACCATATGTGCACTCTGCACAGCAGCTAGACCCTTGGCCCATCCAAACCTGCTCTTAGGCCGGGCCTATTGGTCTGAACTTAAAAGTTTATCTGAAATTTTAAAAGATTTAGATATTAATATTAAGTTCATTAAAAAGATTTGAACAAATAAGATCAAGCTTAAGTTTTATCATTTAAAGCTTGAACATTGCTCGAAAATCAAAAAAATATTTTTACTATAACGAGATGAAGTACATTTGTTTTATTTTTTATGCTAAACAAGATCCATTTACTTTATTATTTATAATAGGATAAAGTTTATTTTTTTATACAAAACATTAAAATAATGATTCAATTTTAAATTACATCTAACAAAATTAAATTTAATCCAAACCCAAATAACTTGTAAATTTAATTAAAATTAATTAAATTTATAATTTATAAAAAAAAGTAAATTTTTTTATTTTTTTCAATTTTAAATACTAATATTTTAGAGGAATTTGAACTTTATTATTACATAAAGCAATGGACTTAGAGCAAAAACTAAGGGTCGAAAAATAAGGCTGAGCTGAACTTGAATTTGTTTAAAATGCTCAAATATTATGCTAAACCCGGCCCAAACCATAAGCAGCTCTAGGCCCATCCTAATTTTTGGCATCAACAATTCATAGTGTTTACAAACAAGTGTTACATGCTTTATAGTTATTCTGTGAAAAGGATTGAATTCTAGTGGAATTCTGAAGATAAGTAACAAACATGCATGGTGATTTTTGTATATTTTGCTTTTCTAACAAAATTCAGACGGACTTAAATTTACTATTCTCTCTGACACTTTATCCAATGACAGGTGATCTATAGATAGAGTAAATTTCATGCGTTCTGGCAAATAACTTCACTGGAAAAAGGAAAGGAAAATCCTATATTTTTTTGGAAGGGAAGATTAAACTTTGTACGATCCGAGCAACAAGTATAGCATGTAAAGCTTTGCTGTTCAACACCCGTTGGACTGGAAATGGATTTCAGTCTGCTCAATTCCAATGCCCCGAATCGACAGACTCCAGGTGATAGTTCATCCAAATTACAATAAAGCTTCATTGAGAGCATCGCTCTTTCTTATTCAAAGCTGAAAATAAAAGGGTTTTTATATATAATATTACCTTTGGTATTGATCAATTGCAAATTGCCCTTCATGTACCACGGAAGCAGAATTCATTTGATTGATGCAAATTCAGAACAAATTATCAATCACCAGAAAAAGATACCATATTTTACATTTCCCCTTTTAAACAACGTATACCTTAATTTCGCTTAATCCTAGACAGGTAGCTCTGATGTACAACTCACTCGTATCAAAAAGATTTATCTCTGGTTGCTTTACTGTAGCTGTTCTAGTTTTGTCTGAATTTTCATGTACGACGGACAGTGTCAGGTTTTGATAGTTGATTTATGATCTATTTGGATGGATGATGAGATTAATTTTATTGAAATTAAAAATAATAATAAAAATAATTGTAATTGAAAAAAAAATTATAAAAAAAAATTTATATTAAATAAATTTTACTGAAGTTGATATTTTGATTTAACTAGTGATATGATAAGTTCAATTACACTATACCAAAGGTATGGTGAAATCCAAATCCAGGTTTATAAATATAAATTTCATATATAATTTTTATAGATGTTATATAATTATTAATTTAAACTTAATTTTTATTGATTAATTATAAGAAAATTATCGTAGGAATATGCTCCCTCAAGTACATCATATATACACTTTACTCACCGGCTACACTATCAACAATTAATAGTGTTTACAAACAACTGCTATATACTTTATGTTTATGGCTAGGTATACTAATACTTCTGTGAAAGGACTTAATTCTAGTGCAATTGTGAAGATGGCTGAGAAACATGTGACTTTCTGTATATTTATCTTTTTCAGGAAAATTTACACGAGTTAAAATTGCTGTTCTCTCTGATACTTTATCCAATGGCAAATGATTTACAGATCGAGTAAATGTCATGTGTTCTGGCAAAGAACTTTTCTGAAAGAAAGAAAAAGGAACGAAAATCATTGGAAAAGGAAAGAGTAAACTTTGTAGGATCCTTCCTAGCAACAATTATAGCACATAAAGCTTAACAGAGAGCATCTCCCTTTCTTATTCAAAGCTGAAAAGAAAAGGGCTTTTATATAGAGTATTACCTTTAGTATTGATCAATTGCAAATAGCCTTGAATGTGCCAGAGAAGCAGGTTTCATTTTTCAGAAATTGTATTCCCCATTTTCAAGCACCAGAGAAGCTACTATATTTATATTTCCCCTTTTAAAAAAACGTAAGCTTTTCGCTTAATCCTCGACTGCTAGCTACGACCAAAGACCTCCCTAGCTAGCTCCCCACCGTATAAATCACTTGTATCAAAAATATTTATCCTGGGTTGCCTTGTTAGAGCTGTTCTAGCTAGTTTTGTCTGAATCTTCATGCACGCCTGACAATGCCAGGTTTTGGTGGTCGACTTAATCTCTTCGTTTATCTCAAGCCAACGCAAGTGCATTACGTTACGCCTCTAGGTTTTGTGCATGGCCAACATGCACGATAAGCTCTTGATTTACTACAATATTGTTCCTATCTTGCCTATATAAACCCTTGCAGTTCAGGTTTAGTCAATACCAAAATCCTCCTTCGCTTTGAACTAAGTAGAGAAAAATAGCCACGGCAGATCGTGATCGAAGTCAATTCCAGCGTGTTCAACGTGAAGCTCGCAGAATGCATAAAGAAAAGAGAAAGGCCAAGGATAACAAAATGACAAGTACTGAGGAACCGATGCCAAAACTTGAAACAATTAATGATAGCGGCAAGAAGGATACTGCAACAAAGAAAGGCAATATATCCTTGGCAAGCCCCTACATCGCTCAAGCTCATCCTCCTCGTCAAGCTCTCCATCTGTAAGCCTAATTACCTACTTTCTATCTAGATGACGGTTGGTTTCTTTCAATTAGCTCATGTTTACTTATCATAACTCCATTATCAACTCTCTTTATCTATGAACATGTTTTTTATATGAGAATTTAACCATATATATGATCTTAATTTGCCATTTGCATTTCTACTTTGTGCTTGTAATAAATGGCTTCGAAATGGATTTGCTTGAAAGATTGACTCCTATTTCATCGAATTAAAGCTTTCACAATGCTTAATGATAAGAAAGCCAATGTACAAAACTCTCATTCTTGAAAAAGAAAAGGGTAAAACCTCATTAATAATTTAAAACTATATCACACTTAATTACAAAAATATACAATAGCACACTTGAGAATTTAGCAGTTATAAGCATCATACCATAGAGAATATAGTTCTGATTAATTTCTTGAGATAAACGCTTTAATATTTGAATATTAATTCCATATGCAGTCTGAGGAAGGCGACATGATTATAAAAGACAAATCTCCTGCTGCCCCAACAGCTGAACAAAGGCAACAGCAGAAGATGAAAAGAATGTCCCAGCACCATGAGAAGAAAGGAATACTTGAGAAGATCAAGACGAAGCTCCCTGGAATCAATTAGATAACTTTAATAAACTAGTTTATACTATATAGCCTTGTTTGTAACTTATATGCGCAGGTTACTAGTAATAAGCGCTCCTTACAAAATTGTGATAAAATACAACAGGCAGAGTATTATAGGAGATGTGTTCTCATACATGCAGGCTGGTTTCTGCACCGGAATTCCAGCTTTATTGTTTATACATCTGACTCATTTAACTAAATAAATACTGTCTTTGACTACTTGAAAGCGGTGAAAATATTATAGTCACAGGATATATAGCCACTGGCCCACTGCTGTTCTGACAACAACTTATTTTGTTAGAAAAATGCAATACAAAGACTGTTGATTGATGCAAACTTCAGAATATGATGGCTTTATAAAACCTTCTGTCATGGATGATAAGATTAATATATGTCAGATTATCAAGTTCACAAACCATCCGTGTCATTTCCAACCTTTCTTATGAGCAAACGATTCAAATGCATCAGTATTGGACCTTGAAACACATATAGATTCCATTTGTAAAGTTAAAAAACTCGAATAAATCCCATCTGTAAAGTTGAATGACTCTATTATTCGTGTGTATATGATAATTTTTCTTTTCAGATTGCGATTTGAAAACTATATAGCTGAATTCCTCTCAATCTGTCTTCACTTGTCTGGTACTATGATTTCTGAACTGGTCGATACTCTTGAGCTGAATTCTTTATTAATTAGAGAGTGGGAGGTAGTGTATTGACGACCTAACATTTGTAGTGATGATGACTAACAAATGAACAATGTTAAACCAAAATTACAATGATATGCATCGGAAAATGATGGGGGCACATTATTCATTTCAGGCAATTGAAGAAACCTACAAGAGTATACGTACATGAACAAAGGGTTGGTGAATGATTTAGGAACCCATGAACGAAGCAGAAGTGTGCTACAACCTCTGTTAGAACATGGTCGAGACAACCATGGAAAAAGAGGAAGAAGGTGATTATTAATGGAAGTCATGAGTATTTAATTGTGGGCAATATTTTTATTGTTAATTTGATGCTGCTCTACTATATTTGGTAAAAATTATCTTATGCAATTTGGATAACAAATTATTTTTGGTTTTTAACTTTGCTAGACCTCCTATGAGGAAAATGCGACAAATAAGAAGTGTAAGGCATTTGTGAATGGTTTGTTCAAATGCAGAATGACTGATATTGATGTATGATTGCCAGGATTACAGTCAGGTGACATTGATTTGCAGGCACGGCCGAGTTCATATATAGGTTTTCATTATAATCAATCACCGCTATTATTTCTTGATTCTACACAACCTGTTGTAGAACTAAATTTTGACGATAGATTCTTTCTATAAGCTATCCTTCCGATTTTCCTTGAAGAATTTCAGTGATTCTTTGCTGCTATCAATAAGTTTGTACCCTGGAACAAAGATAAATCTCAAATAATATGAAAAAAAATAATAATAAAAAAAATCACTGGAGATTGGAGCCGTGTATTTGCTGTTCCACTTTGCATAATTGTATTTGTGGAAAATGTTTGCATGATCACAATCACATTTATCAAAGTAACTGGAAACCACCGTTACCTTTTTTTTTTTCTTTTTCAAATAAAATGCAAAGTTACTTAATGAAAGTGATCCAGCATACATAAGGCTCTAAAACAAGACTCAAGTTTCGCCTTTGGATGAACCATCAGTCTCATCTGCTGCCAAGTTATAATTATAAAACTCAGGAAGTTCAGAAAATAGTTTCAGAAAGATAGAGAGTTTCTCATTCATGTGCTTACAAGGCACCAAGCATCTCTCACACAGGTTAAACACCATTGCCAAAGAAAGACCGACTTTTCTCTTTCCTTACCAAATACCAGCATAAGCATTTACAGAAGTTATTAAGCATTTAACTTTGATTGGGAAAATGCTTTCTCCTTTTGTTTCCGTTTTCCTTAAAAGAGGAAGCAGTTTGTCTACTCTAGTTCTTATCGAATAATCGATGCAGGGAGATACTCTTGCAATTAAACTTTGTCATCGTGGAACCACCACCTGGTCTGCTTGGGCGACCGGCCATTTCTACAGTTCTTTACATAGCGATCGTTGTCTTCAGGACATTGCTGCATGCATGGCTAAAAGTATTAAAAAGAGTTCTGGATTTAAAGAAACAAAAATACGATATCAATATCCCCATTATTTACAAAAACAGTAGTGCTCATTCCCAGTAGTGCCCTATGCATGGTACAAGCATGGCATGAAGACATACTGGAATAAGAAAGCACTCCAGAAAGTCAATTGAATGTACATTCAAAGTTCAAACCTTCACAGTTGAGCTCGATAGCATGGAGAGAATGCTGATACAGATAGAACTAACTGTCATGGCTGGGGACCATGAATCATACAAGATATCTACAAAATACAATGGAACAATCCTGTATTATGTCTTTCTTGTCGCAAGTTATACAATAAAAATTAGGTAACGAACAAAAAAGTGGAAATTGAGCAACATTATTACCAATGTGCGTGAATGTGCATGTGTGTGTGTGTGTGTGTAAGAGAGAGAGAAAGAGAGAGAGAGAGAGAGAGAGAGATTTGTTAAATTATTACAAACATTTGTTAAACTAACAAAATCAATTATACTTTGAATTTAGCACAAAATGTTGAAAAGGCACAGCAAGTAGATAAAAACATTATCCTTAGCTCATTTCACAAGCTATTATTACCCCCCCCCCTCCCTTTCCAGTTTAAGAAACCACAAAAAAGAATTAACAAGCAAGTTGACATTGTAAAGGCCATGAGAATGATGCCATGTGCTTCAAAAGAATGCAGCACAGAAACCTAACATTACCCCATTACTGTAACAGAACAATAACATCATAATACAGCCAGGAACAAGGAGGTGGAAAAGCAAGATTATAGTTTTTCAACTTCCCCTTTCATAGAAAACAAGATAAAAGAAAATCAGTTTCTGTTTAAGTCTCACAAAGCTCATGACAAAGGAAAGAGCGTCTATATCACCCGGTGAAGGCAAGCATCTTTAAGTTTCTTTTTACCATTTCTTTTCCCTATTATCATACACTATTTGAGACAAAGCTAACAAGGGTTTTCTGTTGCCAGTTGCAGTGAATATTTGGAGACTTAGAAATTGAACTTACCATTTCTCCATATATTTTTAGGAAGATAGATACATGATACAATAATTTCTAAATATCAGAAAAATACTCTCACATAACCATCAAAGATCTTTCTAAGAATGTAAAGGAAAACACTTTCAAAGGTAACAACAAATTAGTACGGAGGCAACAGTATGGAAAAAAAACCATCACTTTCAAAGGATAATAGATAACATGAAGATGAAGCAAAGAGACAAATCAGATCATAATCAATTGCAAACAAAAAAAAAATCTATGAAAAACATCTGAGAAATCGAAAATCACTAAAAAACAGAGCATTTTATGGCAAATTAATGTCGATTATTACCTAAACAAATATGGCCATTGCTATAAATATGCGGATGCAGAGGTGCCGGATTAAGGAATATCACCTGCCACCAATAACCCCAAAAAAGGTAAAACAGAAGGGCAAAATCATTATAAAAAAAAGAGACAAGCTTGTAAAATAAGAAATTAAAAAAGGGATTTAAAAAAAAAAAAAAACCTGGGGGGCTTCCATGGGGTAATGTTCAGGGAAATCCACCTGAAGTTGATAGGTTTCATTGGCGTATAAAGTTCCTGGAGCTCCATTTACTTCAATTACCCACCTTAATTTTTGTATCCAATACAACAGAAAAAAAAAAGAAATCAACGACGGGAAGCAGAAGATCTAATGAAAAAGGGAAAAAAATGATGAATGAAATAATACCTTTGGAGATTATCGGTGACTTTGTGTTTGAAACCGGAAGGAGGGTTGACCTGCCACTCTACCAGCTCTTTCTGCAGCCGATTGCACGCTATCTTACTCAGCGCCTTGAACACCACACCAATCAAATCCCCACAAAATTAATTCAAACAAAAAAAAAGAAAAGAGAAAGAGAGTTGAAGTGAGAGGATCAACCTTGCGAGTGGAGGCGGAGGAGCTCGTCATGCTTTTCGTGGCCTTTTGGCTATAGTTTTTTTGGCCCTCTCTTTCAAAGAAAAAAATATCAATCAACAAAGAAAGAGAGAGTTTTTGAGCAAGACAGAAAGCTTTTCTTCCTATTAGACAAAAGCGACAAAGAGAAAGAGCGACGATTTATGCGGCATAAAATTGAACCCTCTTTCTGTTACCCACCCTCTCTCTATTTTATCGACAGTTTTTTATTATTTTTCTTGTTATCTTATTTTTGTCAAGGCGGTTTTTCATCTCGCCAAAGGAGTTCACTAAACGATGTCGGTTTGTACTATTAAAGACCGCAAAAACCTAAATTTCTTTTTCTTTTTATTTATCTTAATATTTAATTAAACATAACAAAATAATATATTCATATAATATAAAATATTAAAAATTTATATATTCATATAATATTATATATAAAAATTACGTATTATAATTTATGTAAATAAAAAAACAAAATATATATTTTTAATTATGTTAAATTTATTTATAAATTATATTAAAATTTTAAATCATATTATTTTTATATTTTTTATTTAATTTCATATCACATCATTATATTATATTTGTAATTATCAAGTTTATCTTAAATTTTTGTTTATCAATAATAAAAAAAAAAAAAACTAAAACCAAACATCCTCGTTTTGGCAAAGCGACAGCAACAAGGAACAACCAACGTAGGAATGGAGGATCTTACTTTTCACTTTCTCTCCATTTAAGAATCTTTGGACATGGCAAAGCATATTCCAGCCTTGCTAATTGGAATGCTCTTCCTTTGCAATCTGTCTCTTTGGAAATCATTTGGATAAACATATATTCTGCTTTACAACATAACAAATTAATGAACGCACAAAGAATGTCAAACCATCATTGCTTTTACCTGTTCACTAGTGGGAAAAGTTGTGCTATCCAAATATATTGGCTGGGGTTTGAAGGAAAACTGAGAAGTGGCTAGCTGTTAGTATCAGTTCATGGATGATGCAACTGGCAAAAATGTTTTTGGGCCCTTGGAACTTCAACTTGTTTGCCTATAAACCACCCAATGCCGATCGGTGCACATTAAGAAAGATTCAAGACACATCAACTTTAATAGAAAATCACATTACAGAAAAGCTTAATAAACATTTTGCTGGTGCAACGAAGTTCAACTTATATTTTGCTGGTCCATCGCTTATTCAATGATTACACCAAATTCAATGGTAATATCAGAAGCGGTGCCCTTTGTTTTCCAGATCAATATTCTTCATGGAAACTGCTTGGGGCTCGCCTTTTCCTATTTTAAGCTCACCTCCATCAACGCATCTTTTTCGTTGCATGTTTGAAACTGTTAGAAATCCTCTTTGTGGTGAGACTGAAAAATAGGCTTCGTGGTCGCGTTCCCTGCCCCATCTCTATGAATCGAGTCAGTGAGGAAGAACTTTGTATGGGTTGAGTATCCCATTTGGGTCAAGCAACTTTTTAATGGAAGCCATTATTTGTACCTATCCAAACAGATTCTCCCTTTAGAAACTCTTCATGAAGCAACCATGAGCTCCCAGAAAAGAAACCAGCAAACAGAAATTTGTAGTATCGTTTTGCGTTTAGAGGAAAACTCACAGTTTCAGGAGATTTACTGTAATGAATCTTGTTAGCTTTCATCAGTCCCAGGCCATGTTCGGCACTGATACTCCCTCGGTGCTTAAATGTCCACTCATAGACATATGGTTCAATTTGTTCTAAAATCTAAAATATTACAGATGATTAATAAAAATATGGAAGCATACTCCAAGTTTTAAGGAAGGACCTTACTGTATCATCATACTGTGGAGCAGAAATATTAAGGTGCAAATTTCCATCCCCAAGGTGACCGAATCCAACTACTTTGGCCAAGTTACCTGAAAATTTCAGATGCAGATAAAGATCGGATTTTGAAAAACGTTTGTATTCTGTGAAATGCTGGATAAGTAATTTTCTAACGACAAAATCACATTGAAATACTAAAAACAGAAAGCCATGATGTACTGCCAGTTAGAAGAAAGAAAGTATTTAACAGATAGTTAAATAACAACTTTGCTTACCAAGTCTTACTCTCATGTCATCCACAAGATTGTACATCTTTTCGACAGGCAATGACAAATCATATTTGTAAACAGCACCAGCTTTCATCAAAGCTTCTGGCACACCCTGCAACATAAGAGAAGGAACCTTACAACTAAATCCATGCACAAGATATTTGCAGCATCCCCGATGATTATCAATTAAAAATATGTAGGAAGAAATATGTGGTATTGAAGTGGGAACCTCACGGATTCGCCAAAACGAGGATGCTTGGTTTATGTCTTGTGCAAGAACACCATCAGAAATCAAACCACCTTCCATTGAGCTAAGTAAGAAGGCCTCAAGTTTCTCCCTGCAGGAATTCTTATAATTTTGTAAACTAATGGAGATATTAAGGGTGCCGATAGCTGAAAATAGATACTAGAAGGAATCCACAGAGGTATACCCATCTAGTGATCTTTTTTTTTTTTTTTCGTTTTATTCAGGAAGAGACACCAGAAGCCACAAGAAACCAAATAAATATGTTTGTTGTCAATAAAATAGTTAATGAAAGATCATTTGACAGCATAAAGCACCCAATAATGCACATTCAATTCAAGAAGTAAGCTTAATCTGTTAGTTGTTTTCGTTTTGACCTTGCAATCATCATTTGAACTTCAGTTAAGTTTGTGCCTCTCCTATTATGAATGCTGGAGATAAAGGATAGTGAAAAGATGCATAAAGAGAAAGTTTAGTACCAATACATGAATAAGAACCAATTGACAAAGATTTACCTATCATAAGATTCATCACTGCCCGTTGTCTCAATCAGAACATAGAAGCTGTGCATTGAGGCAGGTAATGGATTCCGAACTCCGTCTAAATGATGCAAAACCTGGCAGATATAATGCAATAAGTAGGAAGCAGACAGAGAAAGTACTAAAAATTAGCAATGCTTCTATTCCGGCCTCCATTCAACCATAAAAAACAAAGCTTGCAGGACTGTAATAAATCAGGAAAACAGTTTTCAACAACCCTTAGTCCAGTCAAAATATGAAAATCAAAAGAAAGGATTTTAGCAGCAAAAATAAATGATGCACAGACTGGGAAAAGAGTTGGAATATGCCACAGAAAGCTAACCAAATTCATTGCCTGGTTATCCAAAAATTCAAAAGCAGACAGAATCTCCCCCAGCTTTCTTTTCGCTTCCATGAGAAGTTTCTAATAAACAGAAGAAAGAAAATGGTAAGCAGATAACAACGATGTCTATTATCCTATTATTCAGCATTAATTTAGCATAAATTGTTCCCAAGAAATGATATTTTAGGGTATGGAAGTAGATCAAACCTGGCAGCTAGAATAATCTTTGCATGCAAGAAAAGCTATATTCACAGAAGACAGCTTGGGAGGGGTCAGTATAGAAACTTTAGTTACAATTCCCAGAGATCCTTCACTTCCTACATTGATGATAGAAGAAATATAAAGGAAGTTGAATACTCTACTGAAAAATATACTTGCAACAATCCACTACTAAATCATATGGTGCCCACCTATAAACAAATGCTTCAAGTCATACCCAGTATTATCTTTACGCAGAGTCCCAAGCATATCAAGCACATCACCATTTGCTAAAACAGCTTCAACACCTACAAATTTATGGGAAAAGCATGCTACAGTTAAAACTGGCATTAGCAAAACAAATTCTAAAGATCTCCACTATCAAAGATTGCAAGATAAGTTGACAGTAGGTCTTTGAATTCTGGAATAGTCATCATGTTAGTAATAGTTAAATGGCTAGAATATTCAGCTCTTTAACTTCAAGATCTTTTCTTCCACATCATTCCAACATTAACATTAATCCATGTCCATAGATTCATGTTTCTTTTTCTTTTACAGAATAAGCTTCAAGCACTTCAGTTTGAAGCATCAAAAAAAGAAACTAAAAATACTTGAGACTTCAGTCTAAACAACCATGAATCACAAACCCTGAAAATACAATAATAAACAGGCATATCTCTGGCGACAGGATATAGGAATATAACATAAGGTACCTAATAGCCATTTTTATTTTTATTGTTTACTATTTAGATTTGCAATTTAGAACACATAACCCTACTGGAAAAATCAATGTAAATTTGTTCAATGAAGCCCACACAGGGTTAAGGCTATCGTCCTTAAAGATAGTTCAAAATTTATACACCATGCTATCAGTCACCAAACTCCAACCATAGGACAAATGAAGCTCTGCGATAATGCTTCAGAAATTATGATATAACCTTATATAACTCGCTGGATGATAATGCAACACCGTAATATTTTCCTATTAGCAGATGTATGCATAACTAAGCAGGCTCTTTTTCATTTTTCCTTTCTGATTGGCAGACCCACCTTCTGTACGTTTATACTGCAGGAATTAAGGGGCCAAAAAGGGGGAAATTGAAGAAAATAAATGTCCAAACATTGAAATTCGAAGTCCAATCAACAAGCAGATTTCTTACCAAGTACATTCCCGTGAAGTGAACCATAACGTACAAGACGCAAACCACCAGCATTAGTTGAAACATTTCCACCAATTTGACAGCTTCCTTTTGCACCTAAGTCCAGAGGCATAATAAATCTGAAATAAAGCATCGTATATCATGAGCGAAGACATATCAATATCCACAGATATAGGTGACAGGGGTATGAGTATGGATCTAGAGTCAAACATCATTACAGGTCCATTAAGAAAGAAAGGACATTGACAGTATAGCAGGCAATTACCCTTGGTTGTCCAGGAAAGAGATAAGATTTTCTAGTATGCATCCTGCTTCACATACCAATATACCACTGACCTGAAATATAGCATACAAAAATCTTTCATATATATAGTGTGGGGAGTTTTCTTTTCCTTTATTTAAGGTGGTTTCATTTAGAATTCTAAATTAATCAGGATTAATTAGGACCTATAGAAATTTGACTATAGTTTAATATTATCATTATAAGATACTCAAATATCTTATACCACAAGGATTTCATTACTAGGCGCTGTTTCTTCTTTGTTCATGAAGTCCAATAACAAATTCATAAGGGCCCTAGTAATTTCTGGTAAGTAAGATCCAAACTGTACAACCGTAATTCAAATTGAAAGAAGGTCCTTATGTGTCTATACTTGGCAAGAAACGGAACAAGCAAGGAACAAACAGACAAATAACATAAAAGCATACCTTGTTAAAACTTATGATATTATTCATTGAACCAACACTGACAATCACCTGAAGACTTATATCAGCAAAATCAATTAATTAAATACAAAACAAGAAGAAAGAATCCACCAAAAATAGTATCACACAACAGATTATTGATCAATAATTGGAAATAATTGGCATTACCTCATCAAAAACAGGCACACTCCCACCAACAAGACCAGTATTTCCCCCTTGGGGAACAACAGCCAAACACCTTGAGTTACAATATTTAAGAATCTGTGATACCTGCAATATAAAATTGCATATAAAAATAAATAACATGACCCTGATTTGTTTGGTAAACAAGATTATGATAGGATAGGATAAAATGATATCATAAATAAGATTAAATTAAATAATGTCATCATACCCTTTGTTTGATGTGTGCAAGTATTAGAATAAGATAATTTATTTATTGGTCAAAATTATCCTTTTTCAAAGTTTATACAATTTAAATTATTGATATAATGTTTAAAGGCATAATAAGACATATAAGTTTAATCCCATTGATTAAAAATAATCCTTTAAGGATTGATTCATCTTATACCAAGAGGATAATTAATCCTCTTGTAATCATATCCCTTTATTTAGATACAAACCAAACATAATATAAAATGATTAGCATTGTATCCTATCCATTATCCTATGCACCAAACATGACTGTAATTTTCAAATATACAATAACATATGTAAGTTCAATCTCATGGATTAAAAATAATTATCTCCCAAAGAGATCGAATCATCCTATACCAAGAGGATGATTAATCTTCCTTATAATCCTATCCCTTTCTTTAGATATAAACCAAACATATTATAGGATGATTATTATTCTATCCTATTTTATTCATCATCCTATGCACCAAATGTAATCTTAGTACAGAAGAAATAACAAATTTTGACAATCGAAATTTTGAAAAGTGAACCTCCTCAGTACTTCGAGGCTGAAGCAAAAGCTTACTGGAGCCTTTGTATTTGTGCATCCAATCCGTATTTGCAGTTTCAAGCCTATCCTCATCTTGAATAACATTTTTCTCTCCTAGTAACCGCTTAAAGTAACTGATGTCATCGGAATTTAAGGTCGAAAATGAAGGATTTCTTTGAACAAGCGTCGACACTGAACTGAAATATCTGTACTGAATCGCATTCGCTTCTCGGAGACTTCTCTGATCTCTGATCGGATTGAATCGCGCCGGAAAACTCCTCTTTTCATTGAAATACGTAAAATCTGATGAAAAACAGAACGATCTTTAAGTAAATTAATTTTACAACAATACTCAAAATTTCTAAAGAACGGTTCAAAAGAAGGAATCGAAACGAAGGCAGCTGATGATACCTGAACCAGGACTTAATCGACGGTTGAGAACCGATTTCAATGATCGCCGGAGATTGCTTGTAGCTCTCCACTTCTCCATTTTCAATTTTTTTTTTCTTTTTCCGGTTGTGCCAATCAAATCCGCTAACGTTGCAGTTACGCAATCTTTACCAATATATTCAACCAAATGACCATAATACCCCCATTCCCTCTGCTTGGACTAAAACGCTGCGTTTCGAGCCATTCTTTTCCATTTCCACTATCAAGTATTTTTGCGTCGGAGAAGCAAATCCAGGTGGTTCCAATGGCCTCTATTTTGAGCCAACCTGGCTGCTGCATCAAAATCCATCGACGGTGCTGCTTTAACACTCTTAGATTCTTCTCTTCAAAGCCTTTTGCTTCCCATTCCAATTCTCATCGCCATTTCTCGCATAGGCCAATCAGAAAAACCTTCGCTTTCGATGCTTCCAGAAGCTGCTCTCAATCTCACCACCTCCTCAACACAGATAACCCCACTCTCCATCACTTCATAGCTCAACCTTCCCCTACCGCCTCTCAACAAAAGATAGAATTTATCACGAGACTTTTCGATCACAAATGAATATAAATGATATTGAAATTGTGCTTTCAATTATGAAGAATGCTGGATATCATGAAACAGTGGAAGAGTAATGTACATAAGGGAAAATGCTGAACGAAAAGTGTAGCAAGGGCTTAATTTTTTTTGGTGTTAAAGAGACATTGGAAGAGTAATGTACATATAGAAAGATCACAGTCGCTGCACCCTCCGAAAGTGGTGGTGTTAGGCTGTATGGCTGACAGGTTAAAGGATAGGATTCTGGTTGCTGATAAGATGGTTGATGTGGTATGTGGATCCGATGCTTACGGAGATTTACCGAGGTTGTTGCCTGTTGGAAGCGGTTGATTATGGTCAGAAAGGGATTAGCACTCTTCTTTCGCTTGAAAAAGACGGCTTTTGTGTCTGTGATGATGGGATGTAACAATATGTGCTCGTTTTGTATTGTTCTGCTCACTAGAGGTGGACAGAGGTCTCGTCCTGTGGAGTCTATAGTGAAGGGGTGGGGGAGCTTTGGAAAGAAGGTGTGAAGGAGGTAACACTTTTGGACAGAATGTGAATATTTATAGTGATGCATTGGAAGTGAAAAAGAAGTTAAACCAGGAAATAATTGGGCGTTGAGCGAAGGCTTTAGAAGTATGTGTAAGGTGAAAATTATGGGCTTGCATTTTGCTGATCTCTTAGATCGACTTTCTGCTGATTTTCCAGAGACGAGGTTCAGATACACGTCCCCACATCCTAAAGGTTTTCTGGATGAGTTGCTGTATCTGATGCGAGTCCGCCATAATATCTGCAAGTGTATACATTTGCCTGCACAGATAGGGAGTACCACAGTGCTTGAAAGAATGCGTCGGGAATATAATAGAGAGGCTTATTTAGAGCTTGTTTAGAAGATGCAGAATCATTCCAGACGTAATAATAAGCAGTGATTTCATATGTGGCAAGGTTTTATTATGTTATTCTGATTTTAATATTTTGGTTATATACTTGTATTTGAAACATAGGCAGTTGACCTTTTAAGTATGAAGGATTGACATCAATTATTATTTATTCTAAAAGCTACTACTCAGCAAATAACCCTGTTGAGTTCTGAATTAATCTTCCATAATGATTCTAGTTTAATTTTCTACAATCTTAATTTCCTGGAATGTTACTTAAAGCCTAAATTCACATCAATTCCCTGCTTTTTTACATAAAGGATTGCAATTAACCAGATGTTTGATCACATTGTCAGCTTGGATATGTGATGTTGGGTCTTTTGAACAAACTTAAAACTGTTTTAATTAGGTGTAATGGTGATTGAGCTGAGCTCTTAGTGAGGACCAAAGACTTCTCTCTTACAAAAATGAGCCCTGATTATTTTGTTTTTCTCCATTTCTGCTGCCTAGTATGGTGGATTGCATGTTTTTACAGAGAATTTATTAGTTTCTTATATTTATTTTACAAAGTATCACAGCTTTGTCTTCACTGGTTTCGAGCATACTTCTATAGATTAATATGCAAATTGCGATACAAATTACTGTTTTTGTTTTTGGAAAAATGCTTTTCTACATTAACTTCTGCAGTCAAGGTGTCTGCTTATTAATTAAGTGAAAGGAGACTGCAAAATTAGACTTACCACCTTTTGTGATAGTGTGAGCCAAGTTCATATACTTAATTTAGAAGCATGCTTTGTTAAAGTAGGAGTTAAAAATATATTTAAGCTTAATCTTCTGACAAAGAGCCTCAGATTCTAGGGTTGGTAGAGAGCATACTGGGCACATCACCGCTGATGAATAGCAGGTAATAAATATCCCTATCAATCTATTATGAAAAACTAAAATTTTCTGTTCCGTTGTTCGTTCATATCTTTTGCAAAATTATGCCTAGTGAGTCTACTGTGGCTGTTGGTGTTAAATGATCCAAAGATGCACTGTTGCTAGGGTTGCTATCTGTAACACATCTTCACCTTATAAGCATGTTAACCTGCACTTTCCTGAAATGCCCTCTTATTTTCTGGATTGCTTTCTGCAGGTTTCTGTGGTGAAACAGAGGAGGAACATGCAGGCATGCTAAGCTTAATAAAGGCTGTTGGTTATGATATGGCATACATGTTTGCATACAGCATGAGGGAGAGAAAACATATGCCTATAGAAACTACTCTGATGACGTTCCTGAAGAATTCAAGCAAAGGAGGCATACTGAACTTATTGAGGCTTTCCATGGGAGTACCGGTCAGCACTACGACTCTCAAGTGTGAACCATCCAACTTGTGCTGGTTGAAGGACCAAGCAGGAGAACTCCAGAAACAGAGCTTATCGGCAAAAGTGATAGAGGCCATAGAGTTTCATTTGTTAATCTTCCTTTGCCAGATCACGATGATCAAGTGGATAACAGAAGGACTCCTGACGTTGGCGATTATGTAGAAGTTCATATAACAAAGTCCACAAAAGCATCACTTTTTGGAGAGGCACTGCTATAACTAAATTAAGCACATTTTACAACAATGTGGAGGAAGCAGCAGTTGCCTGTGGTAGCAGTAGTTGAAAACCAGCGGCCTTCTACTGCTGTGACAAGAAATTACGAGCAGTTTCGTTCTTATTTCGTAATGCTAGAATAACTTCTTGCTGTAGAATTGACATTTGTTGCTAGGCGATTAATAGTTTTTGCAAGCTATTGATTTGTTGTAAATGTTGTGCTTAGATTGCTCCGGCCAAGGAAGACTTTGAGCACGAAAGCCCAAGAAAATACCAAGTAGGGTCTGAAATTTGCTATTTGGAGCTGCTGCTTCAAATGGCTTAGAGATGCTTTATTCTGTATTTTTTTCCCGAATGTGGTACAGAATATGTCAATAACTTTTTTTTTTAGCAAAGAATATGTAAATAATTAATGCAATAAAGAAAGGACAAAGGCAATTGTGGCTGCCGATTTTTCCTCTTTCCTTTTGTTCCCAATCTCCATGTTGCTGCTGGCTGCTGTTATGCATGGTAGAAAGTAGAAATTGATTCTTAGGCCCTACTGCGCCACCATCTTTACTATGGACGGTTGGCTATTTGTTAAGCCTGAAAAACTATAACAATTATCTACCTCGTCTGGCGGAGAACAGAGAAATCATAAACTGATGTTGACATGCAAACTGTCCTCTTTTTTTCTTTAAATTCCTTTTTATAAAAGGAGAAAGAAAGAATAAATCTATTCGAGATTGAAATCCAAAGCTCCGCATGACTTTTTTCTGACTGAACCTCAGGAAAATCATTTACAAGAAAAATGACCCTCAGGTTGAGACATATAATGCAGCAAGGATTCCACTGAAGCTATGGCGCTCTCATGATTGAGAGAGTAAAGTAGCGAGAAAGAATAATAAATAATTTCACTAATCATCATAATTAAGTAAAAGTGGGTCAAAGCACACCGCATGTTCTCCCCTTTTGCCAGCCTCCATTGCACAACCCCCACATGGTTCACATGCAGGAGAACGAACCACCTTTTTTGTTGTTGCTTCAAAGTTTCAACTATGGCAACTGGCAGTCATCCATTGACAAAGACAAGACAAAACATTTCTACTTCTTCTTGGGTCATAACTCTAAACAGTTACCTCAAAAGATGGTTATTCTCATAAACTATAAAAATGCATGAAAAAGAGAGAAAACGGAAAAGAGAAAGAGATCGAGTGGGTGGATGGGTGGGTGGTGATGACACTGAGACTGAAGAATGATGAAGACAAGTTGATGATCAATAAAAGGTCTGACAATTTCGGCGCCCGCAAGCTTGACCCAGTGGGCTTTCCCCACGAATTCTAAAGCTTGGGAGAAGGTAACACCTACAGTAGACTTCACCTCCCTCATTTAACTTTCTCTTAACTTTTTAACACGTTGGGTAACAAGTGTCAACCAAAGTTGGATTCATTCCCTCGTCACTGCTGAAAACATAAAGGAGATATGATTTGTATCCAGGTTAGAGTTTCACATAATTTGTTAAGATGAACTGTATTTACTTCAAAAGATTTTAAAAACCAAACAGGAACATTAATTTATCAGAGAGGGAGAACAACAACCCCTTTAATCCTACCCCACTCATTTTCCTCTATTATGTGAGCCAAAGCAGGAGGGACGGGCACATCTCTATCTAAATGAAGAGAAGACAAAATGAACAAGCGTGGAGCATTTGGTGCGCCCAATATGGCCAAACTCATTTAGTAATATATAGGTGCAACCTCTAGATTTCCCGAATCTATCACTAAGATAGCCATCACCTCCTCTCATTCAATACCCTTTACAAGGACAAGTATTATTTCTCTCTCTCTTCTCCTTTCTTCTACTTTATTTTCAGAACAGTGCAAAGAGCTGGATGAATAACTAGTCTAAAGGAGTGACTAGGTGAACACTGTAAAAAAAAAAAAAAAAACCTTTGCAGCTTATTTTTAGCTAGAACTAGGGTTTCATTTCAGAGAAGAAGCTGATCGTTCTAGTGAAAGATGGAATGGGGAATAGGGTTATTGTTGAGCGTGTTGATGGGTACTTTTGTAGGATGGTTTTGGTACAAGAAGAAGAAGAAGAAGACAATGATGGTGATGAAGAGTGGAGTTCCAAAAGGGAACTTGGGTTGGCCTTTCATAGGAGAAACTCTCGACTTCATTGCTTGTGGTTACACCTCTCGACCTGTCAGTTTCATGGACAAACGCAAATTTCTGTAAACTTTTTCTCTAACCCACCATGCTCATGTTTTGCTTTTAATTGCGGTTGTTTTCTTCTTACCCACTTGCTTTTAATTTTGATGTCAACATATATGAATATTTTTCTTTCTTTTTTTCAATTTTAATACTAAATACTAATATTATTATTTGTTTGGAAACTTACTTTCTCTGGGATGATAGAAACCCTAGCTAGATTTAGAACTCATTACTCCACCATCATCATGTCATCATCATTATATATTTTTGCTATTTTGTGGTTTCAATAAAGGAAAATTATCATCAATATTCTTATTATTTTATATAAAATATATTGCTAATCATACAGCCTAAAAAGTTTTAATTGTTCCAAAATTTTGTAATTAAATAACATGCATGGCATTATTAATTAATTAATTAATATTATTATTATTATGAGTTTATATTTGATATTTTGTTAGTGTATAAATTTTATATATTGTCAATGAATCAGATAATAATAACTCATTAATAAGATGAATCTAATAATAATATCATTAATAAGTAAATTATTTTAATTTATGTATATTTATTTTAAAGATTAATATTTACTCATTAATAAATTATCATCATTTGATTTATTGACAATATATAAAATTTATATACTCAAAATATATCATATATATATATATATAAATTCTATTATTATTATTATTATTATTATTATTATTTTTTTTTTAAAGAAGTTCTTATGCTAGAGGACTTTTATCTATCAAATCATGTAACATACAATGTCAAACTATAACATAAACATGTGGATAACAAGTGAAAGTTTGATTTTGTTTTAACTTAATATTCAAAATTTAGTAGAAAATGAAATTAAACTTTTGATATTTTTATTGATCAATGGAAAAAAAATTTAATTATTATATATTATTTGTAAACATGTGACAACTCGTAATTATTATGAGTTTTGCAATTAGCACTAAATAGTAGCTTTCTATATTTACATAGTACATGGAAAAGAAAAAGTTACCCTTTATTGATATCTTCCTCTAAAGGATGCCATTGAGTTACATGACTAAGTTGATAATTTCCTTTTCTCTTGACTATTTAATTTATTTGTAATAACATATGACCATACTCGTCAACATATATATATATATTTGGTATAAAAAAGTTTGGGATAAATAGATTATTTAGTTTTCAAAATAAAATATATTATATCTAATAACTTAAAATAAGTTGTTATAAATCATATATTTAAAATAATTTCAACAATAAATCATTAGTAAGACTCAAATTTAAAATCTTTTTATTAAAAAAATAATTTTAATTAATTAAACCAACTACTGACGAAATATATTTAAGCTTTAGTTGAACTGAACACTTTATCTCGCATCATTTGCGTAGACATTGGGAACGTGGCCTCAATGAGACTAGGACGCAATTCTCCTTATAGTCAGACAATTATTTTAAAATATATAACTAGTTCAGGCAATTAAATAAATGAAACATCACATACTACAATATTGTTTGCCTATAACTTGTCTTCATTAAATGGTAATATGTCCCAAAAAGAAATTCTTCATTAATGGGCTATGACAGATAGCTACTGCAAGTGCCTCTCTTGCTTCAAAATAAGAGGTGACATTGGTTAAAAAGTAGTAGTGAAAGCAATTAAAGCTTTTGCCATTGTTTGCTTGTTGCAGGCAGTAACACCAGCCCCTAGTCTCCATTGTTTTCAGCTTTCCAATGAAACCACCATTTCCTTCCAATTTTGTACCCATATCTTCCTCTCTGCTATGGATTCTGGACTTCAATAAATGAAGCTAAACAACAAAACAAAGCAAAAAAAAAAGTCTTTCAACGCCCTGCAAGCAATAAAGCAAAAAAAAAAAAAACCTTTGCTACCTTTGTTGATATATTGGTTTAATTTCTCGGTCTCTTTCCAGGCATGGGAAGGTCTTCAAAACACACGTCTTGGGAACACCCATCATTGTTTCCACAGATCCCGACGTGAACAAGGTGGTTTTACGGAACCATGGCAACATCTTTATTCCTGCTTATCCCAAATCTATCCGAGAGTTACTTGGCCAACATTCCATACTTCAAATGAATGGTGATCTTCAGAAGAGAGTTCATGCACTTATTGGAGGTTTCTTGAGATCCCCACGGCTTAAAACCCGTATTACAAGACATATTGAAAACTCTGTCAAACTTGTTTTGGGTTCTTGGCAACACATGCAGCTGATACATGTTCAAGAAGAAACCAAAAAGGTCAATTCACAAATAGTATAACAAAAGTTAATTCCAAATACTGATATACAATGTGACCCTGATGTCTGGTTCATGGACATGTCAGATTACGTTCGAAGTCTTGGTAAAAGTTTTAATGAGTGTTGGTCCTGGTGAAGATTTGAACTTTCTTAAGAGAGAATTTGAAGAATTCATCAAAGGTTTAATTTGCTTGCCTATCAAATTTCCAGGAACAAGACTTTATAAATCTCTGAAGGTGAGAATATGTTATATATACTAGCATTTATCTACTCTTCGTTAACCATTTCTGGAGGGTTTGTTTCTACAAGGTTTGATTTGTTCGTTTGCAGGCCAGAGAAAGGTTACTGACAATGGTGAAACAGATTGTGGAGGAGAGAAAATTGGGTATGGAGAAAACAGACGAAAAGAGTAATCCCATTGATGCAGTGGACGTGTTGTTACGTGACAGCGAAGAATCAAACGAGAAGCAATCTCTGCTGTTGGATTTCATCAGTGGGATCGTAATAGAGATGATGATCCCTGGAGAAGAGACGGTTCCCATGGCAATGACTCTCGCTGTCAAATTCCTCAGTGACTGCCCCCTTGCCCGCCAACAGTTGATGGTACGTAACATAGCCCAAAAAAACAAATGAAAAAGCTCTCACCTTTTTTCATCCAACGACTAGGATTAATTTGATTTCACCTGCAAAACGGGGTCCCAAAGCCAACTATTTGACTTTTGTTTTTATTAGTTTTTTCATTGGAAAAGGAAGTCTATTTCATAGTTTATCAGACACACGAGTACATGTACATGTAAGACACATTTTACGTGTGGTGGGCCCCAGATTCTGTGCACGTTACTATTTGTACTTAGGATCCTGTTTGAGAAACTGAACTTTGATCGTTGATAAAATTTTACAAATAGTTGGTCTTACCGACTAATCTTTGGCAACAATGTAGAAAGTGATACCCAGAGAATTGGTTACAAGTTTCTGCATGGTCTGATGAGAATCAAAAGACATAACAGATAGAACTTAACTGGGAATTCATGTATTGAACTGTGTTGCCTGGCTGTGAACAAGAAGTAGAACACAAAAAAAAAAGTTTTAAGCTTGTTTTGGTTTTCCTGTTAAGATCTGTCTGGAGATGGTACATGAAGAAGAAATTCAAGGGGAAGAATTTATTGTTGTAAAGAACTAAAGATACATGACAGTTCTGAAGTCTATACTACCCATTTTCCTTCTTGAAGAAACAATAAAGGAAAAGTGATCCAATGGCATTATTTTTGGCTTCTCTCATGGAAAAGCAAATTTTTATAATTTTTCTTTTTGAAGAGAAAAAAAAAAGAAGATTTTTATACAACTGATGTTGATTTGTGCAGGAAGAGAACATGGAATTGAAGAAGCAAAAGACTAATTCTGCCGAAGACTGTAGTTGGACCGACTACTTGTCTTTGCCTTTCACTCAAAATGTGAGTCTCAAATTTCAGAGGAGATGCTGTAAAAGTTTCTCTTTACAGAAAAAAAAAAAAAAAAAAAAAAAAAAGAGCATTGACATCAATTTTTTTTTTCTTTGCTAGGTGATAAATGAAACTCTTAGACTGGCAAATATCATCAATGGAGTTTGGAGGAAAGCACTCAAGGAAATAGATATTAAAGGCAGTTTCATTATAGTATTGCTTTGAGCTTTGATTCGGAAGAAATAGGGAAAAACACACTTCATTTGACAAAACCGTTTTTATGGTTGTTTTTGCAGGTTTCTTAATACCAAAGGGATGGTGCGTTCTGGCATCTTTCATTTCTGTTCATATGGATGAAGAAAATTATGAAAACCCATATCAATTTGATCCATGGAGATGGGAGGTAAATTAAACAATGTCACTTCTTTTTTTTTTTTTTTTCTGGGTAATTGCACCATTTCAGGATTTGTTGGTTACAGAAACTTGGAGCTGCTGTTAACAACAATAGCTTTACACCAATTTGGAGGTGGGCAAGAAGGCTGTGCCCTGGTTTAGGAACTATCAAGGCTTGGAATATCAATCTTTCTTCAACCATCTCATCACCAGTTAAACATGGTAATTTATTGAATCATAGAATTCTATTCTACTTCTTTCTGCTGCTGGTAATTCAATCCATGAAGCATGGGGCACCCCTATGGTGGAAGGCCTTGGAATGTACATTCAACAGCTCACTAAATCCTACATGATTGAGTAGCGTTTCTTTTATTAATGACATGAACCAACAGAAGCAAAAGAATTGATATTTAGCTACCATGCCCTGGTAGATCGGTGTCATCGGAAGCCCACCAATCCATCCAGATTTGCTATCTCTTACAGTCTAACAAAACTCAGAAAACACTTTTTTTTTTCTTCTCATATATGCAAGGTGGGTTGCCCAAGAGGATGACATTATCTACTTTTCCCAACAGTTAAAGATGGAAGAGGAAAGCTGCCAATCAACGTCACCCTTCTTATGCAACTACCAGTAGTTTGGCCCATCCAGGAAAGCCTGTACAAAAATATCTAATATATATATATATATATATATATATATATATATTATATTTTAAATCTCAATTGGATTAGATATACCCTGACAGAAACTTTGGAAGTTTATCCCCACAACAAAAGGGAGCCATTGGGAATGGAATTTGTACAGCTGGCAATGATCTTTAAGAATTAGAATGGACTGTGTATTATGGTGTTAGTTCTCATGTCACCATCTATTTTCAAAGCAGCAGAAGTCCTCGGGCCCTTTTGGGTCCTTCAATATTGAATGAAGTAGGGATGATAAAATCTAAACTCTCATGTCTAAAGCTGCAAATCGATTAAATTTTTTTTTTTTGGTTTGAGATGATAATAACATTTGTGATGGTACAAAATCCATGTTTCACTGCCTCCTTCAATGACATTACTGCGTAGTGGGAGCCATGTTATTATAGAGCAATTATCTTCCATGGAAATTACTGGAGAATGCCAGCAAAGAAAAGCAGGGTATTGACTTCTAGATTAACAGCAATAAAAGAGCAAAAATGAATTAGATTGAAAGTCCAGCCATGAAAATTAGTTGTAGCAAATTTCTTTCCTTCTTTGTTTTGGAAAAAATAAAGCAGCTTAGAAGATTTAGAGGCTAAGAAAAGAGGGCTTATTGATTGAAGAATATTCGTCTAACTGATCCAAAATTGAGTAGTTGCTGTCTCGAATAAAACACTTACTGATATTGACAACACCAGACCAGATCAGTCACTCGAGGGAAAGATACATGATTCCCCAAGCAGGCAGGCAGGCACGTTAAATTCATGAAAGCAGCCGTGAACTTTTTACTGAATCCGACCGCAAGGTATAGGAGTAGCTTTCACATGTATTTGCTTCCATTTGTGCCATCTTTTCAATACTATTTTAGTCCTTCTGCTTTATGGGAGTGTTTCTACTTTGTAGTGTGCAGGAGTTCACTGATCTCATTTTACACATGCAGAAGCAATTATTTTAAAGAAACTTTCTTCCTTTTCTATGACTTTTGTTAGGCATTCTTTCAATCAGACATCACAAGCATCGTCATAAAATAAATTTTAATTCTAACTTATTTCATATCCTTTTTTACCAGTTCAATAATAAGTCTCAAAAGGACTCAAATAACAGATGGAAAGGGGAAAGAATCAAGCTCATTGGTTTGTAAAAAGCCACATTGGCAACTTCGGCAACAATCTTATGTGTTCCTAATCGCTGCACACAATAGCAAATTTCCAACAATATCAGATCTCCAAATGCCATTCAAGCTTGGGTTATCGGGCTGGCTTACCAAACATTAGGAAGGAAAACACAAACAGAGGCTTATAGAAAGTTGGTTGATCGTCTCAAAGCAGCGTGCACATCAGAAGCGCTAAGTCTACGAGCAAGCCAATTCTTCAAGTCATGGCCTTTTTCTTCTCTTCCTCGAGCCGGCTGCAAGCTCCATCCCAGCCTTTCGGCCATGCTCTTTCCCTTGCCCACTGCAGCCATCTTTCGCTCTACTTGCTTAATCTCCTTCTTCCTTTTAGCCTCCTGCACTTGAGCTTTCCTCTTCTTTGCCTCTGCCTGCAGAACCCCACTGTAAGACATAAGCCATTTTCCCCAGAACCCAAATGTGTAGATATTAAGAAATAGCCAACCTAACTCCAGGGACAAGCAGAAATGGACTATAGAAAAAGAAAATGTAAACTACAGAGATGATTCATTGGTGCATCCAAATATAAGAATACGCAAAGCAATTGTATGATTTACCAACCAAAAATATGTGAAACTCTAAGAAAATCTGACAAACAAGAAAGCCTAAGCCAGTTAAAAGTGTACCATAAGCGATGCATGAAAGCACCTGCATGTAGATATTTCACTTTAAAACTGTGTCTAAAATCCTGTTGTAATAATAGTAATAATAAGAACTGAGACCAAATAGTGCGATGCTGGCAAGCACAGCATACACAGCTAGACATTACAAGAGGTAACCAGTTAGAAGACCAATCCTGAGAAAATGTTAAAGACATTACAAAAGTTCCACAGCAACAATAAGATAGCCATGGTTTCAGAAGTGAATAGCGTAAAAAGGAAAGCCACTTATAACCACCAACTCATATTAGTTGTCCCTATTTTATGTTTTCTTTTGTGACAGAGAGTACATTCTTAACAATAGAACTATGGTTTTATCTAAATTGATATCTCCGAAGCTACAAATAATGCATTTAGAGATGACCTCCTGCAACCCCTAATATTACTTCCCAATATAATAAGAACAATTATGAGCCAAAAGTGCATCATATTTCATGTTTTACGAATTGTGACGCCATGCACAATTCACACTGCCCCAGGAACCAATGATCGAGGCATAATATGAATTGCCAACCAAAGACAGATTTCAATAAAGTAGTCACAATCAAATGCTGATTTTTACATGAAATGAAGAAAAGAATAGGACAGTGACATCAGTTCACAGATAAATTGGTTCATCTATACACATAATTCAGGATAAGCTGGAACGTTTCCCTCAGGCTATGGTAAAATCTATAGAAAGTATTAAGGAGAACCTTCTCCTGATGACTCCGACAATAGGACATGCTCTATGGTAAAATGAACCTGCCTCATTTAACATCCCAAAATCCCTATTGGCTAACTAAAAGATAACTTACTAAAAACATTACTCACATATATGCCTTAACAACTTCTTCTAAATGTATTCAAC
>NW_019167861.1:0-36269 GCF_002303985.1 Durio zibethinus
TAGATATTTCTACTTTCTCTTCTCTTTTCCTTTCTTACGTTTTTTTTTTTCTTTTTTACGTAGAAAGGCAGCTAACTAGGTGGGAGCAGGTAGGGTGTTAGTGGTATATATATTACTCTTATACTAGTTTTAAAAGACTTCCCAAAAGACTTATGAAGTCTTCCTCCAATTGACGTTGGCGTCAATTGAGATGTTTCTAACCTTTTTTTTTTCTTTTCATTTCTTTATTGTGGTGGAAAAAAAAGAAACACGGTTGATTGGGAGCAGCTAGGGTACTTGAAAAATAATTTAACAATTACGGTTTTTTACCATTAGATTACGATTTTTTTTTTAAGTTATAGTTTTTTTTATATTAGACTATGATTTTTTTTTTCTAAAATCAAAGTTTTTACCTATTTTGGCAAAACAAATTTATTTGGATTCATGCATATTGTATTTTGGTTATCAGAGTGCATTTAAAAGGGTATGCAAAGCAAGAAAAATAAAAATTATTAAAATATTTTATTAAGTTGAATGATGTATTATTTCTTCTTTAAAAAAAAAATTGAATCTATTTTCCTAAAAAAGAAAAAACAAAGAAATTTAACTATGAACATAGTTAGGTGTCAAAAAAGGTTTGTGGTTAAAATATTTTGGGTACCGATTTAGTATGTAATTTATTTTATATTGAAGCCCTATTTTGATATTACTAATAATCTTACATTCTTGATACTCGAAAATATTGTATGACCAAATCTCATAATTAAGTAATCAAAAATAAAAATATGATTAATAATCTTCTTTCTTTTGAATCAAACGCCTTTATAAAAAAATATGATTATGATGCAAATTTTCTTAAAGTTGGAAAGTTTGCATTTCTTAAAGCAATTGATTTGTTTTTTATCACCTTTTTTTTTTTAAATGCAGGATGATCTGCCTATTCTGTCTACTTTTTCTTTCTTTCTTTTTTTTTTTTGTTTTTTTGAAATTGTTGGCTACTTTTTTACTTCTAAACCAATGAGTGTTAAGGATAAAGTTATGACTAAAAGAATTAAAATAACCTAAATGTGAAAACACTAACATTTCTTGTTGAAAGTGGGATCAAGCCTTTATTAAATTTCTTCTTCTAGGCTATGGTTGGATGAAGTATTTGAAAGATGTAACGAATTTCAAGCAGGCTGTTCAAAAGTCAAAAAATAAATTCATTTATTTTGCTAAAGAGAGGAAAGGAGTTCAAAATTTTGGCAAATTTCAAATGTGTAATTGAATTCAAAGTTGGATCAAATCCACGAAATCTCTTTTTTGTCATCAAGTCAAGATCTCCGTAGCCAGAAAAATGGGTTTAAGAGAGAAAAAGTTTAAGCTTTTGTTTTTGTTTTTTTTTTTTTTTTTTTTTTTTTGAGATAGAAAGACAATATGGATGAGTGAGTTTTTTACTCTTTTTTTGCTTTTAGCATGTGGGGAAGTATGACAGTATTTTTTAATTTCTTGATTATTATTGTTTACTTACCTTTTTTTCTTAATCGGTCAAAATGACATACTTGTCAAAGGCAATCCAAATAATTTTATAGTGTGATGTGATTTTCACCGTTCAATTGGGTTTTGAGTTCTAATACTCATTTGCCCTTTTATTTATTTAAAAAGGAGACACAAAGAAATTTAACTATGAACATAGTTTAGGTGTCAAAAAAGGTTTGTGGCTAAGATATTTGTTGGGTATTGATTTAGTATGTAATTTATTTGATATTGAAGCCTTAATTTTTATATTACTAATGCTCAAAATATTGTATAACTAAATGTAATAATCAAATAATCGAAAATAAAAATATGATTAATAATCTTCTTTCTTTTGAATCAAACGCCTTTAGAAAAAATATGATTATGATGCAAAGTTTCTAAAAGTTGGAAAGTCTGCATTTCTTAAAGCAATTGATTTATCTTTTATCACCTTTTCTTTTGAAAATGCATCATTCTATCTACTTTTTCTTTATTTTTTATTTTTTGAAATGTTGGCTTTTTTTTTATTTCTAAACCAATGAGTGTTAAGCATAAGTTATCGGTAAAAGAATTAAAAGAATCTAAATGTGAAAACACTAATATTTCTCTGCATGATTTTATGAAAGCAATATCACCCTCTATTTCTTGCTGAAACTGGGATCAAGCCCTTACTAAATTTCTTCTTCTAGGCTATGGTTGGATGAAGTATTTGAAGGTTGTAATATATTTCAAGCAGGCTTTTCAAAAGTCAAAAAATAAAATTCATTTATTTTGCTAAAAAGAAGAAGGAATTTCAAAATTTTGGCAAATTTCAAATGTGTAATTGAATTCAAAGTATGACGTGATATCCACAAAATCTCTTTTTGCCATCAAGTCAAAATTTCGTTGCAAGAAAATGGGGTTTAAGAGAGGAAAAGTATAAGTTTTGGGGGTTTTTTTTTGGTGATAGAAAAAGAATAGTGATGAGTGAATTTTTTCTTTTTCTTTTTGTTTTTAGCTTGTGGGGAAAGTATGACGTGATTTTTTAATTTCTAGATTATTATTATTTACTTACTTTTTTTAATAGGTTGAAATGACAGATTTGTCAAATGTAATTTTTTAAAAAGTTTTTTCTTTATAATGAAAATGATTTTTCCACGAAAATTTATTTATTTTTATATAATTAAATAGCTTTGCATACTATTTATGTGTCAAAAGAATTGCATAAATAAAAATTAAAATTGATTATAATATTTAATTGTGAATTAAATTTTAAAATTATCTATTTATCCATTTTTAAATTAATTTAATTTTTTATAGTTGTTTTTGTTTTAAAAATTAATATTTTGAAATAATTATCTTTCTTTTATAATTACTACTTTTTTTAACTTTTTTTAATTATTAATTTTAATAGATCCAAAGGATAAGATTAAATCATTTTAACTTTTTAGTTTTACAGTGGTGTAAGTTAACTCCTCTCCATAAATTATTATATAGGTATATTTAATTCTTACTTACTGTTCAGAGACATTGACATTATAATACTTCTCTATTAATTAAATTGATTACAATTACTTAAATGTATACAAATAATGATCCTTCAAATGAAAATAAAATAAATTTATAATTTAAAAAACAAAAATAATTAATTAATTGCCGTGTATAGCAATTTCCTAAACCCTATTAGAGATATACTCTTAATTGCAGTTCACTTTACAATGTAAATACAAAGTGAGGGAGGTGACGCAAAAACAAATTAATTGCTAAGTTGCAAGTGGTGTAAATTTCAACCATAACATTTATTTCAGTGTTAAAATTAATAGTTTGATTAAAATTTGTCAATCCATTTATTTATATTTTGAAATTTAATATGGATTTTAAAGTTATAATTTCATTTTAATTATCAAATAACTTGATTCAAAGATATTAAATAAAATACTATAAGAATCAATGCTTCAAATGTTATTTGAAATAAATTCAACTTTTAACTTTTTCACTTCATCTTATCTCTATTTAGCTTACATATTAAATTTATCAAATAATAAATGAAAATAATGTATATTTTATTTATTTTTCAAGTTTTCTTATCAAACACACATTAAAAAATAACATATTTGTAATGTTTTCACTTTCTCCCCTTTGAAATTTTAATCCATTGATTAAATCAACATTGATTTTTTTTAAACAAAAAATCTTTGATGAAAATAAGTTTTTCATTCAAAATCAAAACAGATCGCAGAAGTCAAAGATAATTTATATTGGATTTACATTGAATAGCGTTAGGATTAGTTAGCTAAAATTTTGCTAGCTCAGCGCTCAATAAATTTAATGGTAAGGCTGCACTTTGTTTTGGTTTTCTATTACCAGCAATTTTATGTATTATATTGCATTTGTTGAAATTGATAATAATTTTATGTCATAAAATCAATTATAAATTATATTATTGTTATAATTTATAAATTTCAAACAAATATTATTATAAAATTATAAGTCATACAATTCATATTGTATATTTTTGTATTTAGTAGCTATTATTATTTTTATTAATACCACATAACACAACAATTTATGTTATTATGAAAAACTCTTTATTTAAGGTCAATTATTTTTAAATCGGATGCCTTTTAAAAAATTTCTTTATTTTATGCTTTTATGATTTTCTTTTAAATGCTTAATTTGATTGATGTAATAAGATTTTTTTATTTTATCAATTTTATTTAATATTTTCAATAAAAAACTTCACAAATTTCATTTACCAAATTTTATCTAAAGTTTCATTTAGAATGAATTGATGCTACTATTCAATGTGTTTTAAGTACCTTTTTGTTGCAATTGTAACGTGCTTTGTTGTTTAGATAGTGAAGACACGGTATGACTATGTTTACGTGGCTCCACCACACCATACTTTTGACACTTTAAACATTTTTGCTCTCTTTTTTTTCTTACTTTTTAATTAATAAATTATGAAATAATATTTTAATTTAATATAATGAAATTTTTTGTTATATAATAAACTTATAAATAAATAAAATTATAACTATATTATGAACTAAAAATTATTATTTTATAAAAAAATTAATTAACTAAAAATAAAATTTATTATTATATTATATTATTATTTTAACTAAAAATAGATAACTACATCATTAATAAAAAAATTAAAGAAAAAATATCATTTGATACATTATTATTTTTATTAGTTTTTAATTTTTTATAAAAAAATTATTATTTTACATAAAAATAATTTATTAATTTTTAAATAATTTATTAATTTTATAAAATGTTAAATAATTTAAAACTCTTATTACATTTAATGCTGATTTCTTTTTTAATTATAATTTACCTCACTTCTATCTCTTGTTTGCAAGGAAATACATGTTTTGACAATTGATTTTAATCTAATTGATATAGTGCCTAATCTAATCGCTGTTTTTAATATCACAAAAGTTAATTTTATCATCCATTCAAATGAATTCTAAATCATTTCCATTATACTAGAGATGTCAATTTTATCCAAATTTGATAAAAATTTGATTTTTTATTTGAACGAAAATAAACAATTTTATTAAATTTAAGAGATAAAGACGAAGATGTATATGATTTTAAATCTTTACTTACAGAATTTCACTTAATTCATTTAAAATCTTTTCTATTCAGAGTTGACTAACTTTTGCATATCCTTCAACCTATAATTTAATTAGCACCATGAACACCAAAAGAATTGGATAAGACTCCATATTGAATAAAAGATAGGTTTAAACCAAGTTAAATGAATAAAAATTTATATATATTTTCAAATTGTTACTTTATAAATTGACTTTATTGTTGATTTATGATCTATAGGATTGGTATCTTCATTTAATAATTGATTTATTATTATATATATGTATATGATAGAGCTTTTAAAAATTTATTAATTTTTATAAATATATTATTATAAAATAAATGTCAATTTTTTAATTTTCTTTATAAAATTTGAAAAAAAAATTGTATCAGATAATTTTTAATTCATTAATTTGTCTATGTACTTAATTTTTTAATTATGACCTAATGATATGTAATAATCTTATAAACTCATTTATCAAGTTTAAAATTTAGAATGATGTATCATATAATTTTCATTTTAAAAAATTTATCATGTAAATTTTATAACCCATTCTTTTGATTAAAAAAAAAAAGCACAAACTAAATTAGAAAACTTTTTATTATAAAAAATAGAAAAAAAACCAATAATCAATATTTATAAGAGAATTTAAAATTTAATTTACTTAATTTAAATATCAATATTTAAAATTTTTTTATGTTATAAATTTTTTATAAAAAAATTCAACGAAATTAATTTAAACGTATAAGACCCGCTGGTATTAAAGTTGCATTTTTCCATGAATGTCTCGTAGAAAGTTAAATAGTCTAAAATGGAAAGCTAGAGTTGACGACAACACCCAAACTTTGCTCTCTTCTTTGTGCGTTGGAGACAGCCATTACAATTGGGTTGGAATTGCCTGCGATAAGGCTAGAAGCGTCACCAATCTAAGCCTTCTAGATTACGAGTCCACACACAAACAAATTAAATAAAAATATTTATTAAATAAAAAAAGAAAAAGAGATGAATGACATGTGGCACCTTAAAGAAAGGCTGTACATTATCAAAATTTATCGTTTAGATATTAATCATTTAAAAGTTATTAAAAATTTGGAAATGCATATTATTGGTGAATTTAGAAATTTTTGAAAGATTTTTTATGCTTTTGAAGGACAAGTTTATAAATTTGATCAATAATTGTTTATATATTCATATAAATAACTTAAATTAATCATTTAAAATTGTTGCAATTTGACTATAGTTGTCACACAAACATACATGTATTAATATAATAAGTAGCTAAAATTAACATACAAAACCAAATCCGAAAACGAATTTATTGGTTGTGAATATCATAATGGGTATGAATATGATTTCCAAACATGAGTCTAGCTCATACCTTAAGTTATGGATTGTCAAAAATCTAAGAACTCATGGCACATTTGGTTTGCAGAATGAAATAAAGGAGGAATAGGATTTGTATTTTGTGAGAATAAAAAATAAAAGGAATAGAATAAAATATGTATTTGTGAAATTTTATTATTATAATAGATCAAAGAAGGAACTTGTATTAATATGTTTGATTAGTTCAAAAAATATGATAGAATAAGTTCAAAGAATATGCTTAGTTCAAAGATTTTGTTTTTATGTAAATCCTTGTAGAATTGTAAATCCTTATAGAATTTTAACTCTTCTAGATAATATTGAATCTATAAAATGACTTAAATTTGGAACTATTTAATTTTTAAAATTTAAACTTAAAATAATCTAATTTAACCATCAATTTTTCTTGACTTAAGAATTTACAAGTCAAATTTGATATATTTTTACTAAGTTAGTGTTAAAATTAATAATTTGATCAAAAACTTTTAAGCAATTTATTTATATTTTAAAAATCTATATGTATTTTAAAGTTATAATTTAGTTTTAATTACCAAATAACTTGATACCAAGATATTAAATAAAATATCATAAGAATCAAAACTTCAAATCATATATGGAATAAATTTAATTTTAACTTTTTTACTGCATGTGTTATATCTCGATTTAGCTTACAAATTAAAGAATATACTTATTAAATAATAAATAAAACTATTTTTTTATCTATTTTTAAAATTTTCTTATCAAAATATACATTAAAAAAAACATATTTACATATTTTTAATGTTTTCACTTTTCTTTCTTTAAATTTTTAATTCATTGATTAAATCAACATCGATTTTTTGTACTAAAAAATTTACGATGAAGAGAGATTTTTCATTTAAAGCCATAACAAATCACATAAACGTAAAAAATAACTTATATTAGATTTACATTGAATAGCGTTAGGATTAATTACCTAGAACTTTGCTAGCTCAATACTAAAAAATCTGTAATGTCAAGGTTGCAATTTGTTTTGGCTTTCCATTAGCAACATCTGCTTATATATCTTTCTACATTTATTAAAATTGATAATAATTTTATATGTCAAAAAATCAATTATAAATTATATTGTTGTTATAATTTATAAAATTCTAATCAATATTATCAAAAATTATAAGTCATTCAATTCATACTATATATTTTTGTATTTATTGCTATTGTTGTTTTTATTGATATCATACGACATAATAATTTATTTTATTATGAAAAAACTCTTTATTTAAAGTCAATTAATTTTAAATCGAATGTCTTCTAAATTTTTTTTATTTTAGATGCTCAATTTGATTTATTAAACATGATTTTTTTAATTCATCAATTTAAATTTTTAGTTTAAGTTTTCATTTGATATATTTAATAAAAAATTCACAATTTTACTCATAAAATTTTATCTAAAACCTCATTTAAAATGAGGGAAAATAATAGAAGCAGTCGAATTAACAACCGCATTCCCACACTTTAAATTTTGTGAAGCCACGTCAATTAACTTTTGTAAATCAAAACCAGTTACTTGTTTAGATAATTTTAGCTTCAGTAATGATATTTTTCAAATGCTTTCTTTTGCTGTGGAGTATAACTTGATTGGATTTGTTTTAAATGTTTATTACATATAGAAATAAATATATTCCATTTTTTTTTCACTTACACATTTTTCTTTTATTGTTGAAATTTTTTTACAATTTAATTAGTCAATATATATTATTAATTAAAAATAAAAAATTAAGTCATTTCTATTATTATGAAAAAAAAAAAGTTGATATTTGAAAAGGTCAAAAATAATGATTTGTCCTTTTCATCTCACGATCAAAGATATTAAACAACTTGTAATAACAGGCATCTGAATTTAAGTTGTACAACTTGAATGACGTGGCTTCACAACATGTAAGTGTTTTTCCAACTGCCCCCAGCAGTCACTGTTTAATGTATTTAAGCGATTTTTTGACACAATGGTACTTGACTTTGCTGTTTGGATAGCGAAGGCACGATCTGATTTTGCTGGAACGGAAGACTTAAACTTCATTGATGGCAAAAGGGGTTGTGGTGGCTCACCACAGCATACTTTTGAGACTTTTGACATTTTTTTATTTTTAATTAATAAATTATGAAATAATTTTTTAATTTAATATAATGAAAATTTTTATTATATAATAAACTTATAAATAAATAAAATTATTATTATCTTATTAACTAAAAATTATTATTTTATCATTATATAAAAAATTAATAACTAAATATTATATTATAAACTAAAAATAAAATTTAGTATTATATTATATTATTATTTTAACTAAAAATAGATAACTACATCATTAATAAAAAATTAAAGAAAAAATATTATTCGATATATTATTATTTTTTATTTTATAATTATTTATCAATAAAATTATTATTTGATAAAAATAATTTGATGATTTTTCAAATATTTATTAATTTTATAAATATTAAATAATTTAAAATTTATATGTAATCTAATATACTTAATAGTTATTTCTTTTCTAACTACAATTAAATTCACTTTCATTATTTATTTGCATCGAAATACATATATTCATAATTAATTTTAATTTTATATATATAGTATTTAATCTTATCTTTTTAATCTCATCTAAAATATTGGTATTACCCATATAAATGGACCCAAATCATTTTTATTACACTAAAAGTGTCAATTTATCCAATTTCGATGAAAGATTTAATTTTTTATTTGAATAAAAATAAAATAAATATTAAATTTTAGAAATTGAATCTGAAATGTGTAAAATTTTAAAACTTCACTTACAAAATTTCTTTTAATTCATTTAAAGCTCAATTTGAATTACACCGTAACTTCGTTGTAGTGTGAGTAAGTACCTTTTTACTATAATTTCACTGTGATTATCCATTTGGATAATTTTATTACAGTGCAATTAATCCTATGTGGCATCGATCGGCGGAATAATCTCCATTGGTGAAAAAGGATGCAGTGACTCACTGCAATCCATTTTGGACATTTTTGTTCTCATAAAATTCTTTTAATTTCATTTTACCCATTTTTTAAAAGTTTATTAAGATTAAAATAATTATAATAAATTTAAAAATAATATTTTATTTCTATTCGCATTATTATTTTTCAATTATATCTTTAAATAATTAATTTTTAATATTTTAAATATTAAATAAAATTAAAATATGTATTAAAATAATTTTTAATTCATTAATAAAATATGTCCATAATAATTATTTTTTATTTTCACATCACTACTATCATTATTTTTGCATTTAAATACATATTCAATCATTGATTTTAACCTCACATTTATGTATTTAATCTCATCGTTATAATAATTGATTTTATTTTTAATCTTATTATAATTAATTTCATCACCCATGTATGTCTTTTTTGAAACTATTCTTGCAAATCTTTCAACTTATAATTTAATTGATATCATGAATATATTACAAATGGGTGGCCAAAAGAATCGGATAAGACTCCATATTGGATAAAAGATTTGCTTTAACCAAATTAAATGAATAAAAATTTACACATATTTTAGAATTATTATTTTATATATTGACTTGACTGTTGATTTATGATTTATAGCACTAGTATGTTCATTTAATAATTGAATTATTATTTTATATACATATATATTGACCATAGAGTTTTTAAAAATTTATTAACTTTTATAAATATATTATTATAAAATACATGTTAATTTTTTAATTTTGTTTATAAAATTTATATTAGATAGTTTTGCACATTGATATGTAATAAAATCTTCTAATTTATGCCATTTTTGGTTCCATCAAGAAAACAATTAAATAAAAATTTGGTAACTCACTTTTGGATTGTATTTCTTCTAAAGATCGAGCTGTGTGTAATTCTTGGGGTCTCGAAATCATTTAAATTTATTATGGTTAAGTATTTTTGGTTAAACTATTATTACATTTAAACTG
Source organism: Durio zibethinus (assembly GCF_002303985.1). Next base: position 10,394 of record NW_019167861.1, read on the forward strand.
ATTGATCTTGTTTTTTGAAGTAGACTTGATCTGTTTTTTTTTTTTAATGAATAAATTGATTCATTCATGCCAAAAAAAAAACTTTTAATTTTTTAATTTTATTTAATTATTTTAATAAAAAATTTAATAAACTTACATAATTTCATTTAATTCATTTAAGTCTTTTTTATTGCACCATAATGTTGATATTGTTAACTATTACGTATCTTCCAACCTATAGTTTAATTAGCACCATAAACACGTTAAAAATGAGAAGTCAAAACATTGGATAGGACTCCATATTGGATAGAAGATATGCTTTAAATGAATAAAAATTTATACATATTTTAGAATTGTTATTTTATAAATTGACTTGACTGATGATTTATGGTTTATAGAGTTGGTATCTTCCTTTAATAATTGAATTATTATTTTATATAAATATATAGAAGATAGAGTTGTTAAAAATTTATTAATTTTTATAAATATATTATTACAAAATACATGTCAATTTCTTAATTTTTTTTATAAAATTTAAAAAACTTATATTATATCAGTTTTTATCCATAATTTATCTATGTACTTAGTTTTTTTTTTTAATTATTACAGTTTAAAATTTTAATTGATGTATTAGATAATTTTCATTTAAAATAATTATCATTAAAATTTTTTAACCTGATTAAAATAAGCGCAAATTACACTAAAATCTTCTTTTATTTACATTATAAAAGAAAAAAAATCAATTATCAATATTTATGAAAAAATTGAAATTTTAATTTAATTATTTTATATAATCACAATAAATTTAAATTTTAAATAACAGTATTTACATTTTTTTTCTATATTGTAACATTTTTATTAAAAAAATCCAACAAAATTAATTTAAACATAAAAGACCTATCGATCTTAAAGTTGTATTTTTCACTTGATGTAGATGTTTCATAGAAAATGAAATGATGTTGTATTTTGCATAAATTGATTTTAAAATATATAATTGCATCCTAAATGAAATAACAGGATAAACCCAATAAAAAAATGTTCAAAGGGATATGAATAAAATCTAAAATCTAAAATCATTTTAAATTTATTTCAAAAATATTAAACAAAAAATGATTAAATAAAAATAAAAATAAAAATCTATAAATTAAAAGATTTTGTTTCATAAATTAAGTGTGTAAAATTAAAAAAAAAATTTGATAAATTTTTTAAATAATATTTTTATCGTTGAATAAGCACCGATCAAAAATGAATTATAAATAATATTTGATTTCTTTTTACATTCTTATTGATTTTTTTGAAATCCATCAATTTATCAATTTAACTTTTTTATTAAATTACTTTTTGTAAAGAATTTTTCAAATTTCACTTTAAAAAGTTCATCTAAATTGGTTATTTTTAACATGTTGGTAAAACTACTAATAAGTTAATGTTAAAATTAATAATTTAATTAAAAATTTTAATCAATTTATTTATATTTTAAAAATTGGTATGGACTTTAAAATTATAATTTTGTTTTAATTATTAAATAACTTGATTCCAAGATAGTAAATAAAATATTATAAGAATCAAAACTCCAAATCTTATATGAAATAAAATCAATTCTAACTTTTTCATTTCATGTTATATCTTGATTTAGTTTACAAATTAAAGAGTATATTTACCAAATAATAAATAAAAATATATTTTTGATCTATTTTTCAAATTTTCTTATCAAACATACATTAAAAAAAATTCATATTAACATATTTTTTATGTTTTTACTTTTCTCTCCTTAAAATTTTAATCCATTGATTAAATTAACATCAATTTTTTTGTACTAAAAAGTCTATGATGAAAAGATTTTTTTATTTAAAGTCAGAACATATCACATAGACGTAAAAAATAACTTATATTATATTTACTTTGAATAGTGTTAGGATTAATTAACTAGAACTTTACTAGCCCAATATGCAATAATTTATTAAAAATATATACTATTCATACTATATATTTTTGTATTTAGTTGCTATTGTTGTCTTTATTGATACCAACGGCACAATAATTTATTTTATTATAAAAAACCTTTTATTTAAGATCAATTAATTTTAAATCAGTTGCCTTTTAAAAAAATTTTATTTTATGTTTTTTATTTTAAATGCTTAATTTGAGTTATGTAACATGATTTTTTTTAATTTATCAATATAAAATTTTAAGTTTAGCTTTAATTTAATATATTTAATAAAAAATTCACAATTTTACTTACAAAATTTTATCTCAAGACCTGATTTAAAATGAAAGGAAATACTAGCAACAGTCAAAATAATAACCGCATTCCCTCCCTTCAAATTTTGTGAAACCACGTCATTTAACTTTCGTAAATCAAAATCGGTTACTTGTTTAGATAGTTTTAACTTCAGTAATAACATTTTTCAAAGGCTTTCTTTTGCTGTGAAGTATAACTTGATTGGATTTGTTTTAAATGTTTATTACATAAAGAAATAAATATATTCCAATTGTTTTTTTCACTTAAACATTTTTCTTTAGTTGTTGACAATCTTTTTACAATTTAATTAGTCAATATATATTATTAATTAAAAATAAAAAAGTAAGTCATTTCTATTATTACAAAAATAAATGTTACGGTTGAAAATAAAAAAGTAAGTCACATCTATCTTTCATTTTCATCAAAAATTATATATTTATAATTAATTTTAATTTTACAGATATAATATTTAATCTTACCTTTTTAATCTTATCTAAATCGATCTTATTACCTATTTAAATAGATCATAAATAATTTTTATTGCATTAAAAATATCAATTTTATCCAAATTCGATAAAAAATTTAATTTTTTTTGAATAAAAAGAAAATAGATATTAAATTTTAGAAATTGAGATTGAAATGTGTATGATTTTAAAACTTCACTTACAAAATTTTCTTTAATTTGTTTAAGGCTCAATTTTTAATGCCTTAGTGCCCGTTTGGATTCTACTACACTTTCGATGCTATATGATTGAACTGATTGCACCACCAATTGATCCAAATGTTAACTCTAGTAAGATTTATTCAGTATAATTTTTTTATTAAATTACTTTTTAATTACAGTTACAGTAATTTTTTTTAATCATAATTATAATAATTTTTATTTTTATTTTTAATCTTATCATAATAAATCTCACAACCTATCTATCTAAATGGATCTTACTTTCTTTATATTGTAATTTTACTTTTTTTAATAACTTATTTTGAAAGGCAAGTCCTTTCAGGCATTTTCCCATGATCCATCTCGGGTCACAATTTTTATATGTAGAATAAAAGTGAATAAGCAAGAACTACAATAAACAGTTAATGGTGAAAAAAATTAAAATCAATTTAAAATTGTAGTGTTGGGTCCAGTTTAAATTAATTTTTTTATTTGATTTAAATCAAATTTGGATATTAAATTTATATATTAAGTTCAGGTTGGATTTAAAATCTGAATGTGAAAAACAAAAAAAAATAAATTGAATCAAATTATATATGTTTATTAGTTTTTAAATTTTTAAAAATTTTTCTAAAATAAAAATAATTATTTATATAAATCTATTTAAATATATTAAAAATTATATTAAAATAATAAATAAAAAATTAAATTTAAAAATTAATGAACCGTACCGAATTGTTAAAATTCATTTTGGATTAGATTAGTTTTAAAGAAAGATCAATTTGAATTCGAATCAAATTTAAAAAAATCATAATATTATACATTCTAAAAAAACGAATTAAATCCAATCCAATCTAAAACATTAATAACCCTAAAAAAATTATTATTAACAAAAAAAAATAATCATCTCCCAATCACTTTTTTCTTTTTTTAATTATCACCCTCTATTATTTCGCTCCCACTTGCTCTCCATGGTATCATTTCGCTTCCACTTAAATCCCTAGGTTTTTTATTTTCAAAAATACAAAATGATATATTTAAAATTTATAAAATGTGTTTAAATGAAATTTTTTATAATTTTGAAAAAAATTAAATGAAAACATTTTAAAATGCATTATTTTAAAATATTAATGTTTATAATAATTTTAAAAAAATTATACATATCAAATTGAATTCAAAAAATTTAAAACTCATTGACTCATAAAATTAATAGAGTTTATATATATATATAAGTATAATATATGAATGATAAAATATAATATTTAATATTAATATTTATAATTTTATTAAGTTTAGTCAAATCAAATTGATTGACTTAATTGAATTACAAACTAATTTAAAAACTCATTAATAAAAAAACAATTTAATCGAATAAATTTGAATCAAATTTTAAATTTTTTATTTAAATTAAACTCAAATCAAAGTTAAATTTAACTCAAATTTAATAATTTATAGATTCAATTTGAATACATCCTAATAAGGAGCAAATATTTGAAGGAATAATGGCAAACCTAGTATCCAAAATATGGCAGAATCAATGGCAAATTTAGCAATTCATGTTGCAAAACTTATTGAGAAATTAAATTCTGTCAAGGAAGAATTGTTCAATGAATTTAACAATTCCATGGGACTTCTATGATAGATCCAAATTTACAGCAAATGGAATTTCAACCATATACGTTGAAAAAAAATGCTGAAATTAAAGTCCGTGCGAAGGGCAATAAAATTATTGACGACAGGAGTGAAAATCAGTACAAAACGATGAGTCACCAAAACATGAGATACCAAATGTCAAATCTTGAAACAGAGAGGCATCCAATCCCAAAGATATTAACAAGGAAAAGAAATCAGGCATCTCAGCAAGTCCATCAACAGCAAGGACAAAGCAACTACAGTTCCTCAGATTTACAAGATAACAATCATGTGAAAAAGAAAGGAGTTTGGGTAAAAACCATTCCCCATTACAAATTTAACTCAGAATTGATATTGCCAACTTGTGAAGAAAGTAGAATTTTACAGTCGTACCTATAGTCAGAAGGAAAAAGAAGTTTTGAGCTACTTGAACCACTCATTTATAATGACATACAGCTGTTAAGAGAGAATCAATTATTTAAATATCTGATGTAAGCAATGATGTAAAAAGTTCTATTTTATACGACGATATTAATTCAAAATTTAATTTAATTATTTTATAAAATTATTTTTAATATTAATTCAAAATTTAATTTAATTAATTTATAAAATTATTTTTAAAAAATAACACTTATAACATTTTTTTATTTCAAACGACAACTTTGTTTATAAAAAAATTCTGTTTATATTTTAAATTTATACAATTAATATTTTTTTAAAAAAAATTTAAAAGTAGGAGAAATTATTTAAAGTTAGCCGTTAATCTATAAAAAAAATTTACAGATCATTTAAAATTTTTTAAATTTATAAATTATTTATCAATAAAAAATTATAAAAATTTAAATTTAAATATTTTACATTTATATTTTAAAATTTAACCACTTATATCGATCTCAATTTTGAATTTATACAATTAATTTATATTTACATATATCTCCGATTGTGACAATTTCATCAAAATAATATAATCAAAATGTACTTCTTTTAGTTTTATTTATAAAATATATTTTTTTGCCAATTGAATTAATTTTAATCTATTTTTAACACTTTAGTATCAATTTGAATTTGATCACATTTTTTATGTAATACGATTGAATTTATTATATTATTAATTAAATTTAAATGTTAATTTTAGTGAGATTTATTCAATATAAATTTTTTATTAAAATTTTTTCAATCACAATTATAATAACTTTTTTTTTAATCATACCAACAATAACTTTATTTCTATTTTTAATCTTACCATAATAAATCTTATCATTTATCTAAATAATGGAGTCTTACTTTCTTTATCTCGTAGCATTTTTTTTTAATAACTTACTTTGAAAGACAAGTTCCTTCAGGCTCTTCCTACGATCCATCTTGGGTCACAGTTTTTATATGTTGAATAAAAGTGAATAAAGCAAGAATTATAATAAAAAGTTAATGGTGAAAAAAATTAAAATTTGATTTCAAATCATGGTATTAAATTCAATTTAGATCAAATTTTTTACTTGATTTAGATCAAATTTAGATATTAATATATATATATATATTTAAATTTAGATCAAATTTAAGATCTGAAAAAAGTTGAATCAATTATATATGTTTATTAATTTTTATATCTATTTTTAAATTTTTATAAAATAAAATAATTATTTTATATAAATCTCTTTAAATATGTTAAAAATTAGATTAAAATAATATATAAAAAATTAAATTTAAAATTAAAAACCAATGAACAAAACCGAATTAATAAAATTTGGTTTAGATTAGATCAATTTAAAAAAAAGATTAATTCGAATTCAGATCAAATTTTAAAATTTGTAATATTATATATTCTAAAAAAACGAATTAAATCTAATCCAATTTAAATTATTATCACTCCTAAAAAAAAATATTATTACCCAAAAAAAAAATCCATGCTATTGCTATATATAAAATCCTCTATTTGAAATTGAAGTGCACGTTTAGCCAAATTACCAGCGACTTTATTTCTTATCCATTGAGAAGTTTACTAAGCATAGAGTGAAAATTTTCAAGTAATTTCGACCAAAAATTTTTTTTTCAAGTAATTCCTTAATTTTTCTCTTTTAAAGAATGTTTGTGTTGGGTTTTGTCTCTTTAGAGTATGATCTTTTGTAATATTCCAAGATGATAGAGCTTGACATAAAAAAAATACTTGTAAACTAAACTAAGGAGACTTACATTCTAAGAAGTCTTTTTAGAATATCATCTTGAAATATTCAAAGATAATATTACAAAAGATCATATTTAAAGGAGACTTAACACAATACAAGCATTCATTAAAAAAAATAATAAGAAACTACATAGAAATTAAAACACGTTCCCGCTGTGATTATCCATTTGAATAACTTTATTACAGTGCGATTCAGTCAGAGGAATAATCTCCATTGGTGAAAAAGGATGTAATAACTCACCGCAATCCATTTTGGACATTTTGTCTTCATAAAATTCTTTTAATTTCATTTTACCCCTTCTTTAAAAATTTATTAAGATTAAAATAATTATAATAAATTTAAAATTAATATTTTGTTTCTACTCTCATTATTATTTTTTATTATTTCTTTAAATAATTAATTTTTTATATTTTATATATTAAATAAAATTAAAATATGTATTAAAATAATTTTTTAATTTGTTAGTGGATTAATGTCTAAAGTAATCATTTTTTATTTTCACATTACTACTACAGTTACTTTTACATTGAAATGCATATTCAATTATTGATTTTAATTTCATAGTTGCATATCTAATCTTATTGTTACAATAATTAATTTTATCATTATCTCTATTTTTAATCTTATGAGGACCAATCTCATTATCCGTCCAAATGAATCGTAAATCTTTTATGTTGCCCATAATATTAACGATTCTTATGTATCTTGCAATTTATAATTTAATTGGTACTATGAACATATTAAAAATGGGTGGCCAAAAGAAAGATACTTTAATTAAATTAAATGAATAAAAATTTACGTATATTTTAGAATTATTGTTTTATATATTGACTTGACTATTGAATTATGGTTTATATTTAATAATTGAATTATTATTTTATATGCATATATATATTGATGATAGAATTTTTAAAAATTTATATATTTTTGTAAATATATTATTATAAAATACATGTTAATTTGTTAATTTTGTTTATAAAATTTATAAAATTTATATTAAATAATTTTTAATTTGTTAATTTTTTTACATACTTATTTTTTTAATTATGACCTAATGATATGTAATAATCCTATAAACTCATTTATCAAGTTTAATTTGATTGATGTATCATATAATTTTTATTTAAATTAATTATCATGAATTTTTTTTAAACTTTACTTTTGATTAAAATAAGTGCAAATTAACTAAACTAAAATAATCTTTTATTTACTTTATAAAAAAATAAAATATAAAAAATTAATATTGATGGGAAAGTTTAAAATTTAATTCAATTAATTTATACAATAACAATAAATCTAAAATTTAAATATCAATATTTATAATTTTTTTATGTTACAATTTTTTATAAAAAAATTAATAAAGTTAATTTAAACGTAAAAGATTCACAATGTTGAAGTTACATTTTTTCACTTAATTTGGATGTTTCATAGTGACTGAATTGCGCTAGTTTTTTGCATAAATACCTCACCATGCCAGCCAATGTAATTTACAACAATTAACAAACAATACTTTTTGAACCATCCAAATCATGGCATCTTTCATGATACCATTCAAAGCCCTGTTCTTCCTCATAGTCGTCCTGCATCAGCCTCCCTTTGTTTTTGCTTCTTCATCCTCCGTTGCTGCAAATGAAACGGAAACTCTTCTAAAATGGAAAGCTAGTCTTGACAACAACACCCAAACTTTGCTCTCTTCTTTGTGGGTTGGAGGCAACCATTGCAACTGGGTGGGAATCACTTGCGACATGGATGGAACCATCACCGATCTAAGCCTTCCAGATCATATGTTGAACTTGAAAGGTACACTTCATAGTCTTAACTTTTTTTTCTTCCCTAACCTGGTGTGGCTTAACCTTCGTAACAACTCACTGTATGGGTCCATTCCCTCACAGATTGGGAACCTTTCCAAGCTCACCCACCTTGACTTGTCATACAATACTTTTTCTGGGAATATTCCATCCGAAATTTCCTTATTGAGAAGTCTTGAGTTGATTTCCTTATCAAATAATGAGATCAATGGTTCCATTCCACAAGAAATAGGAAGGTTGAGTTCAGTTTCCAAGATCTATTTCTATGTTAACCATCTAAGTGGTTCTATACCTGAAGAGGTTTGCAACCTTTCCAAGCTCACTGAGCTTGACTTGTCACAGAATAATTTCTTTGGAAGTATTACTTCTAAAATCGGAAGGTTGAGTTCACTTTCTATACTTGCCCTTAATGCAAACAATCTCACCCGTCCAATACCTATTTCCATTGGAAGCTTGCACAATTTGTCCCGACTTATCCTCGTTGACAATAGGCTCAATGGTTCCATACCTAAAGAAGTTGGAATGATGAAGTCACTTAATATGCTTGATCTTTCAACCAACCAACTAACTGGTCCTATCCCAACATCTATAGGAAACTTAAGTAACATGGTATGGCTCTATCTGTATGAAAATCAGCTCTCTGGTTCTATCCCCAATGAAATAGGATTGCTTCAATCTCTTAACACGTTGCAGTTGTTAAGTAATAATCTCACTGGTGTCATCCCTGCTTCCATAGGAAACTTGACCAGCTTATCTACTCTCTACCTTTATAAAAATATGTTTTCTGGTTCAATCCCTGCTTCCATAGGAAACTTGACCAGCTGATCTGCTCTCTACCTTGGTGAAAATATGTTCTCTGGTTCAATCCCTGCTTCAGTTGGAAACATGACGAAGCTTGTGGAGTTAAGTCTTCTATATAATCATTTATCAGGGCCAATTCCTTCGTTCAGCAATCTTACTCATTTGGAATCATTCCAAATATCGGACAACCATTTCAGTGGTCCATTACCCGAGAATGTATGCTACGGTGGACAACTCGAATGGCTTGGGGCTATGAACAACAATTTGAGGGGTCCAATCCCATCAAGTTTAAGAAACTGCAAAAGCTTATACAGAGTTAGGCTTGAAGGAAACCAGTTGACAGGAAATATATCAGAAGCTTTTGGTATATATCCTAATTTGAATTATATTGCATTAAGCAACAACAAATTTTATGGTGAACTTTCGCCAAACTGGGGGCAATGCCATAATCTAACAAGCCTACGAATCTCCAATAATAACATTTCTGGAAAGATACCACCTGAGCTGAAGCATGCAACTCAATTACACGAACTCGATGTCTCTTCAAATCATCTCATTGGTGAGATTCCCAAGGAATTGGGAGCATTGACATTGATGTACAAACTTTTGCTAAGTGGTAACCAACTTTCAGGCAAAATTCCACCAGAGATTGGAGTTCTTTCAAATCTAGAACATCTTAACTTGGCATCAAACAATTTGAGTGGACGGATTCCTAATCAACTTGGAGAGTGCTCAAAGTTATTGGACCTGAATTTGAGCAAGAATAAACTTGGAGAAAGCATTCCACTTTCAGTAAGCTACATAAATGGCCTTCAAAATCTAGATTTAAGTCAGAATTTACTTATTGGGGAGATACCACAACAGCTTGCAAAATTACATTCCTTGGAAACATTGGACCTTTCTCACAATATGCTTAATGGTTCCATCCCAAATTCTTTTAATAATTTGCAAAGCTTGACTGTTGTGAATATATCTTACAATCAATTAGAAGGCCCTATTCCTAACATTAAGGCATTTCATGAGGCTTCATTTGATGCCTTAAGAAACAATAAGGGACTATGTGGTAATGCCACTGGACTAATGCCTTGTGCTGTCACTGCAACTAGCAGCGGTCATAGAAAAAGCACCAAAGTCATCATTTTCATTGTGCTTCCACTCTTTGGTCTTCTTCTTTTGCTTTTTATCATAGCTGGAAGTTTCCTTATTCTTTGCCAAAAGAACCAAACCAGAAAATCCGAGTCAATCGAGGCACAACTTGGAGATTTTTTCACATTGTGGGGGTATAATGGAAGAATACTTTATGAGAACATTATTGAAGCCACTGAAGATTTCAGCTCCAACAATTGCATTGGTTCAGGAGGCTATGGAGCTGTTTATAAAGCTGCGCTACCCATTGGTGAGGTGGTTGCTGTGAAGAAACTTCACCAATCTGAAGATAGCATGATTTCCAACAACTTGAAAGCCTTTGAAAACGAGATTCATGCTTTATCAGAAATAAGGCATCGTAACATTGTGAAGCTGTATGGCTTTTGTTCACATCCGAAGAACTCATTTTTGGTTTATGAGTTTGTAGAAAGGGGAAGTTTGAGAATGGTGTTAAGCAACAAGGACGAGGCAATGGAGTTGGATTGGGAGAGGAGGCTTAATGTTGTAAAAGGAGTGGCCAATGCCTTGTCTTATATGCATCATGACCATTCACCACCGATAATTCATCGAGACGTTTCCAGCAACAATGTTCTTCTAGATTTGGACTATGAGGCTCATGTCTCAGATTTCGACATAGCCAGGCTTTTAAAGCCTGACTTTTCCAATTGGACCTCACTTGCTGGCACTTTCGGGGTATATAGCTCCAGGTATTTATTGGTATCTTTTTTTTAAGACACTTTAAACATGTCATTATTCAATTAAAACTGTTAGTTTTGTATGCAAATTGATGCGGTAAAACAAAGTTCAAATTGTATTATGATTGTAACTTTTCAAATTTTAAGTATCAAATTAAGAATTTTACTATAATTCAAGTATCGAATGTGTAATTAATCTTTGAAGTTTAACACTTAGTTTTTCAATATTCAATATATCAAAGTGATGAACTAAATGTAAAATTTTGTTAGAACCTAAGAATTTCAATTTTCAAGTATTCTTCTAAATATTTACAATTTTTTTTCAACATTATCTTCTCAATATTCTTTATTCTTACATAATAGTGTATTGATAAGATATATTTCTTGCTTAATAGAGCACATTGATTAAATATATTTTTTTAAGCAGAGTTGGCTTATACAATGAAAATAGACGAGAGATGTGATGTTTACAGTTTTGGAGTGCTAACAATGGAAATATTTATGGGGAGGCATCCTGGTGATTTGATTTCATGTTTACCATTATCGTCATCGGCATCGACATCGACATCGGTACCAAATGACAACCAACAAATTTTACTTAAAGATGTGATAGACCAACGTCTTTCACCACCGGTAAGACAAGTTGCAAAAGATGTTGTCTCCACTACAAAGCTAGCATTTGCATGCTTGAATGGCAATCCCCAACTTCGGCCAACCATGCGACAAGTTGCTCAAGCCCTTAACCGTCAATCGTTTCCGTTGCCCAATCCTTTCTCAATCATAATATTGGGAGAATTGTGGGATCATGAAGTTTGCAGCGGCTAATATTAAGGTGCTAATAATTTGAATAACAATTCTAAGCACTCTATTTCTTTTTCTCTTCTTTGTATTGAAAATGTTTAAGCACTCTAATAGTAAAGCTTTTGTAATGAATCGGCTATGATATAAAACAGCTGTGTTTAAGCATTAAATTTGTATATTCAAGATTTTTTATTTCTAAAATGTAACTAATGGCCAGACATAAAATTTTGACTTTCATATCAATTGTAATATTGTAGTACCGATTTGCTATAATACTTTCACTTTGGAATGCTACAGTAAGTTTAAAATCGCTTTTTTATTTGTTTGAAAAAACAAAGAATACAATTGGTGAGTACACCAAATTATAGTAAACACAACTTCATGCAATAACCTTTTGATTTTTCTATTTGTTGACCATTTATTCATTGACACACACCAACACATGATTTTTCATAATTTCATCTTTCTAACCTTTTTTCATTTCCTACCTTTTAAATCATTCAAAATTTAATTGTAATTGTATTGAGTACACTTGAAAGGGATTTGAGTGATGATTTTGAAGTATATCTATACATTTAACTTGTACTTATTTTTTACTAAAATGCTAAAAAATGTCATACTTTTCTCACATTTCTCAAATAAATTTATCTTTTTTTAATCCAATGGATAGTACAAAGCATTATTCTTAGTTAATTAAGTCTTATTTTACATAAAACTACTTAAATTCATTATTTTTATCATGTCAACGATAATATTTGTCTTTGTCAAATCAATGTTAAAACTAAAAATATAAAAAATTAAGTTGAGTTATCGTTTATATGATATGCAATGGATGGCTTATATAGTAGGCCATATTAGCATCTAAAAGGCTTTTTTTTTTTTCAAACACATGCTATGCAGATATTGGCATCATAGAAAGAGCTATGACATATATGTTGATTTGGCAAGAAATATATATATATATATATATATTGCAGTTTTCATCTTGAAAAAGAGCTTCATGGAACAAAATTGTACTTTAAAGATTTATTTAGAGAAAAACAATATTTTAAGGACTTTATTGGATATAATAGAAGGATCGAGGATTATATGAAAAATTCAAGAGTTTATCATCACAAAGTATTTTTCATTTTTGATATTTAATTATAGCCGGGGTTTGACTGTAGTTAAATTCAATCCAAAATTTTTAATAATAATATATAGCCAATAAAATACAAAATATAATTATTAACAAAAATACAAAACATTTTTTCCCAAACTAAAATTGAGTTGAATTTAGTCCAACATGTTTTCAAATTTATCCTAACCACATTTTGACAATCATTGTGTGAGCCTAAACTATTAAATCTCAATGAATTTCCATAACTACTTTATTCTTTTCCACCGTTTTGAATTTTTATACTATGGTAAAGAGTACTCTTGTTTGTTTATTTGGAAACCTACCGGCTTTGAACAAAATTAATTATAAAAAAAATTTGTTCATTTCACATATAATTTTTATTGCAATTTTGTAATTACCCAATCACGATAAAAACTTGTATAAGAGTCCACTACTTAAAAGTGTAGATTATACATTATTTTTTTATGAACTCCACACAATGTTGAATTATAATTAATTAATTATACTATAATAATTGTAAATTATATACTCCCAAAAAAATTATACATATTTTAAGATTACAATGGTAATTTTTAATTTTATAAATTATTTTTAAAGTGTTTTTGTATCCATTTAACATTTGGATTATTATTTTATACAAAAACACAAGTAGTGGATTTTTAAAAAACTCATTATGTCTATTTAAATAATTAATCAATTTGTTAATTTTTTATAAATATACTCTATTTAGAGAAGTGAATTTTTTTATCCATTGGATAGGGGGATATGAGATAGGAATGGTGGCGTTTGAACTCCACCTCACATGTCTTTCTAAACCTTCTTAATCATTAGATCAAAAAGTTGAAGATAAATAATCTTTCAATTTAATTTATAAAGTTTAAAAATTTTACTGCCAATAAATAAAAATAATTTTTCTCCAATAATTATATAAGTTAATTCATTAAGTTTTTTGATTACTTAATTATGAACATGTGATAAACTGAAAATCTTGTAAACCATTTTGGGAAGTTTAAAATATTCACTCATATATTGGATATTTTTTATTTAAAAATAATTTCCATGAATTATTTTTCCATTAAAAAACCTAATTTGCACCAAAATTTTGATTTAGCAATAAATACATATAACTCACTAAAAATTAAGCTCAAATCACCATTTTCTATATTAAGAAATAAAAAAAATGCTCAAAAACACTTAAATCATCGTTCAACCAACCAATGTAATTAATTTCATCATTAACAAGAATTGGAAGAAATAAAGTATTACTTTGTAGCCACAGGTGAAGCCAAAATTGATTTCTTTTCAACATTTATTTTATAATCTTCTCAATATTCTTACATAATAATTAATAGTGTATTGATTAGATATATTTCTTACTAAATAGAGCATATTGATTAGATATGTTTCTTTAGGCAGAGTTGGCTTATACAATGAAGGTAATGAGAAATGCAATGTCTATAGTTTTAGAGTTCTAATAATGAAAGTTCTTTAGGGGATGCATCCTAATGATCTTCTATCATGTTTATCATCGACGTCGGCATTGGCATCGACATCAATACCTAGTGACCAACAAATTTTACTTAAAGATGTGATAGACCAACTATTTAGAAATTTTAAATAAAGTATAAAAAATAATCTCACATTAGAAAAGAGCAAATAAATAATCATTTAAATTAAGAGGAGTAGAAGTCCACTGTAGTTGGACTTAAGTGACTAATGGACCATGGGCTTGGATTTTTAAGCTTGGTAGGTCTTAGATTAATTATATAATTAATATTAATATTTAATTAATGGCACTTGACACTGTAGTAAATAAAATATTATTTTATTTTATAATTTTTTAATGAAATGTTTAATTAGTTGAGTCTGTCTCCGAACAAATAATGTTAAGTTTGTCCAAAATAAATAGAAAAAAATAGACATTCTGTACAAAACAGAAAGATAAGTTTATTCAAAATAGATAGTTTTTAATCGTTAAAATAGAAAGTTTCTATCTATTTAAAATAGACAGTTATGTCTGTAGAATAAACAAACACTTAATTCATTATATAAGCTCCTTTGGTTTTATAAGAAAATAGAGAAACAATTCTCAGAACTCTCCTTTTTTCATCAATATAAACTCCAGATTTCTTTTTATAAAGTTTTGCTATAGAAAATCTTATAGAAGATCAGTGATCTTATAATACGTCGATGAATGCTCGGTAGACTAATTTTGTCAGTGCAAAATGCAACCAATCATTGGGCTTCATTGTATCATAGAGGTTTATTGCTTGTAATCCCTTTGCATACTTACTAAGTAAATAATACAATAGGGATGAATAAAACCTTAAGAAAAGTGGTACTGTTATATGTCTTAAAGCATTGTCTCAAAATTTCAGATTTTTCAGAAGTAGTAATTCTAGATTTATAGTTTTTATTCTAACGCCAATGTCTCCCACAACTAGGAAACCAAGTTGTAAAAGATGTAGTCTCTGCTACAAAGGTAGCATTTACATGCTGGAATGGCAATCCCCAACTTCAGCCAACCATGCAGCAGGTTGCTCAAGCCCTTTCCATTTTCCAATCTTTTCATGACCATCAAATTGGGAAATTGGGAGCACTGTTGGTCATGAAGTTTGTGACTAATTAGGTGATAACAATTTGGATAATAATTCTAGGTACTTATATAATTTGCTTTTTCAATCTCCTTCTTTCTCTCCTTATTGTTCAAATGTTTAAGGACTCAAATTAATATATATAATTAATATTTTATACATTGATGATGATGCTGCATCAATAAATAAAATTAAAATTAGTTAAGTTCTTAAAAGTAAATTACTTTTATATATGCAAAGTCAGTGCGTTAAATAAAAGTAAATCACTTAAATATAGTACAGGGAGTATTTAATTAGAAATTAATGTACAAAGAAAAAGAAACTAGGGAAAATTTTTTTTGAGTTTTACTTTCGTAGTATTGTTGGATAGTAACATTGTGGTTTGGAAACTTTTAGTTAAAAGCTTCTTTTCCATTTATATCAATAATATATATATTTGTTGAATTTGAGGTTAGTCAGTAATTTTTATGTGACTTTTTGACCGAAAGATATATGCACTTATTATTTGCTAAATGTTCATGTTTGAAAGTTTTGTTTTCTTTTAACTATTAAAATTGTGGAATCCAAATTAAACTAACAATGAACTTACTATATTAAAATATTGAAAATTTAGTTTAAGAGTTTGAAATGTAGAAATTTCCTTAAGTTTTCATGTAAAATATGGTTTAATTAAATAAAAAAATATTTTATGATTTCATTTGGATAAAAATAAAAGGCTAGAAACCTATTTTAGAAATGTGGGAAAGTATAAATCCTCATCCCTCTTTTGTAACCAATTAAGCCTTTAAAATATTATTTTTTTGTCTAATTAAACTCTTAAAATGTATTTTTTCAATTAAACTCTTGTTTAGGATGAAAATTGAAAAAAAAATTTCTTACCTTATCAACATCTATGCGATCGTCTTTCCAACATGTCTATATCTACATGACATTACAGGATAAAAAGGTTCTATACACTACCAACAAAACATTTATTATTCATGTATTTTTGCCGATGAAATTTTTCATCACTAATTACTGATGAATTATCGATGGAATATCGACGAAAATTTTAAACACTTTCATTGACAGATTATTGATGGATTTTACCTACGGAATAAAATTCGTAGGTAATCCATCGCTAAAAGTCTGGCATGAATTGCACCAATTTTATTGATGGATTTACCGATGAAAAAATCTATCACTAATAATTACTGACAATTTTACGAACGAAAAAATTCATTGCTAAAAAAAATTTTTTTTTTAATATTACTGATGGTTTTACTAACGAAAAAATCTATTGCTAAAAAAATTCAAAATTTTTTTTTGATATTATTGATGGAAATTCTGTAGGTAAAATTGTCAGTAATAGTGTTTCAAAAATTTTTTTATTACCGACAAAATTTTCGTCGATAAAAGCGTTACTAAAATTAAAAATTTGAAAACCCCCCATTGTCAGCCCTTTCACTTTTCTCTTAAATTTCCTAATTCCTAATTCCTTTCCCACTCTACTCTCATTCCCTCGCCTCTCCCACTTTCCCTTTCTCCTCGTCACCACCTTGCTGTTGGCTTTGTGACCTTATCCCTTAACTCTAGTCAATTCTTTTTTAATGACTTTATTTTATGTTTGTTTTTTGTTGAGTTTATTTGTAGAGTTTAGAGTTTAATTTTTTGTTATAAATTTGTTGAAATTTGTTTGGATTTTAGTGAGTTTTTGTTAGTTAATTATTTGTTGAAATTTATTTGGGCTTCGGTTACCAATTTGTTGAGTTTTTATTAGTTTTATGTTTGCTGAAATTTGTTTAGGTTTTGGTTACATACTTGTTAAAATTTGTTGGTGATATATTTTTATTGGATTTTTTGTGAGTATTGTTAATTTTTGTTTGGAATTATTTTTTTATTGGTGGAGAAGTTTTTTTACTTGTTAAGTTATTTACTTTTTATTTGTGAAAGTTTTGTTGACATTTGTTGGGTTTGTTATATATTTTAATAACTTTTAGATATGTAAGATTTAGGGTTGGTTAATTTGGATTTGATGTGTATTAATATATATATATATATATATTTGTATGGATGTTTTATATTTAATATGTTCTAGATTTTAATAATAATTATAGAAATTAAAATTATTTATGTTAATTTGAGGTTATAATTTATATATTACTAATAGCCATCTCATTTTAAAGTAATTTATATATTATTAAGATTTATATTTGTTTTGAAATAATTTATATATTACTAATTATTGAAATATTGTGATTTTATTGTATTGATCAAACTTAATATAAGTAAATTAAATTGTTCTATTTTATTATTCTTTTTCATAATCTATCCATGATTGTATGTTATGAAAGTGGATTTAGGTGAATGTATATTCTTAATGAATATGATTTTTTATTCATTTTCATCATACTAACTTGTTTTATTGTATTGATAAAACTTAATATAAGTAAATTAAATTGTTCTATTTTATTCTTCTTTTTCATAATCTATTTGTGAATGTATGTTATGAAAGTGGATTTAGGTAAATGTATATTCTATAATGAATATGATTTTTTATTCATTTTCATCATACTAACTTGCTTTATTTTCCATTTCAACTACTTTGAAAGTAGAATAAGTTTTGTATGTAGAAGTGCCTCGATCAGATAAATTCTCCACAAAACCAATGGAATGCACTAAGAAGGCCAAGATCAAAGGTAAAATTTTGTTATTAAAACCAATAATATTTTTCTATAAATGTGTTATCTTGTAGTATGTATGATAAATTTTTGCAAGAGCTTTTATGCCATTGATGGACTATTTGTTAAAGCAGACCAGTAATTATCTCATAATATCATTTAGATAATTTTGTTTAGTATAGCAATAATAGCTCATATGGTCAATTAATAAAATTTTAACACTTTATATGACTTTAATTGCTTATATTTCTATTCAATTAGGGTTCAATAGTGAACAAAAATGCTTTTACATG
Organism: Durio zibethinus; assembly: GCF_002303985.1. Next base: position 29,006 of record NW_019167861.1, read on the forward strand.
TTCTCTCATGTACGATTAAAATGATACATAGTTTCAGACATGTTAATTTAGTTTATAGTTAAAATAATAAAATTTATAAGTTTTAGGCCTGTCTGTTTGAACTTTTTAGTTCTTTTTCTCCTTGAAATATGATTCAAGGCTCTAACTTGTTGATATGCTGGTCGCATTCAATTATGGTTCAAAATCTTTTTTCTTTATTTATTTGATTGGATGATTATATATTGAGACGTTTGCACTAAATGTATTTGACAATTCATTACAAAGAATTGTTGTTATTGACTTTCAATGTGTTCTAAACCTTTCCTTGGTAGCCCTTCGTCTTTTATTGTCATGTTGGTTTCTTTGTATAATTTGTATTTGTTGTTAAGGGAACCACAAGGCCTACCCATTATCATGTTGTTTTAGATGATATTGGATATTTAGCTGATGCTCTGCAAGAACTTGTCCATTCTCTGTCATATGTGTAAGTGTATAATTCTAGACACTTCAATCTATCTGGGATGTAATTGTTAATAAAAATAAAAACAAAAAATGAAAATGAAAAAGAATATAAGGTGGTTGAATTTGTGTGAAAATTTTTGTCTGGATTGAAAAGTTTGGATTGAACTTAAAGGTTGAAGGGAGAATTAAAGGAAAATTGTAATTTTGTTTGATATAGGGTTCTCTTGATTAGAACTATATAAATATAGACCCACACCAAGCAGCAAAGGTACATAGATTACTAGAGAGGAAAAAAAACACACACACACACACACAAAGTAATTAGAGAGTACAAAATTTTTGAGGATTTTTTTTTGGAAAGTTTTTTTTGCTTTTGGAAATTTTAGTTTTTGATGGAATTTTCCAACGATCTTTGAAGATTCTGGCAACTTTCTGACAGAAAACCCAGTTTTTGATGAGATTTCTAGAACTCGACAATCAAATCCAAGTTTTGACAAGACTTTTGACGAGACTTCCCAGATTCCAACGAGATTTTCAAAATCCAACGAAACTTCAATTGGCATTCATTATTTCTAGAGAGAGAGGGAGAGAAAAATAGAAGAATAGTGAGAGGAGAAGAGGGGATATGAGAAAAATGAAAAATTGGCCCTTTTATAACCTATTAAAATAACACCATTTTAAAGATTTGAAAATGTCCAAGATCCATATGTTGCCCTGAATACCCAATTTGAGTTGTAGTGCCATGCTTGTGACCTATTTTTAGTAGATAGAACCCGAAGCCATGTCAAGCCGTCCCTTTGGAGTTGTCATCTGTGTCAATAGCTGAGTCTTAATTGCAGTTGAGTTAAGTTTTTTTGGTATTTGTTTATTATTTTTTATTTATTTACTTTAGCTTTTATGTTATTTTCTTTATCCCTTTTTTAGTATTTTGCATGATTAAATTTTAAGAAAAAATAAAAAAATAAAAATAAAATAAAATAATAAATTTTTGTTGAGAATAAATAATAATTATCCAGTGAAGAAATTGCAAAAGATTAATTTTTATAAAATTTTTGTGAGAAATTTTTTTAAATTTGGCTCAAATAGAGGAGAATTTAGATAAAGTTGAAATATTCATAATTAATATTTATTTTTAATTTTAAGAAATTAATAAAATAAAAAATTTTAAAATTTTTGAAATTAAATACTAATTATCCAATGATGAGATTCTTAGAAATTTCAAATGGTAAATTTCTTAAGAAATCTCTATGTGAGAAATTTTTCTAAATTTGTCCCAAATGATCGAATAATTTAGATGAAATTTTAATAAAACTAATTGTGTTTTTTTCCAAATAAAAAAATTTGATTGAAAATATTTGACAATTATCCGAGGATGAGAATTTTAAAAATTTCAAATGATAAATTTCCTAAGAAATCTCTAGGTGAGAAATTTCTTTAAATTTGTCCCAAATGGTGGAAGAATTTAAATGAAACTTAAAAAAATAATTGTCATATTATTTTCTTTCCAAAGATAAAAAAGGTAACAAAAGTTTTTTTTAACAAACTTAAATGGTGGAAAAGTTAAAAACAAAACTTGTAGAAAAATTTCTAAATAGATCCAAATACTGAAAATTTTGGAAGTATAATAAAAAATTATTAAAAATGAATTCCAAGGATGAAATTCTTAGTAATCGCAAATGGATGATTATCTAAGAAATTTATAGGTGAGAAGATATTTTTAATTTTGGCCTAAAGGGTTGAAGAATTAGATATATTTTCAATAAAAAAATGATTAAGCTTTTCGATGATGGAGCCTCTTCAAGAAAATAAATGGGATTCTTGAATACTCTTGAGATGCGAAAGTATTTTTTTAAGAATTCTACCAGATTGATGGAGAAATCTTAAAAATTATTTTTAATATAAAATTTAAGATCATTAGAATCAAGACTTTAGGATAATTTAAAATAAAATGGTATTGTTTTTTGGATGGGCATGTTGGAGTGCTATAACCTTCCCCATATGTAACCGAACTCCCAAACCCTATTTGATTAATAGACCGGAACCTATTCTTTTAGGACCTTTAGTCAAACTTAAGAGCTCCTTAAAAGATAGATTCCTTAGGTAGCTAATCACACTTAAACAAAAAAGATTGGTGACGACTCTTTAGGTTGTGTCTAGCTATAGATTTTCAAATCTATATGTTATGACAGTTTTAACTCCAATGGGGACCAAATAGAGAGCTAGGCCATAACAATTAAAATTTATCCTATCCTTTGAGCAAATGGTTTTAAATTGTAATGATTATGTTATCTGTTTACTAATGGTTTTTCTTTTCTATTTTTTATTTATGGGGGTTTGAAACCTCTATGTTCTTTGACACAAACTATCACATGCATTTACATTATATGAGCTCTATACCCAGGCTCTATCCCCTTTAAGAGGGAGTAAAGTATCTACACTCTCATGAGATGATAATCTTTATAATGGCTAATGAAATAGTCCCACTCAAATTGAATCATTTTCGTTGGTAGCCTGTGATGAGTGAGGATTGGATTGCTTTACTAGTCTGTATGGACAATGATGTAAGGAACAACTTGGAAACCTTTAGTGGTCAAAGTCACTTAACCATACATATAATCTACACCTAAGAATCTAGCCTTAAGATAGAGCCATTCCTACCAATTGATAGATATACTTTGAAGTTATAACATAAAAAAGAATAATTTGTGATCTAAACATTTTATTTGTTTGAGTTTGTGTGTTTGCATCATTTCAATTATTATAATGCTTGCATTATCATATCATTTAATTTTATGCATTATTTTCATTATCATGTTTAACATTGTGCACTTGCATTATTCTTATATAAAGAATATTTGCCACATATCAGTCTTTGATAAATCAAATCTCATACCTACATTCATGAAAAGCCAAATGCAATCAAAGTCTACAGTAGTTCGTTGCTTGCCTAAGGGTTTTATTTCATTATTGTTTGAAAGAGTTCATCAAGATCTCTAACAAAATGACTTGGCTGATCTAAGTAATTTTTTAGGGATGCATGAGTAGAATAAGGTAAGAGGTATTTGAGAACAAATATGGAGACATAGCTTTACTACTTCAAGTATTGAGATGTCTTTTATCAATAATGATTATGTGGCAAATATTATTAGTACATTCCATTCATGCATTAAATAGAAAGCATATCATTTTTTATAATAATGTAATTCTGGTACTCAAGGTTCATGGATAGCTCCATAAAAAAAAAAAACCCACATAGTCAACTTACCAATACAATATAAGAGTTTGAGCCAGACAAATGGAACAAAAAAATTTCAATTATCTCTTAAAAAGATAGAGAGGGCTCAAGAGAAGTTTGAAGGGGAGTTGAATAAGATTCCAGAAGCTTTGAATAAGTTGAATAAGGAGAAAATTATAAAAAAAAATAGCCAACAGGACCATTGATCATAAGAGGTGACTGGCCCTCTATACCCTCTTGGTTTTGCTCTGCATCAAGCCTTATCCACACAGGATGCACTACCATAACAGTTCACATACCATACATACCCTAGAATGCCATCCAGGTCCCTGATCTAGATGATTGAAAAGAAAAAGAAAAACTAAAAACAATAGTGGGTGAATTACTAAAGGACTCGATAGCTGACAAGAAAATTAGTATGCTTGAAGTAAGATTATGAGCAGTAGAGGGAATTGGTCTTTATGATTCAGTGGATGCTGTTGGGCTCTGTTTAGTCCCATATGTCATTATTCCTATAAAGTTCAAGGTATCAGAGTTTGAAAAATATGATGGTACAAAGTGTCCAATAACTTCACATTACCATGTACTGTAAAAAATGACAGCTTATGCTCATAATGAAAAGTTGTTAATGCATGCCATTCTAAGACATCGCTTACTAGCGTTCTGTTTCTATGGTCCAATTGGAACAGGACCCACATTTATTCCTAGAATGATCAGTGGCCTGTGATCTTCATCAGTTAGTAGTCGGCATATTATAGGCTCTAGTTCTTTAATCACCTTTCTTTGCAGAATACGGAAAAGAATGCAATTGAATCATGTCCAAGGATTTATGCCCAAAGGTGAAGGACCTATAGCTATTCAAGTTCAGCCTCCTCTAATTTAGGGAAAAGAAGACCGATAATTATTGTTGTGTTAATACTTAAATCTCCTTATTCTAAAAAGATGATAGGGCAATGCCACTGAAAAATTTCATTGACATAGTAATTATCAGGCGAAACTTATTTGAGAATGCCACTAAGAATGGCAAGAAGGAAGGAGGAAAAGCTTTCCCTTCTAAAAAAGATGTCATAAGAAAAAAGACTAAAGCTCAAGCTATGAGTTTTTGAAAAACAACAGTTGAGGGGTTACCAACCTTATTCACCACAAACTTACTCCACCTATTATCTTACTGTGAACAATACCTTACCTTACCCATACTAGCCAACCCTACAACCATTTTACCAACCAACATATCAATCGACTTTCAAACCCCAAACTCCTATGTATAGTCCTAGGACTCAACCTCTTACAAGATCCTAAATTTGTCCTGCTAGCTCAACGTGTGGTTTACAAGACTTACGAACTACTCGAGAAAAATTTGTGTTTGATCCAATCCCATGACTTACATGGAGTTATATCGAGAGCTCTACAACAACCACTTAATTGTCCCTAACTGTCTAGAGCCACTCAAGTCACCCTATCCTAAGTGGTATGATGCTACAGCTCATTGTGACTACCACTATAGAATCGCTAGTCATTCCATGAAGAATTGCACTGCCCTTAAAGAATAAGGTACAAAGATTGATCAAAGATGAGATGATGAATTTTGATATAGGAAGGATAGCAACACCTAATGTTAGTGGCAATGCATTGCCTAATCACAATGTTAATGCTTTAAGTGAAGATTGGGAGCATCATGTGAAGAAAAAAGTGGAAAAAATCAAAACTCCTCTTAGTAAGCTATTTAATGCTTTGTATGAAGCTAATATGATACATTCAATGAGTCCAGTAATTATCATGGAAGGTATGTATCAAATGAAAAATGTAAATATCATAGTGGGACATATGGCCACTTTATTAAAACCTATGAGTAGTTTTGTCAAGAGGTACAAAAACTCATGGATTCTTACTAGATTAAGCTTTATGATGAGGGAAAAGTTCCAAGAATTGCTGAAGTGTCTATGGTCGACAAGCCATCAAAATTGTTTCTAGAACTAGTAGCAATTTACTCTAAGGAGAAACCAAAATCGATCATAGACAAGGTTATCCCCAGGCCAGTAACTTTTAAAGTCCTTACTCTATTTCTATATAAGGATGATAAAGTTGTAACATAGAGATATGGTTGTGATATGGTAGTCTATGGGCAAGAGGAGAATGCACCCAAGTCTGCTATCAACGTAACTAGTGTAGAAGGCATAACCCAAAGTGAAAGATACTATAGTCAAAAAATGCCAGAGAGGGCTAGGAGAGAACAGGCCAATGGAGGGAAAGAATAGAATAATCCGAAGTGGTACTTGAGGAATGTCAAAAGCTAGTGTCAGAAAAAGAAGCTTACGAATTCTTGAAACTAGTAAAGCATAATGAATACTCTGTGATTGAACAATTGAATAAGATGCTAGCACGAATCTCATTGCTTAATTTTAAATCTTTACTTACAAAATTTCATTTAATTCATTTAAGTCTTTCCTATTTAGTATTGACTATCTCTTACATATCCTCCAACCTATAATTTAATTAGCACCATGACACATTAGAAATGAGAGGCCAAAATGAAATGCCAAAAGAATTGGATAAGAGTCCATGTCGAATAAAAGATAAGCTTGAAGCATATTAAATGAATAAAAATTTATATATATATATATTTTAGAATTGTTATTTTATATATTGACTTGACTGTTGATTTATGGTCTACAAGATTGGTATCTTCACTTAATAATAATAATAATAATAATAATAATAATAATAATAATAATAATAATAATAACATTGTTATTATTATTATTATTATTATTATTATTATTATATGATAGAGATTTTAAAAATTTATTAATTGTTATAAATATGTTATTATAAAATACATGCCAATTTTTTAATTTTGTTCATAAAATTTTAAAAATTTATATTGGATAATTTTTAATTTGTCAATTTGTCTATGTACTTAATTTTTTTAATTATGAGCTAATGACATTAATAATATAACTCAATTTAAAAAATTATATATTTCATTTATAAATTATTATGAAATTTTGATTAAAAAAAAAAATTTTGAATGATGCATCATATAATTTTCATTTAAAAATTATCATGAAAATTTTATAACCCATACTTTTGATTAAAATAAAAGCACGAACTAAATTAGAATATTCTTTTATTATAAAAAAATAAAAAAAACAATAATCAATATTTATGAGAGAATTTAAAATTAAACTCACTTAATTTAAATACTGTATTGGAATTATTTTTATATTGCAACTTTTTTAATAAAAAAATCAATGAAAAACGTAAAAGACCCACCTGTCTTGAAGCTGCATTTTTCCACTTGATGTGGATGTTTCATAGAAAGTGAAATGGCCTTGTATTTTGCATAAAATTGATTCAAAATAATATATAATTGGATCCATTATAAAAATTACGTGATAAACCTAGTAGAAAAGTTCAAACACGTTGGAACAAAATTTAGAATCATTTCAAATTTATTTTAAGATAAATTCATTTTTTTTAGGACAAAATCAGCATCTACAAGTATTTTTAATGGAAAAATACTAATGAGGTTAAGGTGAAGTTTGTAAAGTTTAGCAATTTAGATTTTCAATTTAGATTTTTATTTAA
>NW_019167861.1:37269-71190 GCF_002303985.1 Durio zibethinus
TCCATTCACCAACCTCTGACTAGCCATCCGACCAGCCTCACCAGCATACCCAACTGTCACCCTACAGCCACCACCTACCCATCACCCTGTAAACACCCCAGCACTGTAAAACACCCAATTCCTTTCCCTTTCAGATCTCTTTGGGACCACCCAAAAAAACACGCTACCTTCAAACACCCAGAACCCTTCAATTCCAACACCGCCCCTTTCAACATCCCATAGACCCATACCCATCAGAAAACCAAAAAAATCAACATGAAAAAAACACAAAAACAGAAGCCCCAGTCCTCGTTGAATCGGCGAGGAACCCAGCGCCAAGGAGATACCTGCAACAAAAAAAAAAGATCACTAGTTTGAGTTTTTTTTTTTTTAAAAAAAAGGTAAGAAATTTCAAAACTCGATTTATGTCGATCGGGATCGTTTCTCATGAAAAGGGTGACAGATCTGAGCTCAGGAGGTTGAACGAAACCTCTTGGTCAATTTTGAAATTTTTCGATCACCGGCAACCACCGTCGGCAGTGACCTAAGCGACGGCTGGAGCAGCAGTCGGCAATCAGATGGCAAGAGAGCTCTAGAGCTCTCCTTTTTTTTTCTGAAATAGGAAAAGAATGAACCCAAAAAAATTTTAGTTATATATAGAAAAGCCTAAAGCTCAAAACGACGTCATTTAAGCTAGGGAGGATCTGCGCGTGCACCCGGACCCGACCCAGGGTCTATGCAACCGACCCGCCAACCTCGCTCCTTAGCGGCTCTAAACCGGTTTGACCAACTGCACCGAACCACTCCTTAGACTAGCCCGAACCGTTTCTCAACTTGCTCAACCTAACTGTGCGTTGAACCGAACCCTTTTCAGTCCAATTGAACCATCATTGACTAGACCATTGACCGGTCCAGTTCAATTAAAATTTTTTTTTAATTTTTGAATTTTTTTATATATTATTATTTTTGTTATTTTGAGTATTTTTTTATATTTATGCATGATAAATTTTAAAATTTGTTAGGATAAATATTTAATTGTTTTAATAATAATAAAAATGAAAACAAGTAAGATAATAATTAAAAATATATATTAAAAATGCTCAAAAGAATAATAATAATAATAATATATTTTTATTATATTTTTGCCTAGATGTTGGAGGGGATAAAAACATATTCCTAAAAATAATTCCGCCTAGATGTTGGGGAATTATTATTAATAAATTTTCATAAAAAAGAAATATATGAAAAATTCTTAATTAATCTTCAAAAATCACTAAAATCGAATTTGCTCCAAAAATTCGCCTAGATGTTGGAGATTTTTAGAGATATTCGCATTTTCTTAAAAATGAAACCTTAAGTATTAAATCTTAAATTCCAAAATCTCTTAAATCCAAACTCTTAAATTTCAAAATCTCCTAAATCCAAACCCCTAAAATCCAAAACCATAAAATCCAAGCTCTTAAAATCCAAACTCTAAACCTTCCATACCATAAAATTTAAGCCTTAAGACCCTCTAAACCTTAAAACCAAACCCTAAAATCCTCAAAACTCAACCCAAAACCCTAAAATCCGAATCTTCAAAATCTTGAAACCCTAACCTTTAAAACCTCTACTTAAGCCCTTGCTTAAAACATTCTGAAAATTCTAAGGACACGTGTGAAAATCTCATTTGAAGTAATTTGTTCCCGAATGCCACCTAGATGGTGGTGTGTTTAGGAAACTTTATTTCGTTAAGTTTCTTCACACGAGTTCTTAATTCGCATTAATAATAAGATTAATAAATAAAAAGTATAATAGTAAATTGGAATCTTAAATATAAACAGTCACACCTAAGCTCTGCCTAGATGTTGGAGAGTCAGGGTGGTCTCAGTATACTTGAGAACCCAACTTTAAAATTACGTGTCATCCTACATAACATTCATTGGCATACATATGTTAGTGTGTTATCATCGATAATTGTCTGCATTATTCTCTCTTTAATTTTTATTTACTATTTGATGATAAAATATTTTATAATAAAAGAGAATAATACATTTTTAATAAAAATTGTGATATTATAAAATAAAATAAAAATAACATTCTGAAGGAAATAATTCTTAGTACTCTACCTATATGTTGGAGAGTCACTAATTATCTTCTATAAAGATTGTTATTTCATTTTAAGGATTACCATGTTAAATCTTAAGCGAAAAGAGTTATTTTAAATTCTGCCTAAATGTTGGAGAATTTTAAAATAATTCTTTAACTTCAAGATTTTCTCGATATTCCTAAATAATGAGCTTTAGCAAAATTTTATTTTTCCAAATGAAGGGAATTAGTGTTAAATTTCAAATTGTAACCAATTTTATCCAACACCGAAAATAATGCGTAATTAAATGGTATCAATTTATGGGCGTTGTGGGGGTGCTAATCCTTCCTCACACGTAACCGACTCTCGAACCCAACCTGATTTTTCGTAGATCAAAATTTTTTATTTTTGATAAACTTTAAACTCGCTTTTATAGTTTTATTAAAAAGATAAACTTTTGAGTGGTCAAACACACCCTAACAAAGATTGGTGGCGACTCCTCCATTTATTTCGATTTTTGAAACCCTTTTATGTTTGGCGGTTCCAAAACCGTTACGACAAACTTTTTTACTTCATGTGTTATATCTCAATTTAGCTTACAAATTAAAGAATATATTTATTAAATAATAAATAAAACTATTTTTTTATCTATTTTTCAAATTTTCTTTTCAAAACATACATTAAAAAAATAACATATTTACATATTTTTAATGTTTTCACTTTTCTCTCCTTAAATTTTTAATTCATTGATTAAATCAACATCGATTTTTGTACTAAAAAATTTATGATGAAGAGAGATTTTTCATTCAAAGCCATAACAAATCACATAGACGTCAAAAATAACTTATATTAGATTTACATTGAATAGCATTAGGATTAATTACCTAGAACTTTGCTTGCTCAATACTCAAAAATCTATAACGTCAAGGTTGCAATTTGTTTTGGCTTTCCATTAGCAACATCTACTTATGTATCTTTCTGCATTTGTTAAAATTGATAATAATTTTATATGTTAAAAAGTCAATTATAAATCATATTGTTGTTATAATTTATAAAATTCTAAATAATATTATTAAAAATTATAAGTCATTCAATTCATACTATATATTTTTGTATTTATTGCTATTGTTGTTTTTATTGATATCATATAACACAATAATTTATTTTATTATGAAAAAACTCTTTATTTAAAGTCAATTAATTTTAAATTGAATGTCTTCTAAAACTTTTTTTATTTTATGTTTTTATGTTTTTTATTTTAGATGCTCAATTTGATTTATATAACATGATTTTTTTTAATTCATCAATTTAAATTTTGAGTTTAAGTTTTTATTTAATATATTTAATAAAAAATTTACAATTTTTCTTACAAAATTTTATCTAAAACCTCATTTAAAATGAGGGAAAATAATAGAAGCAGTCGAATTAACAACCGCATTCCCACACTTTAAATTTTGTGAAGCCACGTCAATTAACTTTTGTAAATCAAAACCAGTTACTTGTTTAGATAATTTTAGTTTCAGTAATGATATTTTTCAAATGCTTTCTTTTGCTGTGGAGTATAACTTGATTGGATTTGTTTTAAATGTTTATTACATATAGAAATAAATATATTCCTATCATGTTTTTCACTTACACATTTTTCTTTTATTGTTGAAATTTTTTTACAATTTAATTAGTCAATATTTATTATTAATTAAAAATAAAAAATTAAGTCATTTCTATTATTATGAAAAAAAAAAGTTAATATTTGAAAAGGTCAAAAATAATGATTTGTCCTTTTCATCTCACGATCAAAGATATTAAACAACTTGTAATAACAGGCACCTGAATTTAAGTTGCACAACTTGAATGACGTCTAATGCATTTAAGCGTTTAATGCAACTAAGTGTTTCACAACATCCAAGTGTTTTTCCAACTGCCCCCGTCAGTCACTGTTTAATGCATTTAAGCGTTTTTTTGACACAATGGTACTTCACTTTGCTGTTTAGATAGCGAAGGCACGATCTGATTTTGCTTGAACGGAAGACTTAAACTTCATTGATGGGAAAGGGGGTGTGGTGGCTCACTACAGTAAACTTTTGAGACTTTTGATATTTTTTTTTATTTTTAATTAATAAATTATGAAATAATTTTTTAATTTAATATAATGAAAATTTTTATTATATAATAAACTTATAAATAAATAAAATTATTATTATTATTATTATCTTATTAACTAAAAATTATTATTTTATCATTATATAAAAAATTAGTAACTAAATATTACATTATAAACTAAAAATAAAATTTAGTATTATATTATATTATTATTTAACTAAATATAGATAACTACATCATTAATAAAAAATTAAAGAAAAAATATTGTTTGATATATTATTATTTTTTATTTTTTAATTATTTATCAATAAAATAATTATTTGATAAAAAATAATTTGATGATTTTTCAAATATTTATTAATTTTATAAATATTAAATAATTTAAAATTTATATGTAATCTAATATACTTAATAGTTATTTCTTTTCTAACTACAATTAAATTCACTTTCATTATTCATTTGCATCGAAATACATATATTCATAATTAATTTTAATTTTATATATATAGTATTTAATCTTACTTTTTTAATCTCATCTAAATTATTCGTATTACCCATATAAATGGACCCCAAATCATTTTTATTACACTAAAAGTGTTAATTTATCCAATTTCGATGAAAGATTTAATTTTTTATTTGAATAAAAATAAAATAAATATTAAATTTTAGAAATTGAATCTGAAATGTGTAAAATTTTAAAACTTCACTTACAAAATTTCTTTTAATTCATTTAAAGCTCAATTTGAATTACATCGTAACTTCGTTGTAGTGTGAGTAAGTACCTTTTTACTATAATTTCACTGTGATTATCCATTTGGATAATTTTATTACAGTGCAATTAATCCTATGTGGCATCGATCGGAGGAATAATCTCCATTGGTGAAAAAGGATGCAGTGACTCACCGCATTCCATTTTGGACATTTTTGTTCTCATAAAATTCTTTTAATTTCATTTTACCCATTCTTTAAAAGTTTATTAAGATTAAAATAATTATAATAAATTTAAAAATAATATTTTATTTCTATTCGCATTGTTATTTTTTAATTATATCTTTAAATAATTAATTTTTAATATTTTTAATATTAAATAAATTTAAAATATGTATTAAAATAATTTTTAATTCATTAATAAAATATGTCCATAATAATAATTTTTTATTTTCACATCACTACTATCATTATTTTTGCATTTAAATACATATTCAATCATTGATTTTAACCTCACATTTATGTATTTAATCTCACCATTATAATAATTTATTTTATTTTTAATCTTATTATAATTAATTTCATCACCCATGTATGTCTTTTTTGAAACGATTCTTGCAAATCTTTCAACTTATAATTTAATTGATACCATGAATACATTAGAAATGGGTGGCCAAAAGAATAGGATAAGACTCCATATTGGATAAAAGATTTGCTTTAACCAAATTAAATGAATAAAATTTTACACATATTTTAGAATTATTATTTTATATATTGACTTGACTGTTGATTTATGGTTTATAGCACTAGTATGTTCATTTAATAATTGAATTATTATTTTATATACATATATATTGACCATAGAGTTTTTAAAAATTTATTAACTTTTATAAATATATTATTATAAAATACATGTTAATTTTTTAATTTTGTTTATAAAATCTATATTAGATAGTTTTGCACATTGATATGTAATAAAATCTTCTAATTTATGCCATTTTTGGTTCCATCAAGAAAACAATTAAATAAAAATTTGGTAACTCACTTTTGGATTGTATTTCTTCTGAAGATCGAGCTGTGTGTAATTCTTGGGGTCTCGAAATCATTTAAATTTATTATGGTTAAGTATTTTTGGTTAAACTATTATTAAATTCAAACTGATTGATCTTGTTTTTTGAAGTAGACTTGATCTGTTTTTTTTTTTTTTAATGAATAAATTGATTCATTCATGCCAAAAAAAAAAAAAACTTTTAATTTTTTAATTTAAATTTTTAATTTTATTTAATTATTTTAATAAAAAATTTAATAAACTTACATAATTTCATTTAATTCATTTAAGTCTTTTTTATTGCACCATAATGTTGATTATTGTTAACTATTACGTATCTTCCAACCTATAGTTTAATTAGCACCATAAACACGTTAAAAATGAGAGGCCAAAAAATTGGATAGGACTCCATATCGGATAAAAGATATGCTTTAAATGAATAAAAATTTATACATATTTTAGAATTGTTATTTTATAAATTGACTTGACTGATGATTTATGGTTTATAGAGTTGGTATCTTCATTTAATAATTGAATTATTATTTTATATAAATATACAGAAGATAGAGTTGTTAAAAATTTATTAATTTTTATAAATATATTATTACAAAATACATGTCAATTTCTTAATTTTTTTTATAAAATTTAAAAAACTTATATTATATCAGTTTTAATCCATAATTTATCTATGTACTTAGTTTTTTTTTTAATTATTACAGTTTAAAATTTTAATTGATGTATTAGATAATTTTCATTTAAAATAATTATCATTAAAAGTTTTTAACCTGATTAAAATAAGCGCAAATTACACTAAAATCTTCTTTTATTTACATTATAAAAGAAAAAAAATCAATTATCAATATTTATGAAAAAATTGAAAATTTAATTTAATTATTTTATATAATCACAATAAATTTAAAATTTAAATAACAGTATTTACATTTTTTTCTATATTGTAACGTTTTTATTAAAAAAATCCAACAAAATTAATTTAAACATAAAAGACCTATTGATCTTAAAGTTGTATTTTTTCACTTGATGTAGATGTTTCATAGAAAATGAAAATGATGTTGTATTTTGCATAAATTGATTTTAAATAATATATAATTGCATCCTAAATGAAATAACAGGATAAACCCAATAAAAAAAATGTTCAAAGGGATATGAATAAAATCTAAAATCTAAAATCATTTTAAATTTATTTCAAAAATATTAAACAAAAAATGATTAAATAAAAATAAAAATAAAAATCTATAAATTAAAAGATTTTGTTTCATAGATTAAGTGTGTAAAATTAAAAAAAAAATTTTGATAAATTTTTTAAATAAATATTTTTATCGTTGAATAAGCACCGATCAAAAATGAATTATAAATAATATTTGATTTCTTTTTACATTCTTATTGATTTTTTTGAAATCCATCAATTTATCAATTTAACTTTTTTATTAAATTACTTTTTGTAAAGAATTTTTCAAATTTCACTTAAAAAGTTCATCTAAATTGGTTATTTTTAACGTGTTGGTAAAACTACTAATAAGTTAATGTTAAAATTAATAATTTGATTAAAAATTTTTAATCAATTTATTTATATTTTAAAAATTGGTATGGACTTTAAAATTATAATTTTGTTTTAATTATTAAATAACTTGATTCCAAGATAGTAAATAAAATATTATAAGAATCAAAACTCCAAATCTTATATGAAATAAAATCAATTCTAACTTTTTCATTTCATGTTATATCTTGATTTAGTTTACAAATTAAAGAGTATATTTATCAAATAATAAATAAAAATAGATTTTTGATCTATTTTTCAAATTTTCTTATCAAACATACATTAAAAAAAATTCATATTAACATATTTTTAATGTTTTCACTTTTCTCTCCTTAAAATTTTAATCCATTGATTAAATTAACATCAATTTTTTTGTACTAAAATGTCTATGATGAAAAGATTTTTTTATTTAAAGTCAGAACATATCACATAGACGTAAAAAATAACTTATGTTATATTTACATTGAATAGTGTTAGGATTAATTAACTAGAACTTTACTAGCCCAATATGCAAAAAATCTGTCGCCCTAAGGTTGCACTTTGTTTTGGCTTTCCATTAGCAACAATTACTTGTGTATCTTTCTTGATGAAATTGATAATAATTTTATATGTCAAAAAATCAATTATAAATCATATTGTTGTTATAATTTATAAAATTCTAACCAATATTATTAAAAATTATAAGTCATACTATTCATACTATATATATTTGTATTTAGTTGCTATTGTTGTCTTTATTGATACCAACGGCACAATAATTTATTTTATTATAAAAAACCTTTTATTTAAGATCAATTAATTTTAAATCAGATGCCTTTTAAAAAAATTTATTTTATGTTTTCTATTTTAAATGCTTAATTTGAGTTATGTAACATGATTTTTTTTTAATTTATCAATTTAAAATTTTAAGTTTAGCTTTAATTTAATATATTTAATAAAAAATTCACAATTTTAGTTACAAAATTTTATCTCAAGACCTGATTTAAAATGAAAGGAAATACTAGCAACAGTCAAAATAATAACCGCATTCCATCCCTTCAAATTTTGTGAAACCACGTCATTTAACTTTCGTAAATCAAAATCGGTTACTTGTTTAGATAGTTTTAACTTCAGTAATAACATTTTTCAAAGGCTTTCTTTTGCTGTGAAGTATAACTTGATTGGATTTGTTTTAAATGTTTATTACATAAAGAAATAAATATATTCCAATTGTTTTTTCACTTAAACATTTTTCTTTAGTTGTTGACAATCTTTTTACAATTTAATTAGTCAATATATATTATTAATTAAAAATAAAAAAGTAAGTCATTTCTATTATTACAAAAATAAATGTTACGGTTGAAAATAAAAAAGTAAGTCACATCTATCTTTCATTTTCATCAAAAATTATATATTTATAATTAATTTTAATTTTACAGATATAATATTTAATCTTACCTTTTTAATCTTATCTAAATCGATCTTATTACCTATTTAAATAGATCATAAATAATTTTTATTGCATTAAAAATATCAATTTTATCCAAATTCGATAAAAAATTTAATTTTTTTTTAATAAAAAGAAAATAGATATTAAATTTAGAAATTGAGATTGAAATGTGTATGATTTTAAAACTTCACTTACAAAATTTTCTTTAATTTGTTTAAGGCTCAATTTTTAATGCCTTAGTGCCCGTTTGGATTCTACTACACTTTCGATGCTATATGATTGAACTGATTGCACCACCAATTTTTTTTAATCATAATTATAATAATTTTTATTTTTATTTTTAATCTTATCATAATAAATCTCACAACCTATCTATCTAAATGGATCTTACTTTCTTTATATTGTAATTTTACTTTTTTTAATACTTATTTTGAAAGGCAAGTCCTTTCAGGCATTTTCCCATGATCCATCTCGGGTCACAATTTTTATATGTAGAATAAAAGTGAATAAGCAACAACTACAATAAACAGTTAATGGTGAAAAAAAATTAAAATCAATTTAAAATTGTAGTGTTGGTCCAGTTAAATTAATTTTTTTATTTGATTTAAATCAAATTGGATATTAAATTTATATATTAAGTTCGGGTTGGATTTAAAATCTGAATGTGAAAAACAAAAAAAAAATAAATCGAATCAAATTATATATGTTTATTAGTTTTTAAATTTTTAAAAATTTTTCTAAAATAAAATAATTATTTATATAATCTATTTAAATATATTAAAATTATATTAAAATAATAAATAAAAAATTAAATTTAAAAATTAATGAACCGAATCGAAATTGTTAAAATTCATTTTGGATTAGATTAGTTTTAAAGAAAGATCAATTTAAATTCGAATCAAATTTAAAAAAATCATAATATTATACATTCTAAAAAAACGAATTAAATCCAATCTAATCTAAACCATTAATAACCCTAAAAAAATTATTATTAACAAAAAAAAATAATCATCTCCCAATCACTTTTTTTTTTTTTTAATTATCACCCTCTATTATTTCGCTCCCACTTGCTCTCCACTTAAATCCCTAAGTTTTTTATTTTCAAAAATACAAAATGATATATTTAAAATTTATAAAATGTGTTTAAATGAAATTTTTTATAATTTTGAAAAAAATTAAATGAAAACATTTTAAAATGCATTATTTTAAAATATTAATGTTTATAATAATTTAAAAAAAATTATACATATCAAATTGAATTCAAAAAATTTAAAACTCATTGACTCATAAAATTAATAGAGTTTATATATATATATATATAAGTATAATATATGAATGATAAAATATAATATTTAATATTAATATTTATAATTTTATTAAATTTAATCAAATCAAATTGATTGACTTAATTGAATTACAAACTAATTTAAAAACTCATTAATAAAAAAACAATTTAATCGAATAAATTTGAATCAAATTTTAAATTTTTTATTTAAATTAAACTCAAATCAAAGTTAAATTTAACTCAAATTTAATAATTTATAGATTCAATTTGAATACATCCTAATAAGGAGCAAATATTTGAAGGAATAATGGCAAACCTAGTATCCAAAATATGGCAGAATCAATGGCAAATTTAGCAATTCATGTTGCAAAACTTATTGAGAAATTAAATTTGTCAAGGAAGAATTGTTCAATGAATTTAACAATTCCCATGGGACTTCTATGATAGATCCAAATTTACAGCAAATGGAATTTCAACCATATACGTTGAAAAAAAATGCTGAAATTAAAGTCCGTGCGAAGGGCAATAAAATTATTGACGACAGCAGTGAAAATCAGTACAAAACGATGAGTCACCAAAACATGAGATACCAAATGTCAAATCTTGAAACAGAGAGGCATCCAATCCCAAAGATTAACAAGGAAAAGAAATCAGGCATCTCAGCAAGTCCATCAACAGCAAGGACAAAGCAACTACAGTTCCTCAGATTTACAAGATAACAATCATGTGAAAAAGAAAGGAGTTTGGGTAAAAACCATTCCCCATTACAAATTTAACTCAGAATTGATATTGCCAACTTGTGAAGAAAGTAGAATTTTACAGTCGTACCTATAGTCAGAAAGAAAAAGAAGTTTTGAGCTACTTGAACCACTCATTTATAATGACATACAGCTGTTAAGAGAGAATCAATTATTTAAATATCTGATGTAAGCAATGATGTAAAAAGTTCTATTTTATACGACGATATTAATTCAAAATTTAATTTAATTATTTTATAAAATTATTTTTAATATTAATTCAAAATTTAATTTAATTAATTTATAAAATTATTTTTAAAAAATAACACTTATAACATTTTTTTATTTCAAACGACAACTTTGTTTATAAAAAAATTCTGTTTATATTTTAAATTTATACAATTAATATTTTTTTAAAAAAATTTAAAACTAGGAGAAATTATTTAAAGTTAGCCGTTAATCTATAAAAAAAATTTACAGATCATTTAAAATTTTTTAAATTTATAAATTATTTATCAATAAAAAATTATAAAAATTTAAATTTAAATATTTTACATTTATATTTTAAAATTTAACCATTTATATCGATCTCAATTTTGAATTTATACAATTAATTTATATTTACATATATCTCCGATTGTGACAATTTCATCAAAATAATATAATCAAAATGTACTTCTTTTAGTTTTATTTATAAAATATTTTTTTTTTGCCAATTGAATTAATTTTAATCTATTTTTAACACTTTAGTATCAATTTGAATTTGATCACATTTTTCATGTAATACGATTGAATTTATTATATTATTAATTAAATTTAAATGTTAATTTTAGTGAGATTTATTTAATATAAATTTTTTATTAAAATTTTTTCAATCACAATTATAATAACTTTTTTTTTAATCATACCAACAATAACTTTTATTTCTATTTTTAATCTTACCATAATAAATCTTATCATTTATCTAAATAATGGAGTCTTACTTTCTTTATCTCGTAGCATTACTTTTTTTAATAACTTACTTTGAAAGACAAGTTCCTTCAGGCTCTTTCCTATGATCCATCTTGGGTCACAGTTTTTATATGTAGAATAAAAGTGAATAAGCAAGAATTATAATAAAAAGTTAATGGTGAAAAAAAATTAAAAATTGATTTCAAATCATGGTATTAAATCCAATTTAGATCAAATTTTTTACTTGATTTAGATCAAATTTAGATATTAAATATATATATATTAAATTTAGATCAAATTTAAGATCTGAAAAAAGTTGAATCAATTATATATGTTTATTAATTTTTATATCTATTTTTAAATTTTTATAAAATAAAAATAATTATTTTATATAAATCTCTTTAAATATGTTAAAAATTAGATTAAAATAATATATAAAAAATTAAATTTAAAATTAAAAACCAATGAACAAAACCGAATTAATAAAATTTGGTTTAGATTAGATCAATTTAAAAAAAAAGTATTAATTCGAATTCAGATCAAATTTTTAAAATTTATAATATTATATATTCTAAAAAAACGAATTAAATCTAATCCAATTTAAATTATTATCACTCCTAAAAAAAATTATTATTACCCAAAAAAAAAAATCCATACTATTGCTATATATAAAATCCTCTATTTGAAATTGAAGTGCACGTTTGGCCAAATTACCAGCGACTTTATTTCTTATCCATTGAGAAGTTTACTAAGCATAGAGTGAAAATTTTCAAGTAATTTCGACCAAAAATTTTTTTTCAAGTAATTCCTTAATTTTTCTCTTTTAAAGAATGTTTGTGTTGGGTTTTGTCTCTTTAGAGTATGATCTTTTGTAATATTCCAAGATGATAGAGCTTGACATAAAAAAAATACTTGTAAACTAAAACTAAGGAGACTTACATTCTAAGAAGTCTTTTTAGAATATCATCTTGAAATATTCAAAGATAATATTACAAAAGATCATATTTAAAAGAGACTTAACACAATACAAGCATTCATTAAAAAAAAATAATAAGAAACTACATAGAAATTAAAACACGTTCCCGCTGTGATTATCCATTTGAATAACTTTATTACAGTGCGATTCAGTCAGAGGAATAATCTCCATTGGTGAAAAAGGATGTAATAACTCACCGCAATCCATTTTGGACATTTTGTCTTCATAAAATTCTTTTAATTTCATTTTACCCCTTCTTTAAAAATTTATTAAGATTAAAATAATTATAATAAATTTAAAATTAATATTTTGTTTCTACTCTCATTATTATTTTTTATTATTTCTTTAAATAATTAATTTTTTATATTTTATATATTAAATAAAATTAAAATATGTATTAAAATAATTTTTTAATTTGTTAGTGGATTAATGTCTAAAGTAATCATTTTTTTAATTTTCACATTACTACTACAGTTACTTTTACATTGAAATGCATATTCAATTATTGATTTTAATTTCATAGTTGCATATCTAATCTTATTGTTACAATAATTAATTTTATCATTATCTTTATTTTTAATCTTATGAGGACCAATCTTATTATCCGTCCAAATGAATCGTAAATCTTTTATGTTGCCCATAATATTAACGATTCTTATGTATCTTGCAATTTATAATTTAATTGGTACTATGAACATATTAAAAATGGGTGGCCAAAAGAAAGATACTTTAATTAAATTAAATGAATAAAAATTTACGTATATTTTAGAATTATTTTTTTATATATTGACTTGACTATTGAATTATGGTTTATATTTAATAATTGAATTATTATTTTATATGCATATATATATTGATGATAGAATTTTTAAAAATTTATATATTTTTGTAAATATATTATTATAAAATACATGTTAATTTGTTAATTTTGTTTATAAAATTTATAAAATTTATATTAAATAATTTTTAATTTGTTAATTTTTTTACATACTTATTTTTTTAATTATGACCTAATGATATGTAATAATCCTATAAACTCATTTATCAAGTTTAATTTGATTGATGTATCATATAATTTTTATTTAAATTAATTATCATGAATTTTTTTTAAACTTTACTTTTGATTAAAATAAGTGCAAATTAACTAAACTAAAATAATCTTTTATTTACTTTATAAAAAAATAAAATATAAAAAATTAATATTGATGGGAAAGTTTAAAATTTAATTAAATTAATTTATACAATAACAATAAATCTAAAATTTAAATATCAATATTTATAATTTTTTTATGTTACAATTTTTTATAAAAAAATTTAATAAAGTTAATTTAAACGTAAAAGATTCACAATGTTGAAGTTACATTTTTTCACTTAATTTGGATGTTTCATAGTGACTGAATTGCGCTAGTTTTTTGCATAAATACCTCACCATGCCAGCCAATGTAATTTACAACAATTAACAAACAATACTTTTTGAACCATCCAAATCATGGCATCTTTCATGATACCATTCAAAGCCCTGTTCTTCCTCATAGTCGTCCTGCGTCAGCCTCCCTTTGTTTTTGCTTCTTCATCCTCCGTTGCTGCAAATGAAACGGAAACTCTTCTAAAATGGAAAGCTAGTCTTGACAACAACACCCAAACTTTGCTCTCTTCTTTGTGGGTTGGAGGCAACCATTGCAACTGGGTGGGAATCACTTGCGACATGGATGGAACCATCACCGATCTAAGCCTTCCAGATCATATGTTGAACTTGAAAGGTGCACTTCATAGTCTTAACTTTTTTTTCTTCCCTAACCTGGTGTGGCTTAACCTTCGTAACAACTCACTGTATGGGTCCATTCCCTCACAGATTGGGAACCTTTCCAAGCTCACCCACCTTGACTTGTCATACAATACTTTTTCTGGGAATATTCCATCCGAAATTTCCTTATTGAGAAGTCTTGAGTTGATTTCCTTATCAAATAATGAGATCAATGGTTCCATTCCACAAGAAATAGGAAGGTTGAGTTCAGTTTCTGTAGACACCGATTTTGTCCGGGTCTACCATTTCTAAAAACAAAAAAACAAAAAAAACAAACAAACAAAACAAACAAAACAAACAAAAAAATAAAACGAAAATAAGAAAAAAGTCAAGGGGTTGGTACGGCGCCGAACTGGTCCAACCAACCCCCGACCAGCCTCCCGACCAGCCCTCCGACCAGCCACCCTATAGCCACCAACAAACTACCCTACAGCCACCTAAACCCCCTAAATCGAAACCCTTTAAAATCCCCAGCCATCTTCCTCATTCGAGATCGGTCTCGGAGCTCTCGAAAAAGAAAGAAAAAAATCCATTTTCAAACACACAGCTACCTTCCTTCAAAACACTCCCAAACACCCAAAATACCCAAACAGAAACCACACCAACAGAAAAAAAAGAAACGCAAAAAAAAAAAACAGAAACACAAAAACAGAAACAAAAACCAAAACGAAATCACAGTCCTCCCCGTAGGGAGGAACCTCAGCGCCGAGCCACCTGCACCAACAAAGAAAGGTACCAGTTAGCTTTCGACACAAACAAAAAAAGAAGAAAAAAAGTATATCGAAAACTTCAAAACCCGATCTACGCGAATCAAGGCCGTTTTTGGTGAAAAGGAGGCCAGATCTGCGCTCAGGAGGTCGAGAAGAGTTTGTGGGAGAATTTTGAGATTTTTCAACCACTGATGACCGGCGACCCAGGCGGCGGCCGACGCGGTGGTCCGGCGATCAGACGGTGGCCGGTCGGAGCTCTCCCCGTAGAGCTCCCT
Organism: Durio zibethinus; assembly: GCF_002303985.1. Next base: position 52,895 of record NW_019167861.1, read on the forward strand.
CTCTCTCTCTAGTTTTTTTCTGAAACAGAAACCAAATGACCAAAAAAAAAAGCTTCAGATATATATAGTAAAGCCAAAACTCAAAACGACGTCGTTTAGGGAAAGACCCAAAACGACGCCGTTTTAAACAAAGAGGATCCGCGCATGGACCCAGATCCGACCCGAGATCCGCGCAACCCGACTCAACAACCCGTTCCAGCCAGCCTTGAACCGGTTCAATGAACCGCCAGTGGACCGGATTGAACCGGTCAGATCGCCCGGACCGCCGATCCGATCGCCAGAACCGTCGATCTAACCGTCGAACCGGTCAGACCGCCCGGACAGTTGACCGGTCCGGTTCAGGTAAATTTTTTTTTTTTTTGAATTTTCTAATTTTTTTTATTATTATTTTTGTTATTTTATATATTTATGCATGATAAATTTATAAATTTGTTAGAATGAATGTTTAATCGTTTTAATAATAATAAAATTAAAAATAAATAATAATTAAAATATATTAAAATGCTCAAAAATAATAATAATAATTTTCCCTGCCTAGATGTTGGAGGGAATAAAAATATTTTTTTAAAACAATAATTCCGCCTAGATGTTGGGGAATTATTGTTAATAATAAATAAACATAAGAAATTTTTAATTAATTTTTAAAAATTATTAAAATCGAACTTGCTTCGAAAATCCGCCTAGATGTTGGAGATTTTTAGAGATGTTCGTATTTTCTTAAAAACAAAACCTTAAGCATTATTTCTTAATCCTAGGTTTCTAAAACCCCTAAAAATCCAAAACCCATTAAATCCAAAACCCCCCGAAATCCAAAATCCTTGAAATCCAAAGTCTTAAAAAAAAATCCTAAGGACACGTGTGAAAATTCTATTTGAAGCAATTTGTTCCCGAATGCTGCCTAGATGATGGGGTATTTAGGAAATTTTACTTCGTGAAGTCTTTTCACGCGATTTCTTAATTCGTATTAATAATAAGATTAATAAATAAAAAGTATAATAAAATTAGGATCTTAAATATAAACAGTCGCACCTAAGCTCTGCCTAGATGTTGGAGAGTCGGGGTGGTCTCATTATATTTAAGAATCCAACTCTTAAATTGCATTTTATTAATAATAAGATTAATAAATAAAAAAGTATAATAAAATTGGGATCTTAAATATAAACAGTCGCACCTAAGCTCTGCCTAGATGTTGGAGAGTCGGGGTGGTCTCATTATATTTAAGAATCCAACTCTTAAATTGCATTTCATTTTACATGACATTCATTAGCATACATATGTTATCGTATTATCATCAATAATTGTCTGCATTATTCTCTCTTTAATTTACTCATGGTACTCTGCCTAGATGTTGGAGAGTCACCAACAATTTTCTATAAAGAGTGTTATTTTATTTTAAGGATTGTTGTGTTAAATCTTAAGCGAAATGGGTTATTTTAAATTCTGCCTAGATGTTGGAGAATTTTAAGATAATTCTTTAACTTAAAGAGTTTCTCAATATTCCTAAATAAAAATTTTAGCAAAAGGATATTTTTTAAATAAAAGAAATTAATGTTAAATTTCAAATTAAAACAATTTTTATCCAACGTCGAAAATAGCGCATAATTAAATGGTACCAATTTATGGGCGTTGTGGGGGTGCTAATCTTTCCCACACGTAACCGACTCCCGGACCCAACCTGATTTTTTCGCAGATCGAAATTTGTCTTTTTGATAAACTCTAAACTCGTTTTTATAGTTTTATTAAAAAGATAAACTTTTGGGTGGCCAATCACACCCTAACAAAGATTGGTGGCGACTCCCTCTTTTATCTTTTTTTATTTTAAAACATCTCATTTTTACGTCTGGCGGTCCCAAAACCGTTACGACAGTTTCCAAGATCTATTTCTATGTTAACCATCTAAGTGGTTCTATACCTGAAGAGGTTTGCAACCTTTCCAAGCTCACTGAGCTTGACTTGTCACAGAATAATTTCTTTGGAAGTATTACTTCTAAAATCGAAAGGTTGAGTTCACTTTCTATACTTGCCCTTAATGCAAACAATCTCACCGGTCCAATACCTATTTCCATTGGAAGCTTGCACAATTTGTCCTGACTTATCCTCGTTGACAATAGGCTCAATGGTTCCATACCTAAAGAAGTTGGAATGATGAAGTCACTTAATATGCTTGATCTTTCAGCCAACCAACTAACTGGTCCTATCCCTGTTAGGAAAATGGGGTCCAGTCCCATGTAAGTGGTTTTGGACCAAGTAAAGGCCATGGGCCTTGATCTTTTATTTTACACAGAGCCCTAGCTACTTAATAAAAAAGAGGTGGGGTTGTTTTATGTGTGTGTCAAAAACCAAGCAGAAAAAAAAAGAAAAGCCAGGAAAAGCAAAGAGAGAAAAAGGAGAAGGGAGAGTTGTTGAACGGAAGTCAATCCGTGGTCCGATTGAGTTGGAACCTTGTCAGGAGGTTTATGATTCAGAGTTCTACATTCTGAACGGTGAAGATCGGGTTTGAAGCTCTCTAGGAACAAATCCAGGGTGTATTTGTTGAGTCACTTATTTGGTGAGATTTCTCCAATTGTTTCTCTAGTTGTTGATTAGCTCTAGTTTTAGCTAGAGAAGAACTTTGTATAACTATTATTTGATAGTAAAGATTTTTCTGGTGGCCCATGGTTTTTTCCCTCTACACTGGAGGGTTTTCCACGTAAATCTTGGTGTACTTTATTTTTCCTGCGCATTTGATTATTGATTGTTGTCTATTGCTTCTGTATTGTTGTGATTATTGCTTCAGGCGCAACAAGTGGTATCAGAGCGAGGGTTATTTTGAGACATCGATACAGAAGCATCCCAGGATAGAAGTAAATTATGTTTGAGATCATGGAGGGTGATACAGGTTCCATGATAAAATTGACAGCATCGAATTATTCAATTTGGAAGCCTATGATGGAGGATCATCTATACTGTAAAGATTTGTATGAGCCAGTATTGGGTGATTCGGTTAAACCAGCAGATATGAAAGATGAAAGTTGGAAGAAGCTAGGTAGAAAGACGCTGGCTACAATCAGAAAATGAGTTGATATCAGCGTGTTCCATCATGTAGCGCAGGAGTCAGATGCTCACATTGTTTGAGAAAAATTGGCAGCATTGTATGAGAGAAAAACAGGTATGAATAAAGTTATGCTTGTTAAAAAGATTGCAACTTTACAGTACAGGGATGGACGATCTGTTACAGAGCACTTGAGTAATTTTCAAGATATATTTAATCGGATGACTACTATGGAACTTAAGATGGATGATGAAATGAAGGCATTATTTTTTTTGGGTTCATTACCAGACAGTTGGAATACTCTAGTTGTGACTGTTCTTAATTCAGCTCCTGATTATAAGGTGACATTGGAGATGGTAAAGGACAGTATGCTTAATGAAGAAGCGAGGCGAAAAGATGTAGACCCTGGGAATCAAGCTCTGGTCACAGAGAATAGGGGTAGAAACATCGACAGAGGTCAGGACTCAAAAGGCCATGGTAAGTCTAAACATAGATCCAAGTCTAGAGGTAAAGTGAAGTGTTTCCATTATGGTAAGGCGGGTCATATAAAACGAAACTGTAAAATCTTAAAGCAAGAGCGAAAAGATGAGAAAGGCAAGAGTTCAGATGATGGCAATGTTGCAGCAGTGAATTCAGATAGTGATTCAGTTACTTTGATTTGTACACATGGTGATTGTAATCATGTTAGTGATCCCGACATTGAGTGGATAGTTGACACAGGAGCGGCATATCATTGTGTTCTTAAGAGAGAGTTGTTTACAACTTACAAAGCAAGAGACTTTGGTTGTACCAAGATGGGAAACAAGAGTGTGTCGCAGATTGTTGGGATTGGTGATATTGTTGTACAAACTAGTACAGGCTGCATGTTGACTTTGAGGGATGTCAGACACATTCCAGATATGAGAATGAACTTGCTTGCTATTAATGTCCTTGATAAGGAGGGATATGAAAGCCGACAAAAGACTAGACAGTGAAAGCTTCTCAAAGGATCTATGGTAGTTGCAAGGGGAAAACTATGCTGCACAATGTATAAGACATGGATGCAATTGAACGGTAACTAGGTAAATACCATTGAAAATTATGCTTCAGCAAACTTGTGGCACAGGAGGCTGGCACACATGAATGAAAAAGGGTTACAGGTTTTGGCAAGGCACTCTCTCATTCCCTTGACCAAAGGTATGTCTCTCGATTCATGTGATTATTGTTTGTTTGGTAAGCATCATAGAGTTTCTTTTCGTAAAAGTTCTCAGAGAAAAGAAAATAGATTGGAATTAGTTTATTCTGACGTATGTGGTCCCATTAAGGTTGAGTCATTAGGTGGTAGCAGATATTTTGTTACTTTTATTGATGATGCTTCACGTAAGACTTGGGTGTATATGTTGAAATATAAAAGTCAGGTACTGCAGTATTTTCAAAAATTTCATGCCATGGTTGAAAGGATGACAGGGTTACCCTTGAAGTGTATTCGAACTGATAATGGTGGGGAATACACATCTAAAAGCTTTGAAGAGTATTGCTCAAAGCATGGGATCAGGCATAAGAGGACAGAACCTGAAACATCGCAGCATAATGGTATAGCTGAAAGAATGAATCGCACCATTATGGAAAAGTCAGATGTATGTTGAGGATGGCAAAATTACCAAAGCCATTATAGGGTGAAGCAGTCAACACAGCTTGTTATTTACTTAACAGGTCACCATCAGTTCCTTTGGGCTTTGACATTCCAGAAAGAGTGTGGACAGGAAAAGATGCTTCATACTCTCACTTGAAAATTTTTGGGTGTAAAGCATTCATGCATGTGCCGAAAGAGCAGAGATCAAAGCTTGACAGTAAAGCTACACAGTGTGTGTTTGTAGGATATGGTGATGAGGAATTTGGCTACAGGGTATGGGATCCAGTAAAGAGAAAGACAGTCAGAAGCAGAGATGTGATCTTTCATGAAAAAGAAACCATAGCAGACTTTGAGAAAAATGAGAAGACTACACGAGTTACTGTTGAGTGTGATGTTTCAACACCGACAGGGATTTCACAGGAAAGAGCCACAGATGGTGAAAATGAGCCAGAAACAGAACTTGGGGATATAGATGAACCAGCTACAGTTGGTGATGAGCCAGATGCTATTAGTTTTGAGCAGGGGGAGCAATCCTCTCTACCTGAGAGTGTTGAGCAGGGAGAGCTACCTTTGGCATCAAGTGATGTAGAGTCTCAGCCTAGGAGATCTACTAGAGAGCGCAGGCCATCTACCAGGTATCCAAGTTCAGATTTTATTTTAGTTACCAGTGAAGGGGAGCCAGAAAGCTTTCAAGATGTGCAGGCTACTCCGGATAGAGAGCACTGGTTAAAAGCAATGAAAAAAGAGATGGAGTCATTGCGAAAGAATGGTACTTATGATCTTGTTAAACTTCCAACAGGAAAGAGGCCATTAAAGAATAAATGGGTGTTCAAGTTGAAAAAGGATGGTTACAAACTAGTGAGGTACAAAGCTCGATTGGTAGTAAAAGGTTTTTCTCAGAAACCAGGCATCGATTTTGATGAGATTTTTTGCTCCAGTTGTAAAAATGAGTTCTATTCGAGTAGTACTGGGATTGACAGCTAGTTTGAATCTTGAACTTGAGCAACTTGATGTTAAAACTGCATTTTTGCATGGTGATTTGCAGGAGGACATTTAATATGAATCAGCCTGAGGGTTTTGAAGTGAAAGGAAAGAGCACTTAGTTTGCAAATTGAAGAAAAGCTTGTATGGCTTGAAACAAGCTCCACGACAGTGGTACAAAATGTTTGATTCTTTTATGATGAGTCATAGCTATAAAAAAATAGCAGCGGATTCTTGTGTGTATGTTAAACAATTCCCTAATGGTAACTTCATTATCCTATTATTATATGTTGATGATATGTTGATTGTAGGACAAGATGCTAGTATGATTTGCAGGTTGAAAGAACAATTGTCTAAGTCTTTTGATATGAAAGATTTAGGTCCAGCAAAGCAGATTCTTGGTATGGACATTATCCGGGATAGGAGAGCTGGAAAGCTGTGGTTGTCACAGGAAAAGTATGTTGAACGAGTGCTTGGTAGATTCAACATGCAACATGCTAAATCAGTTAGCAGTTCACTTGCCAACCATTTTCACCTAAGTAAGAAATCTTGTCCAGTGTCTAAGGAAGAGCAACTAGCTATGTCTAGTATTCCTTATTCTTCTGCAGTCGGTTCTTTAATGTATCTTATGGTTTGTACAAGGCCTGACATTGCTCATGCAGTTGGTGTAGTGAGCAGATTTCTTTCTAATCCAGGAAAGGTTCACTGGGAAGCAGTGAAATGGATTTTTAGATATTTAAGGGGTACCTCAAAAATGTGCTTGACTTATGGAGTTTCACAACTAGTTCTAGAAGGGTTTACTGATGCTGACATGGCAGGCGATCTTGATGGTAGAAAATCCACTTCAGGGTATTTGTTCACTTTTGCAGGAGGAGCTGTATCTTGGCAGTCTAAGTTGCAGAAGTGTGTTGCTTTGTCAACTACAGAGGCTGAGTATATTGCAGCAACTGAAGCATGTAAAGAAATGCTTTGGATGAACGTTTTCTTCTTGAATTAGGGTTGAATCAGAAAGAGTATGTGGTATTTTGTGATAGCCAAAGTGCTTTAGATTTGAGTAAGAATACCATGTACCATGCTAGAACAAAGCACATTGATGTTAGATATCATTGGTTACGTTCAGTGATTGAAGAACAGCAGATGCTATTGAAGAAAGTCCATACAGATAAAAATGTGGCAGATATGTTGACTAAGATACTTCCCAGGGAAAAGCTTGAGCTTTGCAGTAACTTGGCCGAAATGAGTTCCCTGGCCAAGGTAAGTTCCAAATGAAACTGCTATGGTGATGAATCTCCTCCTAATGGGGCTGGAGGGGGAGATTGTTAGGAAAATGAGGTCCAGTCCCATGTAAGTGGTTTTGGACCAAGTAAAGGCCATGGGCCTTGATCTTTTATTTTACACAGAGCCCTAGCTACTTAATAAAAAAAGAGGTGGGGTTGTTTTATGTGTGTGTCGAAAACCAAGCAGAAAAAAGAAGAAAAGCCAGGAAAAGTAGAGAGAGAAAAAAGAGAAGGGAGAGTTGTTGAACGGAAGTCAATCCGTGGTCCGATTGAGTTGGAACCTTGTCAGGAGGTTTATGATTCAGAGTTCTACATTCTGAACGGTGAAGATCGGGTTTGAAGCTCTCTAGGAACAAATCCAGGGTGTATTTGTTGAGTCACTTATTTGGTGAGATTTCTCCAATTGTTTCTCTAGTTGTTGATTAGCTTTAGTTTTAGCTAGAGAAGAACTTTGTATAACTATTATTTGATAGTGAAGATTTTTCTGGTGGCCCGTGGTTTTTTCCCTCTACACTGGAGGGTTTTCCACGTAAATCTTGGTGTGCTTTATTTTTCCTGCGCATTTGATTATTGATTGTTGTCTATTGCTTCTGTATTGTTGTGATTATTGCTTCAGGCGCAACAATCCCAACATCTATAGGAAACTTAAGTAACATGGTATGGCTCTATCTGTATGAAAATCAGCTCTCTGGTTCTATCCCCAATGAAATAGGATTGCTTCAATCTCTTAACACGTTGCATTTGTTAAGTAATAATCTCACTGGTGTCATCCCTGCTTCCATAGGAAACTTGACCAGCTTATCTACTCTCTACCTTTATAAAAATATGTTTTCTGGTTCAATCCCTGCTTCCATAGGAAACTTGACCAGCTTATCTGCTCTCTACCTTGGTGAAAATATGTTCTCTGGTTCAATCCCTGCTTCAGTTGGAAACATGACGAAGCTTGTGGAGTTAAGTCTTCTATATAATCATTTATCAGGGCCAATTCCTTCGTTCAGCAATCTTACTCATTTGGAATCATTCCAAATATCGGACAACCATTTCAGTGGTCCATTACCCGAGAATGTATGCTACGGTGGACAACTCGAATGGCTTGGGGCTATGAACAACAATTTGAGGGGTCCAATCCCATCAAGTTTAAGAAACTGCAAAAGCTTATACAGAGTTAGGCTTGAAGGAAACCAGTTGACAGGAAATATATCAGAAGCTTTTGGTATATATCCTAATTTGAATTATATTGCATTAAGCAACAACAAATTTTATGGTGAACTTTCGCCAAACTGGGGGCAATGCCATAATCTAACAAGCCTACGAATCTCCAATAATAACATTTCTGGAAAGATACCACCTGAGCTGAAGCATGCAACTCAATTACACGAACTCGATGTCTCTTCAAATCATCTCATTGGTGAGATTCCCAAGGAATTGGGAGCATTGACATTGATGTACAAACTTTTGCTAAGTGGTAACCAACTTTCAGGCAAAATTCCACCAGAGATTGGAGTTCTTTCAAATCTAGAACATCTTAACTTGGCATCAAACAATTTGAGTGGACGGATTCCTAATCAACTTGGAGAGTGCTCAAAGTTATTGGACCTGAATTTGAGCAAGAATAAACTTGGAGAAAGCATTCCACTTTCAGTAAGCTACATAAATGGCCTTCAAAATCTAGATTTAAGTCAGAATTTACTTATTGGGGAGATACCACAACAGCTTGCAAAATTACATTCCTTGGAAACATTGGACCTTTCTCACAATATGCTTAATGGTTCCATCCCAAATTCTTTTAATAATTTGCAAAGCTTGACTGTTGTGAATATATCTTACAATCAATTAGAAGGTCCTATTCCTAACATTAAGGCATTTCATGAGGCTTCATTTGATGCCTTAAGAAACAATAAGGGACTATGTGGTAATGCCACTGGAACTAATGCCTTGTGCTGTCACTGCAACTAGCAGCGGTCATAGAAAAAGCACCAAAGTCATCATTTTCATTGTGCTTCCACTCTTTGGTCTTCTTCTTTTGCTTTTTATCATAGCTGGAAGTTTCCTTATTCTTTGCCAAAAGAACCAAACCAGAAAATCCGAGTCAATCGAGGCACAACTTGGGAGATTTTTTCACATTGTGGGGGTATAATGGAAGAATACTTTATGAGAACATTATTGAAGCCGCTGAAGATTTCAGCTCCAACAATTGCATTGTTTCAGGAGGCTATGGAGCTGTTTATAAAGCTGCGCTACCCATTGGTGAGGTGGTTGCTGTGAAGAAACTTCACCAATCTGAAGATAGCATGATTTCCAACAACTTGAAAGCCTTTGAAAACGAGATTCATGCTTTATCAGAAATAAGGCATCGTAACATTGTGAAGCTGTATGGCTTTTGTTCACATCCGAAGAACTCATTTTTGGTTTATGAGTTTGTAGAAAGGGGAAGTTTGAGAATGGTGTTAAGCAACAAGGACGAGGCAATGGAGTTGGATTGGGAGAAGAGGCTTAATGTTGTAAAAGGAGTGGCCAATGCCTTGTCTTATATGCATCATGACCATTCACCACCGATAATTCATCGAGACGTTTCCAGCAACAATGTTCTTCTAGATTTGGACTATGAGGCTCATGTCTCAGATTTCGGCACAGCCAGGCTTTTAAAGCCTGACTTTTCCAATTAGACCTCACTTGCTGGCACTTTCGGGTATATAGCTCCAGGTATTTATTGGTATCTTTTTTTTAAGACACTTTAAACATGTCATTATTCAATTAAAACTGTTAGTTTTGTATGCAAATTGATGCGGTAAAACAAAGTTCAAATTGTATTATGATTGTAACTTTTCAAATTTTAAGTATCAAATTAAGAATTTTACTATAATTCAAGTATCGAATGTGTAATTAATCTTTGAAGTTTAACACTTAGTTTTTCAATATTCAATATATCAAAGTGATGAACTAAATGTAAAATTTTGTTAGAACCTAAGAATTTCAATTTTCAAGTATTCTTCTAAATATTTACAATTTTTTTTCAACATTATCTTCTCAATATTCTTTATTCTTACATAATAGTGTATTGATAAGATATATTTCTTGCTTAATAGAGCACATTGATTAAATATATTTTTTTTAAGCAGAGTTGGCTTATACAATGAAAATAGATGAGATGTGATGTTTACAATTTTGGAGTGCTAACAATGAAAATATTTATGGGGAGGCATCCTGGTGATTTGATTTCATGTTTACCATTATCGTCATCGGCATCGACATCGACATCGACATCGACATCGACATCGGTACCAAATGACAACCAACAAATTTTACTTAAAGATGTGATAGACCAACGTCTTTCACCACCGGTAAGACAAGTTGCAAAAGATGTTGTCTCCACTACAAAGCTAGCATTTGCATGCTTGAATGGCAATCCCCAACTTCGGCCAACCATGCGACAAGTTGCTCAAGCCCTTAACCGTCAATCGCTTCCGTTGCCCAATCCTTTCTCAATCATAATATTGGGAGAATTGTGGGATCATGAAGTTTGCAGCGGCTAATATTAAGGTGCTAATAATTTGAATAACAATTCTAAGCACTCTATTTCTTTTTCTCTTCTTTGTATTGAAAATGTTTAAGCACTCTAATTGTAAAGCTTTTGTAATGAATCGGCTATGATATAAAACAGCTGTGTTTAAGCATTAAATTTGTATATTCAAGATTTTTTATTTCTAAAATGTAACTAATGGCCAGACATAAAATTTTGACTTTCATATCAATTGTAATATTGTAGTACCGATTTGCTATAATACTTTCACTTTGGAATGCTACAGTAATTTTAAAATCACTTTTTTATTTGTTTGAAAAAACAAAGAATACAATTGGCGAGTACACCAAATTATAGTAAACACAACTTCATGCAATAACCTTTTGATTTTTCTATTTGTTGACCATTTTTTCATTGACACACCAACACATGATTTTTCATAATTTCATCTTTCTAACCTTTTTTCATTTCCTACCTTTTAAATCATTCAAAATTTAATTGTAATTGTATTGAGTACACTTGAAAGGGATTTGAGTGATGATTTTGAAGTATATCTATACATTTAACTTGTACTTATTTTTTACTAAAATGCTAAAAAATGTCATACTTTTCTCACATTTCTCAAATAAATTTATCTTTTTTTAATCCAATGGATAGTACAAAGCATTATTCTTATTTAATTAAGTCTTATTTTACATAAAACTACTTAAATTCATTATTTTTATCTTGTCAATGATAATATTTGTCTTTCTCAAATCAATGGTCGCATTAAAAATATAAAAAATTAAGTTGAGTTATCGTTTATATGATATGTAATGGATGGCTTACATAATAGGCCATATTAGCATCTAAAAGGCTTTTTTTTTTTCAAATACATGCTAAGCAGATATTGGCATCATAGAAAGAACTATGACATATATGTTGATTTGGCAAGATATATATATATATATATATATATAAATATTGCAGTTTTCATCTTGAAAAAGAGCTTCATGAAACAAAATTGTACTTTAAAGATTTATTTAGAGAAAAACAATATTTTAACGACTTTATTGGATATAATAGAAGGATCGAGGATTATATGAAAAATTCAAGAGTTTATCATCACAAAGTATTTTTCATTTTTGATATTTAATTATAGCCGGGGTTTGGCTGTAGTTAAATTCAATCCAAAATTTTTTATAATAATATATAGCCAATAAAATACAAAATATAATTATTAACAAAAATACAAAACATATTTTCCCAAATTAAAATTGAGTTGAATTTAGTCCAACATGTTTTCAAATTTATCCTAACCACATTTTGACAATCATTGTGTGAGCCTAAACTATTAAATCTCAATGAATTTCCATAACTACTTTATTCTTTTCCTCCGTTTTGAATTTTTATACTATCGTAAAGAGTACTCTTGTTTGTTTATTTGGAAACCTACCAGCTTTGAAAAAATTAATTGTAAAAAAAATTTGTTCATCAATATAAACTCCAGATTTCTTGTTATAAAGTTTTGCTATAGAAAATCTTATAGAAGATCGGGGATCTTATAATATGTCGATGAATGCTCGGTAGACTAATTTTGTCAGTGCAAAATGCAACCAGTCATTGGGCTTCATTGTATCATAGAGGTTTATTGCTTGTAATCCCTTTGCATACTTACTAAGTAAATAATACAATAGGGATGAATAAAACCTTAAGAAAAGTGGTACTGTTATATGTCTTAAAGCATTGTCTCAAAATTTCAGATTTTTCAGAAGTAGTAATTCTAGATTTATAGTTTTTATTCTAACGCCAATGTCTCCCACAACTAGGAAACCAAGTTGTAAAAGATGTAATCTCTGCTACAAAGGTAGCATTTACATGCTGGAATGGCAATCCCCAACTTCAACCAACCATGCAGCAGGTTGCTCAAGCCCTTTCCATTTTCCAATCTTTTCATGACCATCAAATTGGGAAATTGGGAGCACTGTTGGTCATGAAGTTTGTGACTAATTAGGTGATAACAATTTGGATAATAATTCTAGGTACTTATATAATTTGCTTTTTCAATCTCCTTCTTTCTCTCCTTATTGTTCAAATGTTTAAGCACTCAAATTAATATATATATATATAGTTAATATTTTATACATTGATGATGATACTGCATCAATAAATAAAATTAAAATTAGTTAAGTTCTTAAAAGTAAATTACTTTTTATATAAGCAAAGTCAGTGCGTTAAATAAAAGTAAATCACTTAAATATAGTACAGGGAGTATTTAATTAGAAATTAATGTATAAAGAAAAAGAAACTAGGGGAAATTTTTTTGAGTTTTACTTTCGTAGTATTGTTGGATAGTAACATTGTGGTTTGGAAACTTTTAGTTAAAAGCTTCTTTTCCATTTATATCAATAATATATATATTTGTTGAATTTGAGGTTAGTCAGTAATTTTTATGTGACTTTTTGACCGAAAGATATATGCACTTATTATTTGCTAAATGTTCATGTTTGAAAGTTTTCTTTTCTTTTAACTATTAAAATTGTGGAATCCAAATTTAAACTAACAATGAACCTTACTAATAATTAAAATATTGAAAATTTAGTTTAAGACGTTGGAATGTAGAAATTTCCCTTAAGTTTTCCATGTAAAATATGGTTTAAATTAAATAAAAAAATAATTTTAATGATTTCATTTGGATAAAAATAAAAGGCTAGAAACCTATTTAGAAATGTGGGAAAGTATAAATCCTCATCCCTCTTTTTGTAACCAAATTAAGCTTTAAAATATTATTTTTTTGTCTAATTAAACTCTTAAAATGTATTTTTTCACATTAAAATCCTTGTTTAGGATGAAAATTGAAAAAAGAATTTCTTACCTTATCAACATCTATGTGATCGTCTTTCCAACATGTCTAAATCTACATGACATTACAGGATAAAAAGGTTCTATACACTACGAACAAAACATTTATTATTCATGTATTTTTGCCGATGAAATTTTTCATCACTAATTACTGATGAATTATCGATGAAAATTTTAAAACACTTTCATTGACAGATTATTGATGGATTTTACCTACGGAATAAAATTCGTAGGTAATCCATCGCTAAAAGTCTAGCATGAATTGCGCCAAATTTATTGATGGATTTACCGATGAAAAAATCTATCACTAATAATTACTGACAGTTTTATGAACGAAAAAATTCATTGCTAAAAAATTTAAATTTTTTTAATGTTATTGATGGTTTTTACTAACGAAAAACCTTATTGCTAAAAAAAATTAAAATTTTTTTTTGATATTATTGATGGAAATTCTGTAGGTAAATTCTCAGTAATAGTGTTTCAAAAATTTTTTTATTACCGACAAAATTTTCGTCGATAAAAGCGTTACTAAATTAAAAATTTGAAAACCCCCCATTGTCAGCCCTTTCACTTTTCTCTTAAATTTCCTAATTCCTAATTCTTTCGCCACTCTACTTTCATTCCCTCGCCTCTCCCACTTCCCTTTCTCCTCGTCACCACCTTGCTGTTGGCTTTGTGACCTTATCCCTTAACTCTAGTCAATTCTTTTTTAATGACTTTATTTTATGTTTGTTTTTTGTTGCGTTTATTTGTAGAGTTTAGAGTTTAATTTTTTGTTATAAATTTGTTGAAATTTGTTTGGATTTTAGTGAGTTATAAATTTGTTTGGATTTTAATCTTATAAGCTAAAATTAAAATTTAGTATTATATTATATTATTATTTTAACTAAAAATAGATAACTAAATCATTAATAAAAAATTAAAGAAAAAGATCATTTAATATATTATTAATTTTTAGTTTTTAATTATTTATCAATAAAATTATTATTTGATATAAAAATAATTTAATGATTTTTCAATTATTTATTAATTTTATAAATGTTAAATAATTTTAAAATTTATATGTAATTTAATATATTTAATGATTATTTCTTTTCTAACTATAATTAAATTCACTTTCATTATTCATTTGCATCGAAATACATATATTCATAATTAATTTTAATTTTATAGATTTTACCTTTTTAATTTCATCTAAATCCAATCGTATTACCCGTTTAAATGGACCCCAAATCATTTTTGTGGACATCAATTTGTCCAAAAAAAAAATACAAAGTACGTATAAAATATGAAATACAAAAAAAATATATGAAATACAAAAAAATACGAAAAAAACAGAACAGAAAAAAATAAGGATGGCAGTGGTACCATCCCCGGCACCACTGCCACCACCCCTACCATCACCCATGCCACCAGACCCACCAGACCCTACACTGCCACCACCCGTGATCACCAGACCCTACCCCCCACTCTTCAAATTAATTCTCCCATTGACAAACTACCAAACATAGCCAAAACTAATAAAAGAGGCATGGGGCTCGTGCTTACACCCGTGCTGAGCCCCATGCCCTTCCCCTTAAACACACAGAGCTCTATAAATAGAGCTCCTGACGAAGCAAAAAAAAAGAGGAGGGAAAGAAAAGAGACGCTGCCAAAAAAAAAAACACAAAAAATATATACACAATCCTCCCCGTAGAGAGGAACCCAGCGCTGAGCTTCCTGCACGAAGAAGAAAAAAACAGTTAGTTTCAAAAAAAAGGAGTTAGAATATACAAAAAAAAAACTTTCACCGAAACTTCGCCAACAGATCTAGGAATTTTGAGACTCCTTTTGGTGAAAATGAGGCTAGATCTGCGCTCAGGGGGTCGAGAAGAGTTTGTGGGAGAATTTTGAGATTTTTCGAACACCGAAGACGACGACCGGTGACCGACGAACGGCGGCGGCACCAATGGTCGACCGACGCTTGGCTGAAGAAGAAAGAAAAAAAAAAAGGAAAGTTTTTATTTTGAAACTGTGAAACTGACCAAAACAAAAAAAAATTTTGAACCTTTTATATAAACTGCCAAAATCAAAACGACGTTGTTTCATTAAAAGGCCCCAAAACGACGTCGTTTAGACCAAGGAGGATCCGCGTGTCAACCCGCGACCCGACCTGGGGTCCATGCACCCGACCTGACGACCCGCTTCTCCATCAGCCCTGACCGGTCCATCTGAATCGGACCAGACTGCCCAGACCGAACCGGACCGCGCTTGAACCGTTGTCAGACCGAGCCGAACCGCCAGATCGAACCACCGAACCGAATCGCTCGTTGATCGAACCGTTGACCGGCCCGGTTCAGGTAAAAAAAATTTTTTTTTGAATTTTTTGAATTTTTATATATTATTTTATTAATATTTATGCATATAAAAATGATTATATTTGTTAGATTAAATGATGAAATTGTGGTTAATTTTTTTATGTAATTATGTTAATTTTTAAAATAAACTTTAAAAACAATAATATAAAAATAAGTTTTATAATAATAATAAACTAACAAAATGTAGGAAAATGAAATTTTTATCCGACGATGAGATTCAAAGGTATTCCAAGTAGTGATGCCTATGAAATCTCTAGGCGAGAAGATTTTTTGTAAAATATTACTAGTGTATTGGAATATTTATAGAAAATCTTCAATATAATAAAAATTTCATTTTTCTTCAAATAAAAATTTTATTTTTCATAATAATAAATAAAAATTGATTAATATATTAAAAATATATGTAATAAAAATAGGAAGGAAAGAAATTTAATCTAATGATGAGATTCTAAAAGTATTCCGAGTAGAGATGCTTTAAGAAATCTCTAGGTGAGAAGATTTTTTGTAAAATATTATCAGCGTATTGGAATATTTATAGAAAATCTTCAATATAATTAAATTCCTTTTTCTTCAAAATTTTAATTTTAATTAAAAAATTAATAAAACAATTAATAAAATTTTTGAAAAAGATGTGTGCATCAACATGTTATTATTTGCATTGCATACATGACATAATTTTTTTACGAAAAGTAAATTTAGACCTCCCAAAGATGAGATTCTAAAAGTATTCCGAGTAGAGATGCTTTAAGAAATCTCTAGGTGAGAAAGAGTTCTTTTAATGTTACCAACGTACTGGAACATTTTAAGAATTATTTCAATAAAAAAGTTTTAATTTATTTTTCTCGAGAATAAATTTTTAACATGACATTTTCTTACGAAAAATAAATTCGAGCCTCCAAAGATGAGATTCTAAAAGTATTTCGAGTAGATATGCTTTAAGAAATCTCTAGGTGAGAAAGAGTTCTTTTAATGTTACCAACATACTGGAACATTTTAAGAATTATTTCAATAAAAAGGTTTTAATTTATTTTTCTCGAGAATAATTTTTTTAAACATGATATTTTCTTACGAAAAATAAATTCGAGCCTCCGAAGATGAGATTCTAAGGTATTCCGAGAAGCGATGCCTAAGAAATCTTTAGGTGAGAAAAAGTTCTTCTAATGTTACCAACGTACTGAAACATTTTAAGAATTGTTTCAATAAAAAGGTTTTGATTTATTTTTCTCAAGAATAATTTTTTTTTATAAATAAAAAATCAAAGAAATTATTTTTCGAATATTGAAAATAAGACTGTTTGTATTAAAATCAAAGGACAACATGTAGTTAATTGGTACCGTTTTTAACGGGCGCTGTGGGGGTGCTAATCTTTTCCCACACGTAACCGACTCCCGAACCCAAACTGTTTCGCAGATCGTAAAATTATCTTTTTAATAAATTTTAATTAATTTTAAGATTTCATTAAAAGGATATGTTTTAATAGGTGGCCAATCACAGCTAGCCAAAAAGATTGGTGCCAACTTTGTTATTTTTTCCAAATTCGTCAGGAGGACACAAAACCGTTACGACAGCTTGGCGACTCCATTGGGGACGCCTTTTGTTTTCGAGAGTCAGGCTAAAATTAACTACTTGTTATCCTCAATTTTTTATTTAAATAGTCTTGATCAATTTCTTAAATTTTTATTTTTCATTTTCATTAAAAAAGGTAAAAAAAAAAAAAAACAAAACAAAACAAATCAAAAATAAAAAGCAAAAAAATTCACACACATTTCTTTTACTATGCCTCTTATGTTTTATTTTTTTGTATATATTGCTCTCAATAAATTAGGATATATTTGCACACAATGGCACGATGCATCTCATACATGAGCTCTATACCCGAGCTCCGTCCTTTATAGGAGGAAGTAAAGTACCTATGTTCTCGTGAGGTGATAACCTCCGCAATGGCAAGCGAAATACTTTCACTCGAATTGAACCATTTTCGTTCGTAGCCTGTAATGGGTGAGGATTGGGGTGCCTTACTAGTCCATCATGGATGACAGTGAGGAACAATTTGGGAACCTTTAGACCCTATCAATCCAAACTCAGCATATAATAAGCCTAGGAAACTAGCCTTATGTAGAGCCTCGTCCACCTTTTTGTAAAAAATACCCAAGAATAAAAGTTGTGTATAATACGAAACAAAACAAAATAAACAAAAAATCTCAAAACACAAAAACAAAACTAAAAATAAAAAAAATGTTTTTTCTTAAACCACATCCTCACACTAACTCAATTTTGTTTCATTTTTTTTTTACATTAATCATATCATACAGTTTTGCATCGAGATATTTGCTCTAGGACATTTCTCCCAAGAAGTTTTTATGGATCCCATAGAACTACAGATTTGCTCATCCTCAGTCAGTGTGCCATGTAAGTCGTATAATGAAGTACATGTTTAGTCAAAAGAAGCTTAACAAAAGAACGGAGATTGTTTGCCTACAAGTTATGTGTCTGAGTTACCCGAAAAAGTGCATTTAGATCTCACACAGAACGATTTTAAAGAGTTAGCTGCTGTCTGGGGTCAATTAAGTGAGGAAAGAAAAGAAAGCTTTTGCAAAAAGTATGGGCAGATTGCATCCCTCATTTCAGTAGTGATCAATGAACAGCTGGTCAAAGCAGCTATACAATTTTGGGATCC